>VYXF01001054.1:632414-668864 GCA_013397295.1 Polioptila caerulea
CCCTTTTTTTTTTCTCCCCCTCGTCTGCCTCCTTTTGACAGTTTCTCAACTGGTGTGCTGTGGCTTGTTGTGAATGGGGGATCTGTGATTAAACGGGAGATTTGCGGTTTGCGGGTGACTTATTCACTCTGTTGCGCGCTGTTTTCCCTTAATTCATTTTAAGTGTATCTTAAAAATTATTTCATCGCGGAGCGGATGATCTCGTAGCTGCTGTTGTTGAAGGTGCACAACTTCGCAGAGGGTCTCCGTGCGCCCGGGGATTCTCTTATCGTTCCCCGCCGGCCCCGAATAAAACGCTGCAAACAAACCAGCCCCCCTTTCCTGCCGCCAGCTGTCAAAGCTCTCCTGCCTCAGGTTGCGTCTCGGAGTCGTGCGGGTCGGCTCTGAAGGTGCTCAGGGCGGCTGAAGTTTGGCGTCAGCCGTGGTAGCGCCCGAGCCGCGCCGGCGGCGGGAGAGCTGCGCGCTGCCGTGCGGAGCCGTGCGGGGCCGTGCCGAGCCGTGCGGAGCCGTGCGGGGCGGGCTGCTCCCGCCGCGGGCACGGACAGGGGCCCGGCTTCAAGCGCCGCCGGAGTTTGCCGAGACGTGCGAGAGGGAGGAGGCTGCGGCTTTAATTACTTGTAAATAATTTATGAAGCGTTGCTCCTACAAGAGGGGGAGCGCGCTAGAGAGGCTTCGCTCGGTAAAATCCCTCGGTGATGGGTTAAAATGAATTAAATAACGCTATGCAATAATACATACGACTGTTGAAAGAAATGACGGGCAGAGAAAAGTACGTGCCCGGCGGGAGCGCAGCCCCCTCGGCGGTCGCCGGCGGGGCTGGGGCAGCGATGCCCGGCCGCCGGCGGCGGGGAGACCGTCTCTCCTCGGACGGAGGGGGTTTGGGTTGTAGGTTGGAATATGGCTGATCATGTGTTGGCTTGTGTTTTACAGTATTTTTCCCCTTTTGGCCACACCCCCCCTTCCCAGGCAGCTTCCCACTCAGGGAATCCGCGTACAGTAAAAGCCATCGAGATGTCACACGCCGAAACATTTAATTAGAGGCGATTTGCGAGCAGGGAGCGCGCCGTTCGGCGGATGCCGAGGCGAGGAGGAGCGGGCTCGGCCGGAGGAGGCCGGGTGGCCACGGGCGTGTGCGCAGGGAGCGTTTGGCTGCGCGGGGGATATTTAGAGCTTGCGAGAGTGGATTTGGAATGCAAGCGCCTTATGTAACGAGGTTAATCAGAAACACTGGAGAAAATTTCCTTAATTTGTCGGGGAGTTTTCTGGATGTTTGCGGAGCCGGCCGTAGTTCGCGGGTGTTACACAACGCCCCCCCTCCCGGCTCTCCGGCCCAGCGCTCCGGCGGCGCGGGCAGATGGTGCTGCCGGGGAGCGGGGCCGGCGGGAGGGAGCCGGCAGCCGGCTACGCCGCGTTTGGGGAGGGGGGCAACTTTGGGATCCCATAAATTATGTAACACTCGGCTCTCGCTTCTGTATGGATGCGAAAAGGAGAGAGAGGGGGGTGCTGGGAAGCCCGGGCAGCTCCGGCGCTGAGGGTGTTTTCTTGGCGGTCCCGAATTGTTTGGGCTCTGGTACTGCTAACCTGCTGACCCACATGTCCCTCCTCCCCCGGGCCTCGCTGGGGAAGGGGAAGGAGCAGGGGCCAGGCACTCCAGGCACACGCCGCCACTCGCCCGGGCTCCCAGTCGCCGCACGCAGGCAGGCACTGCGTTATGTAACAGTCTGAGTGGGAAAGCGAAGGTCAGTGATGGAGGCATCCCCGGCAACACAATGGCCAAAGCCCTGCGCGCTGGGGCTTTGCAGGCTGTAAAGCGAAATAAAGCTCGCGGCAGTAATTGGCGTGTGGTTTGGAAGGGACTGGGCAGGGAGAGGGGAGAAGGAAAAGGAGAGTGGCAGGGATTTGGAGGGGGGTGGGGGGGGAAAGTGTTTGGGTTTTTTCGGATGATGTAATGGAGTTGGCAGAAAATACAAGTCTACTCCTAGAGTGCAAACAGTAAGAGAATTGTAGCAGGCATTCTGTACTAATGTTGCATAAATTAGTGTATTGGAAGTAAATTGACCTATACAATACACACGGGCTGATTGTGTCTTTGTAATAGTTAAAACCTGTAGATAGAGAACCACACAGGACAACATGTCAATGACAACATTTTGGCTTCCTTGAAGTCAGGACTTGATGGATGGATTAGGTGTTAGGGGTCCCTGTAGACTTGTAGGTTTGGGGTTTTTTAGTTGTTTGGGTTTTTTGTTGTTGTTTTTAAGCTATTGAAATAGCGCTTGATTTCTTGTCTTTTTTTGTTTTTAATAGGGTCCTTTATATCCTAGGGCAACAATGTGACCTTAATGTGTGACTAGTATAGGTGAAATTAATTTTAGAACTGTTACCTTATAAGCTCATATGTTCAGCTGTGTATTGAGTTCAAAAATTTACTTGTTTGGGTCACAGTTCTGCCATGCATTGTAAGCAGGCCACCCTGGACTCTCATGTGAGCTGTGTGGAGGATAGATGCAAATACATAGATATTTAAGTGTATGTACACACTTATACACCTCTCTAACTGTAAAAATCCTTATTTTTGACTCAGCAAACACTACAAATATTTGTTTCATATCCCTAATTTTTGTAGCTGCATGCTCTGCAAAGCTGCTTTGATACATCAGGATTTATAATAACCAGTGTACATAAGGAATGAAGAAAACAAAATGAAAGAGCGGACTGTTGATGGAGAAGTGGGGAAAGTTTGCTGTGGAATAAATTCTTAAGTGAAGCTTTAGTTATTATAATATTACCATTTCAAAATACTTTATTGCTTGATATGCAAACCTGTCTGTACTGCCAGATCCTTACATAACTTGGTTTTTATTTTGCAGAGGTTATGCTGGTTTTGTTGCTGTGTAGAATACTTAGCTTGCAAACGTAAATTCTGAGTTACCAAAAGCAGTTTTCAAATGGAGAGCTTTTACGTGATATATTTAGTACATGGGGGCATGCATGCATACTTCCATGGTTCAAAAAAATGCCCAAATTCAAAAATTTGCAGTCTGATATTAAAGCTGATTGTTAGGAAATTGTCACCATGCTGGAAAAAGCGGGAAATGGATAAAAAGCCTGGTTTTCCCTCAGAGGAATGTTTTTACTGCTGACAGTAGTTGTTAAAATTTTCTGAAGACCAGTCACTGATGAGCAGGTTGAATTTCAGTCTGAGTGTGTCAGTGTGTGTGTTCTGCAACAAGGGTTTGTGGTTTGCCATGCTTGGTAGAAGGAATGCTTCCCTTGCCAGCTCTGGCCCCGGACTGTGGCTTTTATCGACATTTATTTCACTTTGCAGGCTTTGACGTCCATGGAGTTCTACCCATGCTGCAGTCTAAGGCTTAAGATTGTATTAGTCCCCCTAGAAATAGTTGTAATTGAATAAACTCTATTTTAGTAGAGAACTAGTGTCTCATTAAAAAGCAAAGTACATAAAAAGCTTTTAAATCTGCTAAAAAATGCATAGTTTGTTTGGAACTGAGCTCTTGGTCTCAGAGGTAAGTCAAGAGAGGATGTCTTGCTGAAAAATATTGAAGGCAGCTCTTACATCATTGGATGATACTATGTGCAAATATTTGTATGATGCTTAATATTTAATAATTGAAAACTGCAGCCATGTAGGTACTTGTTATTCTTTTCTTGCTGTTGAGTTTCTCAGTGTATTTGCTGTTTTCCAGAACCCTTTGGAATTTTTTATCATGTCATCTATTTATCTTGATCTACTGGTAGATTGTGGCACGTTGCTTTTGTGCTTTTTTAAAATTTCGGTGATGCTCCACACGTAGGGATGGAACATCACTAATAGTGACAACAATAGGTTTGTGGTGTTCTTTTCTTTAGAAATACTTTCCCCCACCCCCCCCTAGATTTTATCAATTTCTGGATTTAGACTATTCTACAGAGCATCGCCACAGTACAAAATTTTGCATGTTGTTTTCAGGAGGACTCTGAATTTTGTAAATTTGAGTGCTTTCTGTAGATTCTTTGGTTGCCTTTGTCATCTTTGAGGACTATTCTGCATGCACCACTGATTTAGTCCTATTTTGGTAGATATGTGCTTAGAATCCCTTAAAGTACAGCATTGTTTTAAACGTTTGTAGCATAGGAGCAATAATAGCAGCAGTATGTTGTTCTCCTAGGAACAATGCAGTTCTCTTATTTCAATAAACCGTAACCTATTCTCTTATTTTATTTGCTTGAGAAACATCTCAGGAGCTCATAAACCAGTATGTAAATACTGTTATCATTCAACCAAATGCTGTAATTTTACTAAATAAAGAACATAGTTTGTAATGGAGATTAACGGGCTGTGTGACAATTTCAGTTTTGGGTATAGCACTGCATCTGAATGGAAAGGGCAATTTCAGCTTTGGGAGATTGTCTTTTTTTTGTTTTTTTGGTTTTTTTTTTTCCTTCTGATATTTGTTTTTAAGCTACAAAAATACATGTTGGGGAAAATCTGGAATGACTCGATTTTGTTGGATTTAATCTGAGAGCTATCCCAGTGAAGAGAGGAAAAAACCCAACCTCATTTTAAATTACTGTGATATCTGTATCACTCTTGAAATTAATTTGTGAATAGGTGATCCATTCTTTACTGAAATATTTTTAAGAGCGTGTTTTCAGTGACAGGCAGTTGTAGGAACAAACATTAAAAAATGAAAAAAAAATAATCAAAATTTGGATTATAGCTAAATGCCCTGGCAGGTGTGGGTGCTGTGCAGATTTGGGGTTCTGTGCTTCCCGCTGCTGCTTGGGGAGCAAAGGGGCTGCAGTCCCACAGCTGCACAAGGCAGGGACAGGGGAGTGCTGGGCCCAGGTAGTTTACAGGAGCTGTCAAAATGTAACAATGCACTTGACTCGGGCCTTCCATTCCCGTGCTGCAAGGCAGTTGTCAGCCCCTCACCCCTCCTAGGTGTTTTGGCAGGACACTGCCCCTCATCCCAGGGCCTTTGGGTGGGATGCTGGAGTGGGGAGCAGTGTCTGCTTCTCAAGAGAACCTGAATTATTTTTCCCTGTCACACTTTTACATGGACCTGAACTTGCTGTGGAGATAGTTTTATATGGCTTTGGCAGAAGAGGAAGTTCTGGTGGGTAAAGTGTTGAAGAAACTTCGGGAGTGTGTGGAAGCATCCACACTTCATATGTGGATTTCTGCTGTCTTGTGTTCTTTAATTCTTTTTTCAAGTATCTTGTGTTTCACCTATTGCTGAGGATATCTTTGTAGCCCTGATAATCGCTTCTGGAAATGTACTTTACGGAGCTGTTGGTTTTACACATACTCACAGCTGGCAGACAGGTCACACATCCTTACCTGCACAGATTCTTACAGATATGTAGAGGAGGGCCTTGCAGAGCAGAGTCTGAACCCCCTTCTGTCACTCGATCCACGTTACACATTTGGTGTCAGAAACAGATCACACTCGGTTTTTAGGGTTGTTACGGATTCTTTTTGGTCCCAGTGTTCTGATAGGAGGCTCCTCTATAGCTTTGTTCTCTGATGATTAGAAACCTTCTTTCCACTTCTGTGTTCAAGATCAGTTAGCTCACTTGCTTCTTTAAATGTTTTCTATAAAGCCTCCTTGGACTGAAAATGAAGAAGAGCTTGGTATTTTATTTTGTGATAGCTGAACTAACAGCGAGCTCTGTTCCATGACTCACAGTTTAGCACTTCAGCATATCTGCTGAAGATGGTCTGTGCTGATAGAAACATGAGAAGAACTTGGGCTGTGTGTCATGAGGAGTTAATTGTCTAATTTCTTGAATGTAAAGGTTGTGAATTATTCTTCATACCACTATCTGAAGTCTCATCTAGGTATGTTTCATTCCTGGCAACAACTGAGCTCTTCAGAGACCAAGTGTATTGGGGTGTGTATTTTCATGAAGAAATTGTGGGGCTTATTTTACAGCAGTTTAATCT
Source organism: Polioptila caerulea (assembly GCA_013397295.1). Lineage (NCBI taxonomy): Eukaryota > Metazoa > Chordata > Aves > Passeriformes > Certhiidae > Polioptila > Polioptila caerulea. The sequence continues at coordinate 638,365 of VYXF01001054.1, forward strand.
TATAGTTTAGCCTCATTGCACTGTTCATTTGGAAGGATCCCCAGGTGTTTTAAACACTATTGGGAACCATTTTGCTTATTACTGAAATCCAGCCACTTCTTGTGTGGAATCTGACAGCTGTTTAATGGTGCTCAGCCATGCTAAGCAGATCAGAACGGAAAGTGAAGAATACCATACCTGATTGAAACACTCAGAGGGATTTTGGATACAGATAATATAATTATCTGCATTGGAATTGGGTCAAACAGCTCTATTCCTGTAGAAAATTACTAGATATTTTCAGTGGCAGTGTATGGTCAAGAAATTGGTTTGAAATACCTTCCTGAAAATGATACCCCCAGCGGTGAGATAATTGAAGATCCTGCTGCTTACCCTATTGTGATCACCAGTTGCAGAATGATCAATGTTTTCAGGTATTTCTGGATGTATTAATTGTTTGGTTCCATGCTGGTATGTGAAATCTTATAAACCAGGGGAGACGCCTGGGATGTTGCAGGTCTTGCTTTGTAAAGCAAATTTCTTTATTGGTGCGTTCCTTGAATAGTGAGTTGCTGTCTGTGAAATGTGCTCATATTCATAGAGGTTTTAAAAATAGTTCTAGGGGATCTCTTGACACTAAGCCAGTAGGGAATGGGGGAGGTGAGTGTCAGGCCTTGTCTTGTGAGGATATTGGTGGCTGTGGGGAAAATACAGCTGTTTTCCAGTTGCCTGCAATTTCACTTCCCACGTAACCTAGCAGAACAGAGTATAAACAGAAGATCTGCAAAGGAGCAGAAGTCAAAATTCATGATCAACTGAATGTACATAAATGTCCTAGTAATAATGACCAACTGCAGAGTCTTTCATTTGTAATTTAATCTAATAATTTCCATGCACTTCTAAAGGAACACACTATGAAGCTGGCAACTTCTGAGAAATTGCTGCGCTGTTACAAACAGCGTTTGAGCTGGCATTATAACAGCATGATAGATGGTGAGGTGGAGAACAAAGTTAGGGTGGAAAGTGAGCTGAGAGAAATTGCCAGCAGAATGTGAGAAAGCAGAGTTGGATTATGATAACCTCCCTTGTAGAATCAAATTAAACCGTTTTTAAAGGCTTTGTTGATTTTTAGTTTGTAGTTGTACCATGTATTTACTTCACATGGGTGCAGGAGATTAATGAGGCAGGTGTGGTGATCATGGGGTGAAAAACTGTGGTGCTGCTGTTCTTTTTAAATGTTTCATTTCATACAGACTGTGGGGTATTTACAGCATTAATTAGCAATATGTCTGTGTGCTTTAGTTCTGCAACTGTTCAAATGTATTGAAAGTATTTAATATGCAGAGGCGATAGAAATTCAAACTCCTAGAAGGAGGTTGGACAGAGAACCCCCTCCCCCCCCTTTTTTTTTTAAAATCAGTTTTAAAAATTTTATTTTATTATGCTTATAAACATCTTTTCAAATGGCATGCTTGTCCAAAGAGGGGTTTGTGTGAAGAATGGGGAATATATGGCCGGGAACTCTGCAGCTAGTTTTGACAATAGGGCTGAAAGAAGACAGAAGGAAAATCAAGAAGAAAGAAGGAAATCAAACCCCAGAGGCAGACCAGTTAGCAAAGTGCATTGCTAGCTCCTTACCTGTGGGAGAAGAATTTTTTCCATGGTTATGTAGAACTGTATGCCATGCACTTCTGAAATAAATATATATGCAAAACTGTAGACATCATGGGGAAGATTTAAATTATGTATTAGTAGAGCTTGGCCTCACTGTTTTGGCACTCAAGCAAGGTCTGTTAGATACAGTCAAGGATAAATCCAAGGCCAAGACTTGTGAAATACTGATTATAGGGTTTATTTTATTCCTGCAGTGGAATTAGGAGAATACTTTAAAGTAGGATTTCCCCTCATAGTTTCTCTTCAGATGTAGAGGTAGGAAAGAATGCCTTTTTATGAACTAATAGATGACTTTGCCAAAGTCTGTACCAAATGTAAATCAGAGGCCTCTGCTGTATTACATCTTTTAACTAAGGGCAGAAAGGTAAGATTTAAACTATTTCTTTGTAAGAAGTCTTGAAATTTGATAAGACAGGCTAAAATACAGATTTTGCTAATACTTTACTTGAAGTAAAAAACCTGTCAGCATAAAGCATCTCCTAAATCCTGTGTATATTAAAAAATAAAATAAAATTAAACCAATCTCAAAGGAAACTAGGGCATATCAAAAACCTCCCTCTCCATCCTGCTTCATTTGTGTAATCTTCAAGAGGAGTTTTGTTAGTCATTTGTGTTGTCTTTATAGAAGTGAGGAAAGGGTCCTTTGCTGCCTGGGTTGTTAGAGAGGCCTTTTAGAAGTTCTAAATGAAGTATACTCTGAACTGTCGACATCTTGTGTGGAGTCAGAGTGCTCCTGAGTTAATACATGTAAGGCAGTTACAAAGAGCACAAAAGCAACTCTTTCCAGGACTAATGCTTGGAGCAATAATGGACAAAGCAAGGTAAAGTGGTGGTGCACTTCCAGTCCCTTAGCAATGTTGCCAATCCATCAACAGCCAGACAGGCTTTTACACTTAGAGAGTTTTTAAAAAACCAAACCACTAAGTTATTTCTAGAGATGTAATTTCCACTCAACACTTATTGTTTGTAATTTTCTGCTGGAATCAGGTGTATTTTTAAGAAGTGATCTGATTTTCACGAGTGTGAATCTGCCAGAGATCAGATTAGGTCAGTCATGTGTTGGCAGCATGAAAGCCACCCTTGGCTATCAGAAGTGTTCTGCTCTACTGGCAGGGGACGGGATCCTGTGACAGTTTATGTGTGTGCTTAGTAGTAAGCATCGTGGATGATTCTGTTAGTGATAGTACTTCAGTGCAGGGTAAAACTAGGGCTGCCTGTGTAGTAAAGATCGAGAGAGAGCTGCGAGTAATCAAGAACTGCACTGGGAAATGATTTAAGAAAAATAGGAAATTTTAGCAGCAGTGAAAATGACTCTGGATAAAAGATGAATTAACTGTAGTTTTCTCAGTAGGTAGAGCTGGGTGAGTGGTTGTAATTATTTTGGCAGATACATTGTTACCCTGGTATAATTTTGCTTTCAGGATCATACTGTGGCTTCATTGCGGGAGAAGAATTTGTATCCCTACTTCAGAACAGCTGTTAGGAGATGAGCAAGAATTTCCTCAGGTACAGAACCTGAGCTGCACTTGTCCATTGCTGTGTGTTTGCTAAGTTTACTAAAGGTTGTAATTTGTAGCCACTGACAGCTCTATTCTTACAACAATCAAAAAGTCTTTTTTGTTTTGCGATTGGAAAAAAATTAAAGGGAAAGGTGAACTGGCTGTAGGAATTCAGCTTCAGAGAATTTAATAAGCTGACTGTTGAGGTGGCCTGCCTTATTGGCATTTCTCTCATAATATTGGCTGCTTCTAACACAGTTTGGTCACAATTGAAGTATTTTCCTGTTTTGTTGGGTTTTTTTTCTGAGTAAATCACACTATACCGCTTGGCCTCCTTTTAGAAATTCACAGTTCCTGTTCATGCAAAATTGCAGTTTTTAAATTTTTGGATAATAATACCCCACCGAAATTACCAAGCCAGGTTAACAGTATCCCAGAGATGCTCTTGTGTGACACGTAGTGTAGTATCTAAGGCTGTGCAAAAGAACAAGGGAAGATTTTTTTTTTTTTGTAACAGAAGCAAAATCCTTCCGAAATTCTAGCTAGTCATTAACTTTCCACAGCAGTGCTCAAGGCAGTCTGTCACTAAAATCTTTGGTTTCAGTTCTCTGAAGAACGCTCCCCTATCCAACATTCACCTTAGAGAGGATAAGGACAAAAGCTTCTGGATGAAGCCAGGATTAGCAGAGCAGCTAGGTTTACAGATAACCACGGGCTTCCATTTAGCAAGCTGTATTTGGCCTCAGTGTTGGGTTTCCAGCGTTCCCAAGTCCACCTTCCTGTTGTTTTCAGCCCAGTTTAGAGACTGTAGAAATGGCTTGTCACAGATCTCTGCAATTGGCAAGTCTCCTCAGAATTTCTTCCACGTATCCTTTGTTTTCTTTGCCACAGCAGAGGTTCAAAGCAGAATGTCTTTAGGGATTTGAGAGCAAATGATCACAAGTGGTGAGGTGGGGACTCATGCCAATATACTGAAAATATTTTGTTGCATTGCTTTTCTCTGCACACAGCAGAACGCACACTGGAAGCAAACTTGGCTCTGGAAAGGCAGCAATAGAAAATGTAAAAACAAACCCAGAAAGGAAGTAAATGAAGCCAAAGGGGGAGCAGGGTAGTTTTGGGTAATGAACAGTAAAAGAAAGATGTGGAACTTAAGGAAGAAGTGTAATGAAAGGGCACAAAAGAAAGATGACTGATTTGGAGAATGGCCTGGAAAAAAACCCCCAACATTTGCAAAAGGACTGGAGTAGTGGGGGAAGCTGCAGTGTCTGCTGAGGGGAGGGGAATTTACTGCCTTATTTCCTCTGTACAGTTAATATATTCTTATCCTGTGATCTTGTCTTTGCTATGGAATGTAATAAGATGTGTTTTAGTGCATGGTGTGGTCTCAAACAGTTGCCTCAGATTTGCTTCAGCACCCTATTGTTTCCAATGAGCTCTGACTAAATTCTTTGCCATAGATGTTGTGCTAATGTGTTATATGAATTATTTGTCTTATCTCGGTCCTGTGAAATTAGAAGCCCTTTCCCACAGAGTGTTAAGCAGATTAAAATGAAAGCCTGTTTTTATGGTCCAGCAACAGTGCAAGTATTTGGGGGAAAAAAAAAAAAAAGAAAGAAAAAGAGTTGTGAAATAACAGTGGGGTGCTGTGAGGACTCTTTATGAAGCAAACACATCTTGTCTCCTAAATGGTGAGATGGTAAGTTCCATACTTCTCTTGAAAAGGTTTGTAATGTTTTCCATGGTGCCTTTCAGGGGGAAGAGCTTGGGATTGATAGTTTCTACTAAGATACCTGTTGTTGTTGGCATTGATGTTAACTTGTGAGGCATCTCTGAAGAAGTTCCTTCTTCAAACCCTTATCAGTGACTTGAGGGCTGCATTTACTTTGTGGTAGGCAGTCCTGGGACAGAATTTGGGCTCTTTGGAAAAGCACTAAACCTAATATTAGAGGCTACTACCAACTGTTTTTTGTTTGTGAGGGAAATTACTTTTAAAAGTGGTCAGGTGATGGTACACATGAAATTCAGTATTCACGTTACTCTGTGTCTTGGATTCCTGTCTTGTGTCCCTTCTCTCTTAGCAGCAGTATATATTTTAGTTACTGCAGTATTTTATTTAGACTGACTCACTTAAATCTTAGCGTCATAACATTCCAAGATACTTTATAACTGCTGTCCTACCTGTGTGATATTTGTCACAAAAAGTCTAAAGCCATAATGAAATTAGTGTGGACATGACGTGCTTAAGATACAACGAGTATCTTCCTGTGTTTGGGCCATAACTGAATTAAGGCAGCACATGCTATTTTAACATATGTGAGGGGATACTGTAGTGTGTGAGAGGGGACAGAGTAACAGTGAAATGTCAGAGTGAGCATTTTATGTTTTCTGGATTCTGTTCCCTTTTCATTCATTCCTCTTATTTCCCTGCATGGAAATGAGGAGTAGGACTGCATGTTGCTACATCAGAAAGGTTGTTCCTTCCGGCCTATGCAGGTCATGGCCAGAGTTGAGAGGTCTTGGAAGTGCTTATGGACTACAGTCTATGGAGCTTTATGCTGAGATGTGTTGAGTTTCAAATTGTGGGGACACAAAAAGGCAGGAGGTATAGGAGAGGTGCTCTGTTATTCCCTGTGGACGAAATTAGCAGCACCAGACCATTGAAGAGCTGTAGAAGGTACCTGAAAGTTTGACTTTTTAGGTGTTGATTTCCCCCAGAAGGACACGTATGAAGAAGTTTGGCATTTTTCCCTCTGTCCATGTTGGATGAGGAGGCAGCAGCTGTGCCTTAATGGTTTTTCTTCTTGCCCAGCATCTGGTCGAGGTGTCCTTTGGTCAGACCAGCTCCATGCACGTGTCCTGGGACACCTGTGGGTTTTGTTGGCACAGGAATTGCAAATTCCACACACTCACTGACACTGCAGTCTGAACTGCTGGTGTGGGTGCAGCTATGCCAGCAGAAGGGAGCATTTATCAGTTTGTTGTGTGTCCACGTGTAGCAAAACTGGCATAATTGTTTTGGGGTTTTTTCCTTAAAAATTGCCTGCTACCAAGTTGTAGCTTGATGTGCTGGAGGTAGTGAGGGCTGGGGAGGATGACTACTTTATTTGTCATTGCTGCATTAGCAGAAGCTCTGCTCTAAAGGCAGTGCTTAACAATCCTCAGGAGATTGTAGGGATCTGTCTCTGCTTAGCCCTTACCAAGGTGTAGTTACACCACTGCTGGTCAGTGGAGTGATGTGGTTTTAATTGTGTGAAAGACTTCAGATTCCTCAGCAAACTGGACACTACAGACCTGGGGTGGGCAACAAAAAGATCTTGCAGTATGTTATGTATTAAAAATAGATAAAATATAGATGGATGGCAGTGGTAGGGGGTAAGGAGTATTCCTTCTTTTGAGGGAAGTTCTTATGTGTTGTAAGTATTTTTCAGCGTACCTTGACCAGGTCAGCACAGAGAAACTTGGTTTTAGTTTTAGGCACTTAGGTAGTGTCTGATTTTTGCAACCACATTTAAATGTAAATGTAAGCAGTTGAAGTTTTTGTGTAATCCTGACATCTCTATGTAATATTTCTCCATAAATTAAATATTTCTACATTATGTTTTTTCCAATGTAAAAGTATTGCTTTTGATTTGCAATTTTTTTTTCATATCTTTCCTGTGTGTTTTAAGCAGAGAGACTTATAGCTGCTGGACCTTACTGAGGGAAAGGTTTTATAGACATAAATCAAGAACATATAGCAAATAATTAAGCTATATTAAAATTAAAGCATTAGAGATTTTTAATACATTTAAGGTAATTTAAATTTAAAACATACTTTAGATTTAAATCATATGAAGATGTTCTGCATGACTTGCACCAGCCTTTATTAAGGTCTAGTCACTCTACTTGCCAACTCTTAGAGATTACACTTTTATTTGTAATTTGTCTTCTAATGTGCAGTTAATAGCAATATGGCAATCATTCAGTTTTGCAAAATCAGGCAGGCTTCTAATCTGTAGAGCCGCTCCTGATACATGTAAAAACACTTGATTCAAGGCATTGTCATAATAATTAGCCTCTTTGCATTTTCCTTAAAGACAATTTGAAGGAACAATTCCTTCCAGTGACACACATGTGGTTATTAATTTATTTCCTATTGCTGTTTGAGTGTTCTCATCAATAGTCCAAACGGGAGGGTGTTCATTTCTTCACGTTTGTTTCAAACCTCACATGGTGAGACTGGAAGGACATAGTGCAGCTGTGATGTGCTTTTCTGACTATCCCATCTGTTCACCTGGAGCTGCTGTTCAGTGTCAGTGTGCTCAGTACGCTGGGACAGGGGTGGGAAATGTCCATGCTTTATTTCTTTTGTGCTGCAAGAGGTTAATTCAGTTTGTTGTCTCTGGTAAGAGTCCTTACTGTGGCCATTGAGCTGCCAAGAGGGAAAACTCTTGCAGGAGAATGCGAGAACCTACAAACTCTGTTGGAATTCCTTGCCAGCAGTGTCTGCTGTGGTTCTGTCTACCTGGTCAAGTCCATACCTAGAAACGGAAAGGGATGATTGGGCTTTAAAACCTCCTTTTCTGTGCAACTCCCTCCCCCTTTGGACACAGCTGTGTTCCCCTCGTGTGCAGCGTGCCTGAGGTGGCCATGGCAGTGCTCGGGGACCAAAGGGTGTCGGGAAGGCTCTGGCTTGGTGGCCACATCCAGCACAACTGTGGGTTCTGAGCTTAAAATGTCAGTGTTGGCTCCACATAAGTTGGTATCATTAACCATCAAAGACTGTTTAATGTGAGCTGGAGTTTCAGATCCGAGATGTGAAAAGAATTGAAATACAGTGCGTTATGTAACTTTGGGTTGCTAATATGCAGTTGTGTCACAGAGAAGGATTAAGGGCAAATTTTATCCAAAGGCACTTTCAGGAACTAGAGATATCCAAAATATTGTTAGTCATCCTTTCAGCTTTTTATTAGCAGTATCTTGCTGAGACAGGTGATTGTCGAAATGGGAAAGAAGTCTGGTTGTTAGTTCCAGTCTGAAGCTGTATTTAAGTGAGCCTTTTCCAGCAAAGGGGAGATGGATCACTGCTGTGGGCTTTAGCCAGAGATCCTCCTCAGAGACCCTGAGAGCTGCTTTTTAGTTCATGGGTTCAGCACTGGAGAAAGCTGTGTTTGATAAAATTGGAGTAAAAAGGAGATTTGTGTACCTTCCAGAAGCTGGAGAAGAGATGGAATCTTGGTTGTCAGTGGGAATGGGCTCATCTCAGCCTCCAAAGCAACAGTTACCGTAACTGACTCTTGCACTGTGCGTGGTGCACCTCACATTTCAAACACAGACCAGTGCAGCAGTAGGTTTGAAATGGAGCTGAGCTTTCAGAAACCAGCCCAAATATCAACAAAAGCCCTCCAATCTTAGCATGAGGAGCTTGAATTGAGGCATCATGCAAATCCTATTAATAATGTAATGAATCTCCATTAATTCTCATTGCTGTTATGTCAGTTGATTTTCAGTTGATTTTCAGCTTGAGGCATCATTATTTTGTCAGTTCTACTGAAGACTCTTTTTATATTCAGCTATTAAAAAATGGTTTCGGTTTCTGTTGATTCTCTAATTTTTGCATCTTTCCTGAGATCATGGATGTCTCAATTAAAATTCCCCTTTTAGGAGAAGGAATATCTGTTGAAATTCTTTTTCCTTACTTCCTCAATACCTGCATGTTGTCCTTTTGAAGTAGGTTGTACTGCATCCCGAGAGATTAGGTAAGCTTCTGCTCTCCTTGCTGTTTGAATCTTGCTAATGCAAGTGTTACCAAGATATTATGTGTTAAATATGCAGCAAAACAACATTGATTTCTTTCCTTCTTTTCTGTATGGTGGAAAGAAGCAGGACAAGTTTTACTCTTAGCATTTATCACACCCAAGTGGGAGTAATTTTTCTAACACAAGAATTATTTCTAAAAATATGCTTATATTTATTCAAACAGTTTGTTTCAGCTTTCGTTTCTGAGCTGAGCAGGTTTCTAAAGATCTCTTTTTCCACCATGAAGATGGTGGGAACTGGTGGCTGTTAAAATTTAAGTAAAATATTTATAGTCCTGGAGGAAAGATGGGTCATCAAGAAAAGAGAAAGAACATTGCTTAATTGATAATGATGTGTGTACTGTATCTGCTTTCATGGAACACTTGTGAAAATTCATATCCCCTTATGGGTCTGTGCCACTTTGAAATTCTGAGCCATTTTTATGAATGGTATCTGTAAGCTTTCCTGTATTTTAGATTGAGTGCCAGTCTGGAAGTTGGAAGTGCCAGGGTAGGTACTTCCTTCCCTTTAAGGGTGGGTCACAGTAGAATTCACAAACTGGAGCTATCTGAAACATTGTTAGACATCCTTTGAGCTTTTTATTATCTCAGTAGAATTAACTGGCTAAATTAAACTATGAAGGTTCCATTGAAAGCATTTAAAAAGAAGTTTTATCAAGTAATTCTAAAAGAGCAAAGGAGGGTTTCAGGTAGCAGCAAATGCAGTGATAGCTCATTAGTAGAGATCATCTTCCAGGCTGATTTTTTTAATTGACAAAATTATAACAAATTATGTACTGTTGGTATTGGAATTTAGAGACCAGTTAATGGAGACAAGAAGATGTTTTTGTTTCAGAAAATGGATGTGGTGAACAACTGGAGCAGATGCAGGTTTGCTTACAAATTGCTGAATGGATGCATTGGAGTACTGCTACTGAAAGATAAATAGCTGGGAAAGAGTTAGAGGAAGTGTTGATTTTTGTCTTAGTAAGATAAGTACTGACAGTCAAACTAATAAAAATAATGTTCCAGTAGGATGTTATTTTACTGATTAATATGCTTTTTTGTGTTGAAAGTGTAAGGGAATTGAGGTCTCCCTCCCCTGAGAATTAAAAAGCTGTGTTACACTTGCCTTGTGTTGGAGTAACTTTGTTTAACTGTTTTGCTTTTTCTTCTCTGTGCTGCTTATGCTCCAGTCTCTTGCCTGTAGGTCTCTCTCACTTATTTATTTCTAATGTCTTATTCCTCATTTATAGCCAGTGTTTTTCATGGTGAGTAAACTTTGTGATAGTTTAATGAAATTTAGCTTTGTTCATCTCTGTCCTAGCAACCTTGCTTCTGGCTAGACAAAATCAAGCACCAGTCTCTTTGAAGACATTTTTGTGTACAGATTTTTTTCAAGCAACTTTAACTGATTGCTGAAAACATCTCAGATTACGGGCTGGCAGTAGTCACTACCAATTCTGAATATTAAAGAGGCACTATCTAGTGTTTCCTAGGAAAAGTCCCTGTTAAAACAAGTGCTCTGGTAAAGGGAGCTGCTAGCCCAGCCATGCTTTGAGGTACCATCACAAAAGGGGTTTTTTTGCCATGAGGCTGGTTACCAAAGCTTTTGTTTTGCTTATATTCTCTTTGTAAGATGCAGCCTGAGGGAAAGGAATGTTTTTTGTGAAATCCTCTGAAATTTAATTTCTTAGGCTAGATGAGAGCAGACCACAGAGCCCCACAGGTGCAGTCCATGTGAATGGCCTCTGCTCATTGGAAGTGGCAATAGATATATGCAGGCATTTCAGTGGCTCTTGGAATGTTTCTTACATGACCCTTTACTTTCAAATCAGTTTGTGCAGAGTTTGCAAAAAGTGAAAGTAATGCTGGGATTTTGTTTGCTTTTGTCTTGGTGATGCTGGATATGTGATCAGTACTGTGTGGTAGGAAATAGCCATGCAATGTAAATAGCACAAAACAATAAATCTTATCAAACAAGCAGAATAAAATTTGTGGGGTTCTACAGGCAAAAATACAGTATTCATAAAATTAGTTGCTGAAGGAGCAGCATTGCTGCTACTGTCATTGATTTACTACACAGTCAAACCCGTGGCATTGCAATTGTACATAAGGACTTTTTGAAGTGGGAATACTTTGGTTATTACTTTTTCTCTTACTTTAAATGATAAGGTAATAGCTGTAACCTAAAAACCAGTGTAGGCTCTGTTTCTTCCCCAATTAGGCTGATGTGTGGAATTTGCACCTTCTGTGGCAGGTAGGGCTGCCAGTGTCTAGTCTAAAGTATAAAGAGGTATTTCCTCCAAGAGTGATTCAGCCTAGATTTGACTAGTAAGAGAGAGTATATTCTGCTGCCTCCATCAGAGTTCCCTGTGATCCTTACATGGAGGTTCAGTGTATGCCAATGACCCTAAAAAGTTATGGCAGAAATGAGGAAAAGTCCTGGTGTGGTATCCTGAGTGGGGCTTGTCTCTGGAAGCATAAATCCTGCAGAGCATGTGGAAGCTGCTGTTTGGGCTGAGGAAAGAAGTATGAAAATATTGTTTGTGTCATAGCTGATTAATGGGCAAATCAACAACCTGCATAATACGGAACGGGAAAGAGCAGAAGATGGGAGAAACCTCTTCTAAGAGGCTTCTGATGTCTGGAAACCAAATGAGTGAGTAATGTTTTGCAATTGCTTCAGGTCCTTAGTGTTGATAAGTTACTTTGAGCCGTGGTGGAGTGCCCTGCGTGCTGACTCTCAGCTGCATTGTTGTGTGTCGCAAGTCCCAGCGACGCAAAGCGCCCTGCTGGAAGGAGTTTACCCAGCTTCCTCACAAAATCCAGCCTCACAGCCCTGCTCTCCTCAGTTATTTTGCTCTAGTGGCCTTGAAGCTCCAGTCACTTTCCTCACAAGTGGCGAGTAAAGGCTGCATTTCCTGTTTTGACCATTTCCCTTTCTTAGTTGTTTAAAAACCATTGGAAGGAGAGGAGCAAGTCTCCATGGCTGATAAGAAGCATTATTGTGTTTCACTTTCCACTGTGAATAGCTGTGGCAGGGTGTTCAAATACTTCTTCTCTCCAGGTATGCAATATTGATAGCTCTCACTCAGCCAAAGTGCAGCACAGAGAATAGTCATCCCATGTAGGATTCCTCTAGCAATCCAGGGTGTTTGCACAGTAGATATGTATATCTAAGTTCTCAAAATGCCCTGTGTTGTCTAACATACAGAAGCTGGCACGTTTAGGGGATAATCAAGAGGGGCACTCTTCTGAAGATTGATGTCTGAATGAAATCAGGAGTCAGGGAATCACCCGGAGCATACCCGTTTCTCTCCTGTACACCACACGAATTTAAGCAAGCCCACTGTATTAGAAAATTCACCTACTGACACCATGGCTGCTTCAAGACAGGTGCAGGAGAGGGATTTGTCTCACCAGCATGAATTACAGGGAACAATTAGAGAGGGGGGTGTTGATTTAGGGTGCACTTCCCCCACTTGCACTTCTAGGGCAAAAATAAATTGAGACCAAGTGATCTCTTTCTACTTTTCCTCCTAGACAAAATTTAAAAAATCATTGTTGGGAGGTTGAGTACTAGATCTTTGTGTTTTTAAAGGACATAATTTTCAAATTGCTGAGGATCATTGTTAACTCAGTAAAGCTGAACATGAATTCACTTAGAGATGCAGCCCTGTCTTCTTGTTTGTGCAAGAAGAGTCTTTCCTTTCTTGTGGCTGTTACATTCTTTACAGACTTAGGCAGTAATCAGAAAAACTCACACTTGTAATCCATTGTGAACAAAAAAAGACATAGTCTCTATCTGTATGTTGAGAATAGGTGGCCCACTGCAGTCAGTCTGTGTCAGTTCTAGTGCAGTTATTGTTATAAACTGAGACCTTTTCCAATTCCTTTCATTCAAGCCCTATGTAATATTTTTCATTTTCAAGTAATTTATGTCTGCTACCAATTGGGAAGTATTTCAGATAGAATGACACTTCCAGCTCTATATATGCAATATCATTTAAATTTTTATGGCTGACTCTAGGGCCTAAATGTACTTTCATGTGCACTTAGGAAGCTGCCGTCAGAATCTGCATAACTGAGTGTAGAATTTGGCCCTTTATATACCACAATATTGTAAAAAAAAAACCTCACCAAAGCTAAGAAACAAAAAGCAAACCAAAAAACCCCAAATCAACCCCAAACCTAAGAATCCTCCTGAAATTATAATAATACATACTACATTTTCATGCCTGAAAATCTTTCGTAACAGTAATTTGAAATCTCACCCTTTATTTATACAGTTCCTCCAGACATTCTCATTTTAGCTGCTTCTTTCTGGCTCTCTAAAGAATCAATGATTTTACTCCAGAAACATTCATGGATCAATAGACTTTGAAGATTAGCGGGTCATGGCCAGGTACAAAATGAATGTTGTAAACCCCAGGCTCTTATATTTACTTGAATCCTTCCTCAAAAAAATGAGGGAAGGGGTGCTTTGAACAACAGACCTCTTTGAATGGATTAATTCCTCGTGTATTTCAAAGGGTTGAGAATATACCAGAGAAACTACAAATGTGGAATTAATTTTCAGTGACTTGAGAATTCAGTTAGCTGACAAATAGTTTTCTTAGATAAGCCAGGATGCTGTGGATAAAAGTAAGACAGTGAAAAAGGAGTGCTGTACGTGGAGGGAAGTTTTTGTTTTTCCTGTCTTCCAACCTTGTACTATAAATGGAGTTGCACAGAAGTAGCTGCCTTTATTACTTTGCCTTTTTAGTCACATCTTCCTGATTTCAGGGTTTTGTTTTCTGTGCAAGACTGGACACTAACATCTCTAACCTCAAATAAAGATAGATAGGGTTAATTTGCATCTGCTGATACTGCTAAATTAGTCTGTAGCTCTCCAGCACTCAGCTACACCTCCTGAAATGGCCTCTCTAGGCTTCCTAGAGAAGCTAAACTAGATCCAAGCGGCTTTTGAAGCTATCTAATAATTGTATTCCAGTGCTATGTTGCTTCATCTGCTTCTGCAAGAAGATAGTGGGGTTTAAAAAAAGGTGGAAGGTTTGAAGTGGCAGATTAGTTAACAGAATGAACACAGCTTTCCAAGTTCTGTTTGTTTCTTGTCAATAAACTAACCATATGATATTTTCATTCATTTTCCTTTCTTACTCTTCTTACCCTCAAGGTTGTCATCTTCATATTTCCTTTCATTCTCGTTCTTTCATGGGGATTTCAATTTTAGATGTGTTTCCCCTCCCACTGCTATTCTTCAATCCATCAGTTTTGGTCATGTTTGACAGAAGGACAGATGTTTCAAAGATAATGGCATATCCGCAAGTTTTCTGAGAATAGGCATACAGAAGAGGCTTAATTGCAAGCAATTAAATGAAAGTACTTATTATTAGACACTAGAGAATCCATATAGAGGAGTGAGTTTAAAAATTATTCCTCTGCAGAAAAAAAAATGGCAGTGGAGATAGTAATTGATAAGGAGCATCAGACCCCTGTGAAATCTTATTTTAGCAGTGCCAGCCTGGGTGCTGCGTGTGCAGCAGGCTGCATTTACCAGGGAGGCTCAGCAGCATGAGTTGCATTAGTGGTAAATCTGGTTCTTCATCTGCTGGCTTACTAATGGGAAGGAGTTAATTTGTTTACTTCTGCAGCTGGAAAGGCTGTGGCCCTGCAATGACTGAGGGTCCTGTCTATGCATTCCAATTAATAGATTCCCTGACCAGGCCTGATCCACAGTACTGCTGGGAAATGAAGGAAAATCTTCCCCAGGGCAATATTATCTGCTTTTCTCCTCTCTTCTGGGATATTGCTGCTTTTTTTGTTTTAATGCTATGATATAACATGGAAACCTGTATTTGGAACAGCATATTCATAGAAATTGATATTTTGGGGGCTGGCTGTATGGATTTCATCTGTTGTGAAAATGTTTTTGTTCTACTGTCTAGTTATCAAAGAGATTTTGTGGGCTTTCCCTAACGCTTGTCTTTAGGGAAAAGAGCCTTAGCTCGGTAGTTACAAAGTGCACATAGAATTTTTAGGGCCATCGACAGTTTAATTCAGGAATGATCTAATTAGGGATCCAGAGAACTGTATTCACCATATCCTTAAGTATTGACTGTCCTGAGAGATGCTCTGGCAGATGGTTAGTTCAAAGTGAGTTTACCTTGGGCTCAGTTTCTTTAGACTGACAGCTTTTTTTACTCAATTAAATGAGACAACTGTCAAAAGCACAGACTCTGAGTTGATGCAAATAACTCTGCTGCACAGATAAAGCTTAAATGTGTTCCTTGAGTCAGCTGAAACTGTCAGGTGCTTTGAGTAACTAGTTCAGCCAGCCAGAAAGGCACACTGGCAAGTAGAAGAAAAGGTTGGGAGGTGCCTAAAAATAAAACAACTCCCAGGGTTTTGTTATCTTCATTGATTTTACCTTTTGTCACATACTGGTATGGCATGTTGGGAACTAGTCTTTGCTTTCACTCTTGTATTCGTTTAAGGAAGGAATTCTTGTTATGTTTTAATTATCCTCAGAAGTTTATTTGTTGTTAATGTGCCCAAAGTCCTTAGGCTATGAAAGCATGAAAATAATGAGCTATTATGATGGAGCTGTCAGGCAGTCCCTAAACTAACTGTCCTTTGCTCTGAGATTTCAATTGTTTGCAAATAAATTAATATGGTTTTGGTGTTTTTCTGACAATTTTGATATTCATACATGATATTTGTAGTTAAAATCTAGAGTGTGCTTTTCAAGCTCTCTTACACACCAAGAAGAAGTAAAGTAGCTCTTCCTGGTGCTGATCTCACTGAGCAAGACCTTGCCTTTCTGTTCCCCCTACTCAATCCTGCAGCTTCCACTTCATCAGGAGTTTCTGGGTTTCATGAACTTTGTGGAGTAATGGGGAGGTCCTGCTGATGATACATAGCCATGGTGTCTTCTATGCACCAGGCTTTGTCCAAGGTAAATTGGAGATGAAACTGGTTTAAGTAGGCAACATACACTCATGGGTGAAACAGAAGCCACTTGTCTGCTGCCAACCTCAAAATGAGTTGTGGGCATCTTAAAATCCTGAATGTAACTGTGAAATAAGAATAGCAGACATTGGAGGAAGAAAAACCAAAACATGGAGTGCCTGTGGGGAAGGCTGGGATATATGGGTGTGCTTAGAAATACAGAATGCTTGAAAGAAAACTTGTTAAAACTTGTTAGTACTTTCTTAATTGAGGCAAGGGGGGAAAAATTTACCTTGCCCTTACACTAAAGTTCCTTTTCAAGGAGAGGAGTGGGACAGGGCATGGGCAATGCTCATCCAGCACCAAAGCGTATGAACTGGTCTTATCAAACCATGCAGCTCTTTATAATGCTTTTTGTATGCCTTCAAACATGGACTCATGGAAGACGCATAATTTCCATTGTCTAGAATTATTAGAAATATTGACAAACAGTTGTGATTTTAAATTTTTAAGGTGTGAGCAAAAAGTCCCTTGGGAGGATGAGGTTTGGATCGAATACAAGGACAGGAGCCTCTGTCAGCACAACAATCATGTCCCAAGACACATTTTGTTATACACTGGTAGCCCTTGACTTGCAGCTTTTGTTGGATGGCTAATTGATTGCTTCCATTTCCATTCCTCACATGTATTGTAAATGTGAAATTTTCAAGTCTTACCTATCAATCTTCTGTGTGGTTACCTTGGTGTGTACCTCAGAATGAAAAAGTTAATGTTCTGCTTTGGACACATCCTCCCTGCCAGCTTTGTTAGCTTCCTGAGCAACTGCTTCCAGTTTTCCCTCCTTATAATTATACATTACCCTGTTTCTTCTACTGTCGTCAGAGTGTAAGTCATGGAGGAGTGTACATTACCAAACTCACATAAAATAAATGTAACCAGTTCAGCAGTAAGGAGGTATATATTTAAAATTTCTTCCTCCCTCATTAGGATGGGCATTTTTAGAACTTGTGTTATTTTCTTGGCATTTCAGTTTGATTCTGTAAGGAACATTGTCAGCTCAAGTGAAAATAAAGTCCAGTCCAATGAGTTGCATAGGGTTTTTGCATTTTAAAAACATACATATGTCACTTGATACATTTAATTGACTTATTTGAAAGTCTTTTTAAACTAGGAGCATTAAGCTCTAATTTCAGTCTCAATGAAAATGCTGACTATAATGGAAGTTAAAGAGAAGTGATGAGAACATCAAAGGCCTTGTTATGTCTGTTAGGAAACAAGATACAGAACTGTCTACAAGCCTAGAGGGGAAAGGAATGATGAAGCCAGGAGTAATTGGAAAGATGGGTGTGGCTTGTGGGTGTAATCAACAGGCATTGAATTTACGAGGAGTGTCTGGCTTGATATTATCTGGTTGGTGGGCAGGGTTGCTGGTGCCGAGCTTGTACACAGAGGCTGGCAGCCAGCTCCTGTCATTTTCTGTTCCAGGTTGAGAGATCATTTCTTAGTTCACTTGTTAATGCGAAAACTGTTGATCAATACTACAAATTGGGAATAAGTATTTAAAAGCAGTGCATTTATCTGGCATAGCTACATTAAAGTGGTGCTGCAAAGGAATGGTTCTGATCCTAAAAGTATTTCATTCTCCTGGCAGATATTGGGGCATGAAATTCACATGGATCTTGACGTGAACAGAACTTGGGGATTGAGGAAACTGAAGATTAGTTGGTCAAATATGATTCTGAGCTCTTTTCTCTATTGTCATCACTGAAGATTCATTTTTTCTTTGTAGATAAATTTTTTGAAGGGGCAAACAGTGAAAGTGGAAATAAAGAGAGCATTACGGCAGTCACTGTCAATTTTAACCTTTGAATTTCCTTAGCACTCTGTGGTACTCCCTAGGCAGGAGTGTCAGCCAGGCTCTGAACCTGTAGGATTGGTTGGGCCCAAGCTGTGCCACCCATTATCTGCTGAAGAGCTCTTTGGCCAACAGCTCTTATCTCTAGTGAGGAGATGTGTGGATGTATGGATGTTAGCGCCTGGATCTCTAGCCACACATCAGTCTGCTGATTATGCGAGTTCATTACATTTTATTTATAGAACCTGTATATTTGGGCAGTTGATGGGGCTTTCAAATTGCTTTCTGGAGCTTCCTTAAAGGGAAGATGGAGGAAAAAAAATAATGTCTGTTGTGTGATAGGTGAGCAGCAAAACTACTGGTGTGGAAGTGGTTGGACTTGGCCAGCTGTGCACAGGTGACCTGTGCATGTTCAGCTGGATCCCTTTGGGTGTTGGGCTGTCTAGCAGTGCAGTCAGAGCTACTTCCTTGACTGTCTTGCAGAATGTCTAGAAATCCCTGTTAAATTCTGTAAATCCTGCTTTTCTGCCCCAACAAGATCTGCAGTTGAAAGAAAATGAACACATTTTTCATAACACAAATGGTAGATGACTGTTCATAAATTTATCAGGTAGAATATTATTTTTAAGTTTTGTGAAACTATTGGTTTTTCTTCACCATTCCATCCTTCTTCTGTTCTCATCCTATTGCAGCGTGTTGTACTTTGCTTATGCAGAGAATTATTTTGATGAGTTTCAAGAGACAGTCAATTGTGCTTGTCTTTTAAATATGTTAAAACATATGTTGCTTTAGTTCATGCTTTTGTCACATCACAGTCAGCTTCTTAGCTTTCAGGGTTTCAGTCTATTTCTCTGGAATGCAATAATCCAAGAAAAGCTTTGTCACTGTCTATTCCAAACCTGTGAACTGGAGGATAAGTTGTCAACAGCAGGTGATCCAGTGGAAGTCACTACAATCTTCTTTCCTTCTGCAATGTTCTCATTCATTTAAGTCTGAAAGCGAGTTTCTGTTCAGAGAAGTGAAAACCATTCTATCAATGAAGAAGTTGGTTTTTACTCTCAAATACATGCAAGCATTTCCCAGCAAAACCTGAAGGCTTGGCCTGATGAGGAGGTGGTACAGCTATGCTGGTAGAACAGGGGAGGAATCTCTGCTGGTAGAAGGATCTCTTCACCCAAAACAAGCTCTTCAGCTGTGTAAAATGCAAAAAGGAAAAAAGAAAAGACCCAAACCAATAAGTTTGTGGTCTTTCAAATTTATTAGAATGTTGCATGATAAGACTCTAAAAAAAGCGTATAGTCAGTTTCAGGGAGACTTGTCTAGAAATATTTCAGTTCTGAGTTATTCACATATTTACTGCTACTGCTTTTGGTGTTTATTTCCTGATGTTGGTTGAGCAATGTTATTCCCTGACACTGTTCCAATGTCAGTGCTTATTCACCAGTTTCAGCTTAAGGTAATTCAGTGACTACTTGCCTCTTGATAAATGATAAAAGAAGGAAAACAGATTAATAGATTAATATTAACTGATAGTCATAGGGAAGCACTAATTGCAAGTGCTAAAACAGTTTCCTAACAGTGCTAATAATACACTCTATTCTCATTACAAGGCTCCCTGTTATGATTTCATCACGGTACAAGCACGTGCACTTTGGCTCCTCACTGCATTAAACCCTGGAATTGTCTGTGTTGTTGGTGCCTGCACATGGAGAAGGGAGCCAGCTGCCTCAGCAAGCAGCTCTGCCTTCCCCAGGATTTGGTGCTCTTGAGCTCACTATTGCAGTGGCTGTCACCACCAGCTTCCTGTGACAGGCAGGCTGGGGCCTTGATGCAGGACCGACCCACCCCATTATTTCTGTGCAAGAAGGAAACAAAAAAAGGGCCCTGTATCTTTAAATTTCTCTTAGTTCACATGGCCTGCCTGGCGATAGACCTCTGTCCTAAACCTGCAGAGTTAAATTTACCCAGAATGACAACTGTATACTCAGGGTTTAGTTACATAACAGCAGTTGCTGCGTTTCACATTGCACTAATCCAAACACAGCGATAAAGCAGGCCATGGAAAAGCTGGCTGGTTTTGCTATGCTACATAGGCAGGAGCACAGAGCTTTTACATTTCCTTTTCTACATTGCTGATAGTATTCTATGACTTGGATGTTTGACCATCCAGTGGCCTATTTGGTGCTTTAAGTGATGTTATAGCAGAGGCTGTTGTTTGTTGCACATCTCTGTCATGAAGATGGGTGAGAGGATGGTTGTGTGTAACATGCATGTACTTTTAGATAATAGCATGACAGCTGGCGTGGTGCAAGGTGCTGCAGGGGTTAAACACTGCTCAGCTTTCATGGGTTCTTCCAAAACTGCTCTTACCCCAGCCCCCCACAGCTCTTTCCAGGTGTGCTCCAGGAGGAGAATCTGTGTGCTGGGGTAAAGCAATTACCTCTGCAGGCTCACCAGTGCACAGAGGACAGATCATCTCTCCTGGATTGTATCATTAGTGTGTTATGGCTCAGCCTGGGAGCCCTGCTGAGAGCAGGCCCACGTGCACTGGTGAGCTCCCTTTCCAAGTGCAGTCTCAGGTCCCCATGGGAGTGTTTGCAGGGCCTTGTTAAATAATAAAGACATTTCTCCAGCTTCTTGTGTGTTTAATCAAAATAGCAACTCTCTCAAGAAGTGAGGGGAGGTACTAGGCAAGAAGGCAGAGGATGCTGAAGATTTGTATTCCTTCAAGGGCTTGGAGTTGGGAGACAGGCCATGTATTTCCTTGAAACTTCCTCCACATTATTGCTGAGCCCCTGGCCTTCTCCCTCATCCATCTTTCCTTTCTTTTTTTTTTTTTTTTCCTTCCCTTAGAGAGCTCTGAAGTCGCAAGAGCCTTTCTGTATTTTATGCTAGCACTGCACTGTGTTTGCCCCATGGTAAGTACCAGTGAATAACCCCTGTGCCCGAGGAAAAGCCCCAAGGCTGGATGTTTGTACCCCGGATGATCGCTGCAGGGGTTTGTGTCTTTTTGCTGGCAAAATGCTCATGGTCTGCAGTGGAGCCTGGCAAGGAGCCACAGAAGTCTCTCCTGCTCCGCTGCACTGCGGGGTGAACCTGGGGAGGGAGGGAGGGAGGCCGGAGTGTGCCCGGGGGAGCTGAGCCCGCCGCCGGGGCAGCGGCAGCGCCATGGAACTGTGCTGCAGTCCCCAGGGATTGCCTCCTGCCCTGCCAGGAACCTTACGTCTGTTAAAGGAAGATGAGAAAACCAGGTTGCTAAAGAACAGAGGTTACCATAAGCCCTCACGGGGTCTTGCCAGTGGAGGAAGTTGACATTTCAGTGTCTGGGCTTTTCAAACTCATTTGTAGAGCTTTCAGAGTCATTGTCGAATGTCAGCGATGGACAGGGACACTGATTTAAACTTACCCAGGACTCAAATGCATGTTCAGAACAGTATCTCACTCTTGGTAAATACAATTTATGTATGTTGTTCTTAGCTGTGCAATTTATTTGGGTCCTCTTAACTGTAGACTTTCTGCTAATTTCTATGCATAGAACTGTTAAGTTTAATTAAATAGCTATATGCTGCTTTTGGAAAGAGTATGCTGAAATTGTTTGCATGGATGCATTAGCTTTGATCTCTCACACATCCATCTTTAAATTTAGAGCTTTTATTACTTGCTCAAGAATTCAAAAAAATATAATTTTCTTGAGACAAAGCAGTGCTGCAGAATGCAGTATGAAAAAATCACCTTTAATAGGTGTCCAAGAGCAAAATGTTTTATTTCTTCTGCCTCAAGCAAAGCTTACAGGAGCTAATAAAGAGCCATAGTTAGAAGATATTTGAGTGTTCAGGGGCTCACTTTTGCGACAGGATGATCTGAAAACCCGAGCATAATGGATTAAAATTTTTGTTTTGTATTTTTCATTCTGGACAGACAGAGCTCCATTTGTGAGTGTTCCCTGATATTTGTCTTTTATTTGAAAGCTAATGGGCTTATTTTTTCTTTTCAGTGAACACATGTACTGTTCATCCCAATTAGAGTGAGGAGATATAAAACACTTGATTTTTTTTTTTTCCTTTCCTATTCAGCTCTCTTGTGTTTCATAATTTGTGTTCCATTTCTTGGACATGGTTATATGAAGAGCCATTTTGGTTGTTACTTTCGGGATGAGAAGACTCAAGAGAGTGTTGCAGAGAAAAGTAATGACAAGAAAAAACAATTGCTGTCACTTTGAACATAGTGGAAAAATCTTTTTGTTTGTGGTATATAGCTGTGTTTCCTAGCTTCATTTCTGGATAGTTAAATCCAAATTCTTAAAAATGAAGGTGCTAATTTGAATCACTTCTTTTAAAAATGAAACCAGAGATGGTAGAGTTGTGGTTTTGGAGTCTGAAGTTGAGATTTTAAAGCATTGGTAACTGTAGAGTTGATGTGTGATAGGGTTTTGCTTTTAGAAAAAGGCAATGGAAAGGGTCTGGTCTTGACCTCTGAGTGTTAAATGGAACTTTTAATGAAGACAGCACCCTTTGCAGACACATTTGGTGTCCATCTTTATATATTGACTGCCTAAATTTATGGTTTATTCTCTCGAGCAGCACTGCCATATAGTTTAGATACTTTATAGAGATCTGCAGTGTGGAAATGGTCAGTGCCTTTGATAGCCTAGCTCATCTTTGGCTTTTTAAAACCTTTTCCTTCCCTCATGTGTTTTTATTTGTCAATAGGAACAATCTTCCATGTACCAGAAGTTCTGGTTTGAGAGCAATGTCATGAAGTTGCTGCGGGATTTTTATTTGTGTGCTTCCCTCAATGACCTGGGCAAGCAATACAGTGAAATGTTTCAGGATTTTTGCTGCTAGTGGTGACTTTTTTTTTCCCTTTAAACACAGTCAATTTTTTCACCTCCTCCTTATGAAAAGACACAACGTGAAGCTGCTTGTCTCCCAGCTGCAACAACATTCAGAAGAGATTTTAATACAACAAGCTCTGTCACTGATGTTCGGAAATTTTCCTGGAATTTCATGGGTGTCTGAATGCAAATTTATTCTTACCCCCCCTCTTTTTTTTTCCTTTTTGAAGGTTAGTTTTCTTTAGGGTATCGCTTCATTCCTGCCAATCTGATAAAGCTAACTTAATTAAAAATATTACCATTAGATCATACAGTTCTCTTTATTAGTTTAGTCCATGGGGCTCCTTTCCATGGGGAAATTATTTACTTCAGAAGTTGCAAGAGTAGCCTTGGCTGGCTTTGTTTAATGCGGCTGCTTTAAAGCTTTCCATCAGATTAATGTTTTTCCAGGTCTTTTCTTGCAGGTACGCTGTTACTCAGAGATAACTGTGATTGCTCAGATCTGCGGCAGTTGCTGCAGAGCAGTGCTGGGATTGGAGGGCTTTATAGCAAAGCAGGCACAAGGATTTGTTTTGAATGGTTGGTTATTTACCCCTTTTCTCGTCTTCTTTTCTTTCCCTCTTCCCTACACCCCCCACCCAAATTTTTCCTTCCAAGTGAAAAGTTGTGTGGTGCTCTATGAACTGTTGGAAGTACACCCTCTGCTCCAAGGATTTTTTGGCTTTACGTGGCAGGGAAAGGAGGGGAGGACTGCTAGAGAGACTTTCCTCTCTTTCCCATGAGCAGTTTTAAGCAGTAATAATGACAGCTCATTTAGCTGGAGGTCTGGTCTGTAGGCTTGTACTTACACTTCCTATTCCTTGTATTGTGGAGGTGCCGTACTGGAGTGGATGTTGGAAGCAACCTTAATGTCATAAGTCACATAATCTCCAGATACAGGGTAGAGGAGTAGAGCAGTGTGTAAGTTCTGTACTCTAAAGCAGTTGTCAGGTGGCTTCACGTAGGTGATTTCACCTCCGTTTTCTTGCTGCATTTTCCATCCCGTGTCTGATGTTCCTTATGAGTATTCCCTTCCCATGTATGCCTTTCCTGGGCTGCCTCATGGTCTGGGCTCACAGTGGACACCATGAGCAAGCTGCTGGCCTGCAGGCATCACTGGGCACAACTGTGCTCAAGACTCATTGCTGACCTGTTCAGGAATGATCTCTTCTTTGAGGCATTTGACATGGGACTGCTGTTTTCAGGCGTCTGTCTGTGACCTCATTGCCTACATGTCTGCATTAGTCTGTACAAGAATTAATATTGCTTATGCTCAGGCGTTTCTTAGGCTTGTCTCTGAAAGTTGAATCCATCCTTGAGGCCAAGACCCCTCCTCCAAAGACTTGCAGTCCTACTGAACCGAAAGGCAGTAGGCTTTCTCCTCCTCATCTTGCCTATTTTATTTTCATGGGAAGTGACTGCTGTAGCTTAGACCATGCTTAATGCTAACACGCAGGCGGCGTTATTTTTCAAAATGCTCCCTCCCTCATAATTAAAATTCATGAACAGTTCCCCGGAGAGCCACCTGAGGTAACAGAGTCTTTTCAGTGCGCCATTAATATACAGGAACACTGAATACAGGCATTTGGCTGTGTTCACTCTTCCTCACTCTTCCCTGGCTGGCCGCCTGTATGTGTTGTGGAACAACAAAACTGAAATCTGGACAATTTATATTTCAGTAGTGATGGGATATTCTCTCTTTCCCTGTCACTTCACATTAAGGACCTGCCACTAATAAAACTAATTAATAACTCTTGGCTCCACACAGAACACTTGGACTTGCTAGTGCTGGCACCGTGCCACAGTAGCTTTTGAAAGAAGTGCTTCATCTTAGTCAGGGACAGGATGAATATTCCCTGCAGTTCTAATTGGACCAAGTGGCTCTGCATTTCAGAGGCAGCAGATTAGCAGGCTGTAGATCTCTAGGTAGGATCTCCTTTCAGAAGCCTCCGAGACAGACTTGTGGCTTGTCTGGGTGCTGTGGCAGGAGCCAGAGGAGCCTGAGCAGTGCCCGGGAGAGGTGGTCTGGGGGGTGAGGCTTGTCCTGCACACAGAGGGCTCTTAGGGGAGATGGATCCTTCACCTGTACAAACCAGGAGGTGTGGGATGGGTAGCTCCTTGCTCGAGAGGACACAATGAAGCACTGTCAGATGGATCCCTTTGGCTGTTTTAAAGCCATCTGATTAAATGATAGAAACTGTACTGACCAAATGACAGCCTTGCTGAAAAGTTTCTTCTCTCTGGGAGGCTTGTTGGCGTTGTGACGCCACTTGTGGGCGTATTTTGGTTTTTTACTTCTCGCTACTGACATAACTGTGCCAGTGAAATTTTGTAGTATGAGTTGTTCTGTGTTGCATAAAATGTTGTTCTGCCTTCTACTCTCACTCCTTTCCTCCCCTTTAGAAATACTATTTGCTTGCACGCTCTAGCACTGAGACCCTGTCCACTGCTTATTTCTCTTCAAGTAAAGGAGGCAGGCCTTGGTGGCCTTGGTGCTCTGGGATGCCATGGTATGTGTTTATTCATGACCAGATCATTATAAACAAGAACGTTCTGTCTGACACCTGTGCAGCACTTTCTACATTCATCTGCTCCTGCCAGGCAGCTGCAGTTCCTTCCTGACACCACCTTTCATACACATGTAATTCAGAAGGGAAATTACTACAAGGAATATGGTTGAATATGAAGTTGGCCAGAGAATTTTTATTTAAAAAAGAATTAGTGAAAACCATTAATGTGAATGTAAAGGAAACAAACTGCAAACAGCTAGCTTCTGTATATTTTTTTTTGACCTGACAAAAAAGTATTTGATCCCTTACCACCATTCTCCTCAACTTTCTCCGTGTGCCTCCTTATAATCAGAGCTTATTTTTAGGCTAAGGTATTTTTCAGTGCTTTAAGGAAGAAGACTTCAGCTTATAAAAGCAATTGATTAGGTTCATAGCTGCAAATACCAGGCATTGATTTTAATATCCCGCAATGTATCAAGCAAATGAGTATCTTTTCTTCATCACACCCACCAGTTTACTGTCAATATAAGACACTACTCATTTATTACTAATTATTTATTGTGGCTGTGGATGTTGCTTTACTGACAGGTGGATTGTCTGGCAGAACTCGTTGTGTGAGTTAAATGAAGCTGGAGGAGGTGGCAAATGCTGGGTTGGAGGTGGAGAAGGGTGGCAGTGGTGAGAGCACCCACAAGCCTGGATGCCTCATTGAGCCTAAAACTTCCATAACTTTGTATGTGTGTGTGCACATGGACTTGTCCTCAGGAACACATGGGACACATTTCTTCTCAGTTCCCAGTGCCTCCCAGGGCTTACAGTGCCTTACAGTCACAGCAATGGAGCTGCAGCAATTAATATGCACCCGGTGCTAGAAAAGGAAGGAGTGCTTCTGATTAACTATCATCTTATGTTGGCAGAAGGAAGAGATTGATAGATGAAGTTGCTGCTTTTTCACATTCTCTGTCCTATTCATTGCAGAGATGGTGAGAGATGGGAAGTGAATCCAATTCTTTTATGGTGACGTAGTGCCACTGACTCCACTGTCACTGCCTTGGAACTACACCAGTGAAACTATAGAGAAGAATTTCCCTCCCGGTCTTGTTGCCAAGTAAACTTGAAAGTGCCAGTATTAAATTACTGGAGAGCAGCCCCTTGCTCTGCAGGTCCTGGAGAAGTATTAAAATCCATGTTGTACTGTCAGACACAAGCAGAGTCCCCAGCTCCCAGCTGTATGCTTTTCCGAGTCTCATTCTTCCAACAGTTCTCCTTGACATTGCATTTTAATCCTTTCCAGCAGAACAGCCAGTTGGCAGACTCGTGGCCTCAGAAAATATAGTAGTTGTCTCTTCCCCCCCAGCATGAAAAAGGAGGAAGGTTGGCCGGAATTGTAACTGGTAACTTCAGTTCCCTCATTACTGAAGAAGCTTTCAACTACTGCCATCTCCTTCAATTTTTGTTGGTATGTCAAGAATAAGAATGTGGCTGAGCAGAAGTGTTTATCTCCAGTTTTGTTGCACTCTGTTGTTTTAAGTTGCTTACTTGTGGAGTCAGAGGTGATGTGCGAGTGTAGGATCTGCAAGACCCTCTGTTTTTCCTGGAGTTTGGGTCTCCTGTATATCTGCTGTGGCTGCCCCTCCACCCCCTCGTGTTTGTGTCTCTCTTTGTGGATGAATTTTGGTTATAAAAGGGCTGCATTTTTTTCTTTTGAACAACACTTGCCTAAGAAATAGTTAAGCTAATCTTTACCCTCATTCTTCATAATCAAATCCAGGTATTCTAAGTGAAAAAAGCAAGTAGTTTGTTTCTTAACCTAAAGGCATTTTTTTAAAGTCGTGTTTTTTTTCTTTTTTTTCAAGGTATAATCCACAAAAGGATGTTGTTGGAGGAAGGCAGATGGTGGTTTCTGAAGTTACCACTCTTCTGCAAATCAAGGTGTAGCTGAGGAAGGCAGGAGGATGCTGCTGCCAGAGATCAGCAGTGTAGGAGAGCTGTCCTGAGGTGATTGTACTTGGGGTTTGGGAGAGAGCATCAAAGGAACTCTGGGTAGTCCCTGTAACAAAATGACTGGGCGTTTAAGCAGCACCCAAGGAAGCTTGGTTATGAAGATTATAGGAGTGAGAAATCAGATTTGGGTTTGGCACAGGTGCTGCTGGAAGCAAAGCTATTATTGGATATGAGTTTTGCCGTGTTATTCTTGTAAATGAGAGGCTTTTGTTTCAGGGTATTGAACTCTCATGTCTTTTTTACTGTTGTTGAGTTGCTTTACTCCAAGGTTATTCCCTCTATAACCACATTTTGATACAATTGTTTTATTTTAAAAGTGGGGTACTTGGAGTCAGAATTCAATGTGTGAAGGGCTGCTTGCTTCGGATTCTTGTGTCCTGCCAAATATTTGCATAAGTTCTTTTCAAGGAAAGTATGGCAAGAGTGCGGCTTCAAAAGTACCTCCACAAAAAATGAACTCCAAGTGTTGTCACAGTTAAATTCCTGGATGTGTAGAGAACACAGTGCTGTGTGTTGCACTAGTTTTTGGAGACTAATAGAAGGCAGTGAGAAGTCTGGAAGCATTTGTACAGCTGATTTCTGGAATGAGGCTGCTGGGAGATGAAAATGCAATACTGATTTGTGGTTAGTAGTCAGAAACAGCAGCCCTTGGTGCAGGGGAAGGTTCTCTGAGAACGAGTTCTCTGCCCAAAAACACCTGGTGTGTGTGAGACTCTGGCTCAAGCCCTGATTGCTGCCTGCAGGACAGATTCTGGCACCTCACCTTTCCCTTTTCTTCTGGGCAAAGTGGCCTGGGCTGTTCAGGGAGCTTCTTGTGGGGAGTTCCTTCCACAGGCTGCAGCCCCTCTGCTGGGGAATGTGCTCAGGGGAACAGGGAGAAGAGAATTGGTTTGTCTGTAGCAGCGCAGTGAATCCTTTTATACACAGATACTTCGTTGAAAAGGAATGTAAAAATGCAGGAGGATGTTTCAGTGAGTCAGAAGCTGAAATGGAAAAGAAAATTGAAATACTATTGAGTGCTCCAATTTGGCATGCAGGGGATATTCTAAAATATCTTGTTGGTTCTGTTATTGTTGTAGCTTTATTTTGGAAGTTAGGAAAAATAATAATTTAGAGCCTAGTCTACTCTAAGGATGCCTGTTTAAAAGCTTACTTGTTCAAAGATTATTTATTTGACTGAGTTTGGGTGGCTCTAGAGCATTGTTCAGTACTGAGCTTATTTGCCATTTAAACTTAGATTGAATTATAGTGTTTGGAGGGTGAATACCATTTGGTATCTAATGGCTGTTTACTCTCTAATGAAATAGCAGTGCAGACTTTGATTCCTGCACATTTATTATCTATAAGAATTCTCAACTTTTGCTTCATTGTAAGATTCTTTCATCAAAAAGTAAGATGGTTCTTGGTTCTGTTACTTTTGATGATGATATAAATGTACAGTGCTCTCTGTATTGTTTAAGCAAGTTGTACATGAAGAAAAAAGGTTGTAAATCAAGATTTCAGGTTTTTACAAAGCTATTACCTCAGGAATCTTCTCTTTTGTGTTGGGGTTATGCCATACACTTTATAGAAAAAATACATCATTTATTGGTAACTGTGAATTATTATTGCACGTAACTAGTTGAAAGCATAACATTGGTTTGGTGTTTTGTACCTGCCTAAAAGTTCTTGAATTTCATTTGACCGGTGACAGCCCCAAGCACTGGAGATTTCCCCTGTATTTTATAGTTTTGTTAATCTCTCACTCCCTCTGTGATTTCTAGGTAATGCTCTACATGGCTAAACAGGCACAAAAAGTGTGATTTACTTGGTGGGGCTTGATAGTTGCTGCTCTGCTCTGCCTTTGGATTTCTCAGAGCCTTGGTGTGTGAGTGCTAGTGCAGTCCTTGTGTTTTCTTACACAAGTTAATTAAATAAGGATTTATGACTTCTGACTTATTCCCAGAAGTGCTTTGGTATAAATGTAGTACGGGAATAATCTGTTGATGGCCTCTCTTGGTGGTGATGAAGGATTTAAGTAATGTACATTTGCAAACAGAACAAGTTGCAGCATGTTCATCTTTATGCTGAACAAGACAGGGGTAAGGCTGGCAGGTATAGCTCAATTTGCAAACAGCAGCTTCAGAAGAGCAGCTCTGAAAAGCAGAATTCTGGTGGCTATGCAAAGCACAGTCAGACCATTTGCAGCTACTCCAGTGTGGTATCTACCAGGTTATCATTAATGACAAGAAGTGCATGGAGCTTTTTGTGGGTACCTGTGTTCTTGCAACACTAAAAGTAGTGCAAAAATGTCCTGGGTAATGTGTGACAGCATGGTTGAACAACATGAAGTGTCCATGCAAAATCTGTGTGTAGTGATTTTTATCTTAAAGTGCTTTTCAAGTGCTCATAATAAATAAAACTTGAATCTAGAACTAGTGGCAGATATGTTACTTCCTTGACTGAAAACTGGTAGTGCAAGTGTATTGCCTATCTAGGGAAGTCTCACACCCACTGACAACCAGATGCTGAGAGGTGCTGGGAAGAGCAGAATTACATTTACACCCCTTTCCTTATAAATCTGTATAAATGCACTGGAAATCTTACAAAATGGCTTCTTAGCATTCTCTTAAATAGAGTTGTTTTTAGGAATCCTCTTACCTCAAATGCTCTGGTTTTCCAAATACTTTATGGATGAGCACAAGAATCTGCTGCTGCAGCAACTAGAGAGTAACAAAATACCTTTCTGCTGTACTGGTTGCCATAGTTTTTGCCATCCTGTGATATGCCCATTGTTTAGATCATGCAGATAACCCAAGAAAAGGATATCTGTCTTAAAACCCAAATGCTTAATACTCTGTTTCTCTGTCAGAAATTTGGGCTGTGTGATTCCTTTAATAGGCTTTTTCTCCTATCCTTGCCTTTTTTTTTTTTTTTTTTTCCCCTGGGGAAAGAAAATATTGAAATGTCTGTAGCATGTGTTGTCCTTAGGAGATCCTACAGAGGCTAAATAGTCTCTTGTGTAAAGCTTAAAATCCTAATTTCCAGTTTGCCACAATATGCTAATCTGTTCATGCTTTTTCAGACAGGTTTAGATATTATAACTTCACAGCAGTGCTGTAATCATATCATTGAGATTCAGGACATGTTAGGGAACTTCTGACTGTAGAAGGTTTATATCAGAGGTCCTTGAATTCAGCCCATCTTCCTCTCCGAAAGGCTCTACATGCAGGTAAAGTGACTTCACAGCATGCCAGGTAGAAACCTAGGACACTAGAAACGTTTTAGAAAATGTGGGGTGTCTTTCAAAATGCCACATACCCAGAAATGTTTTTGGCCAGTGCCTGTGTTATGTCTCTGGCTGATTTTCTGAATTTTTTTTTTTTTTTTTTT
>VYXF01001054.1:668930-721078 GCA_013397295.1 Polioptila caerulea
TGCAAGCTTTTCAAGTAGAATTGGAATTTATTCAACAGTCATAAATTCTGATACATTCAGTCTAGGAGTAAGGACTTAAATTCATAAGAAAGACTTTTCCTTGCTTTTTAATCAATATGGAGCTATTTTTTTTCATGGAGTATGGAATCAGTCCAGCTTTGTGTAGACTTTTAAAAGTTATTTTCTTGCATAGAACTTTTTTCTCTTAATTCAAATTTCCAAGTAGTTTGCAATGGTGTTTTTATACTTAGTTTTTTAAAGCATCTGGTATTTAGCACTTGAAGGACTGCTTCATTTTCCATTTTGCAGGCAATTTTTTAAAATGCTTTTGCATGTGTTTGCTTTTGGCTGATTTGTTGTCTAGATTTTTAGAAATCTTTTTTTATGAAAACAGCATGTAAGTCTCTTTTCCTACCTTGAAGCTATCTCTGTAGGCAGTTATGTTTATGTTAAGGCTGAAGTCCATTCCATAACTCCTCCTCCCCTTCATCTATTATGTAAAAAGAATAAATAATGTAGTTGAGTTCTCATGTCTGCCTTATGCATCAGGACATACCTACCTGCCTGCCATTCTGCAGTATAGAATTGCATCAGAAAAACCCTTTCTGCTGTCGGGGTGTGCTGGTCCTGTCTGACAGGGACGTTTGGACATCACACCTATTTTCCATGAAAACTTTCTGTCTTTATGGGATGTGGACTGTGCTGACCTCTTTTCCACTTGCCAGTTTCCCACGGTGTGGAGGGGATGTCTGAAAGAGCAGCTCAAATGAAGTTAAAGATGCTTCAGCTGCCATTTGCTGAACAGACTGTTTTGCAGGCTCAATATTATAACTGAGAATAAGCAAAGCAAGGAGGCATTGCTGTAGTGTGGAGGGGAGGTAGAGGTTGGGGAAGGAGAGAAAGGCTTTTTCCTCACTATTCAAGCTCTAATCCCAGGAAAAGATAGTTCAGTTCACCATTTTTCTGTGATTTCCCCCTGCCCCAAAGACACCCTGACCAGAGATACTGTTGAGAAAATGCAAATGATTGCATATGTGCTATGGCACTAAGGCCTGTGTGGATATCTGGGGTTTCATGTGAGGTAAAGAATGAGAAAAGAACCCTCCTGAGGCTGTTACTAACACGTTGCAGGCTGCTGTGTTTAGCTTGGCAGTCATTTTTTTCTTCTTTAGATAGAGGCTCTTTGAGTGCAATCCTAGAACCAGGTTTGCATTGTTTACGCGAGTGATAAAACTTGGCTGGAGCACAGCTCTCCCACCTGCCTACTTGGTTTCTCCAGTATCTTTTACACCTCTATCAATCCTTCCAAACCCATCTGTCTTCTAGAGTGCCTGTTTTACAGAAAATACTGCCTCCTCACCTGTGTGAGCTGCAGCTCCAAAGATACCTGATCTTTATAAAATACCATCTTGGAAAGCCTGTGTAAAACAATACAGGGACTGGACAGTGCTGTGTTATTGCACTGAATGGGTGGCTCCATAATGGCATCTCTTGTTAAAGTAACTGAGAGGGACAGGCAGAGGGGAATTTAAGACATGCTCCAGCGGTTCTTGGCCTGAGTGCTTTAAAGTTTCTTAACATTCACTGAAGGAGATCATATGCATTTTGAGAAGATATAGAGATTGTCATATATTCACCAGCTTTAAACATTTGCTTTGAAATGTTTCATATTTAATATAGGGTTATGAATATGAAAACGTGGTATTTCAAAGTTTTGGGGAAAGTTTTAACCATGGGCTTCTACATGTTAGATTTCCCTCTGCATAGATGGTGATTTGTTTTTTAAAATAAAAACAACCCCCATGAACCCTCAACTTTATATAACATCTAAGAACACATTTGTCTTTTCCTGTGGTGTAAGTGAGAACATATATGCCTATATAAATATATACTGGCACATGTTTTTTGCCTTCAAAATGGCTTGTGGGCCATAAGTGAACAGACTGCTCAGTTACTATGCCTGGAAAGCTTATTTAATACTTCCAAATTTAAATATTTTTCTGTGTTGGTTTGTTACAAGAAAGTGCAGTCAAAAATTGAACCTGGCAATAAATTTATTTTTCTGAAGGAGAATTACTCATTGGATGAAACATTAATTTCGCCAACAAATGGTTGTTTCCTCCTATACTACTGACATTGCTTTTCAGTGCTAATAGCTGAAGTAGGAGCACTAAGAACATTGAATGGGAAATACCTTCACTGTAGTATCTTGGTGTAAGAACGTGTAATTCTGGTCTAGCAGAGGAGTTGGATTCTTCCTTGTGAGGGTGGCAAGGCCCTGGCACAGGTTGCCCAGAGAAACTGTGGCTGCCCCATCCCTCAAAGAGTCCAAAGTCAGGCTTGACAGGGCTTGGAGCAACCTGGGAAAATGGAAATTGTCCCTGCCCACAGCAGAGAGTTGGAACGAGGGGACCTTTAGATGTCCCTCCCAACCCAAACCTTATTATGAATCTATTATTTGTTTTTTAAAATGTGAAAGTGCAAATTAATGTGCTTGTAATGAATGTAATGAGATGAGCTGATTCACCCAAATTGGGTACAATACATAGTCTCTTGCTGTTTCTCCAAGCTGGTACTGAAGTCATGTTTCATTAATATGAATAAATAAATTCTTCAGTATTCCTACATGTCCCATAAACTTTATAGGCAATATAGGTTCCTGATCTCAAAACACTTTAATAAGCTTCCATACATATGTTAAGGAAGCCCTTCTGTTGCAGGTCACCTCATTTGCTAATGACTCAGGATTCAGATCAGGTATTTGCAATGGAATTAACATGCAGAAAGAGTATTTCTCAAGGTGGTTTTCTCCAGAAAAAAAAGAAAGGCAGAATTCAGACTACCATTCAGAAATGAAAAAGACTCTTTTTCCCATGAAGTTGGTTACTGTAGGGAATATGGGGAAAGGGTGAATACCAAATACAATAGTAGTGTGCTTGGAGATGGCCTGCAGATAAGGCCTTGGAATTATGGGGAGAGTCTCTTCCCAAAGGCAAAAGGAGGGAAGAAACAGATTCCATCTCTCCACCTGGTGGAAGCAGGAAGGTTAGGGGTGGTGCAAGGAGGGCATGCATTGAGACAGAAGACATTAACCATGGCTGGGGGAAAAGGATTGTTATTCTCGTGAGATTTACAGGGAATCTGTTCTTCGGGTGACTTAGGCCATTTAGAGGAGAGTGAAGAAAAATTCCTGGGGTCAGTCTGTTTCCTGACATCTGGATGATGGCTCTTATCTCTTATGCTGTTCCTTTGTTCTGGTTTGTTTGGTGTCCCAGATTGATCAGCTCAAAGCTAATTTCAAAATACATCCTCAGCATTCACAACGTGTTTATTCTGATGTGATAATTGCTGGTGCAGAAGTAAAGTTTAGGAATTTTGTCTTTCCAGCTGGAAGACTTTTCCAGACATTTGAAGGAAGCAATGCAGATGTTGTCATCTTCCCATCTCTTCCCCCAGTACCTTAGCAAGACCCTGTTTGGTAAATTTTAAGCAAAGATGGGTGAGAGGATGTGGGAGAAGGGTTGCACCTTGAAAAGACAACTTCTTACTGCCTTGCCAGTGTTTTGTGTCTCTCCTGGGCTGGTGTGTAATGTCAGTCTTGTAAGGACTGCCTGCACCTCAGCTATTCACCTGGGTGTAGGTACCATGCCATAGTCACCAGATGATAGCTCTTTTTTGGATATACTTTTGTCTGCAGAGACTCTCAGGCCTACCTGAGAGTAACTACACTTTGGAGGAGAAGGAATGGCAGAATGTCTAGAATTCTTAGCACTTGTATTTGAAATAGCAAGCAGACAAGAGCTTTTGGAAGTGCTAGAGAGGAAAAAACATTTCAGAAAGAAGTAAGGACACAAGTTATCATCTCCCTCCAAAATGGTGCAAATTTGCTAAACTCTTTGTCCGGATTTATGTCACAGACCTTGTGACTTTAGGAGCAGAACTTCAGGTAACCTGTGCAGCTGCTCAGAATAGGAAGGAGAATGGCGACCCAGCAGTAGGAGAGGAAACAAAGTGAGCACTGAAACTGTTCATCACTGTGGGACTTGTTAATGTGGGACTTGTTTCTTCTGGGTAGCAGCAATAATGAGCAGTTGAAAGAAGTACTTTATGTACCCTCAACAAATTGCTTCCAAACCTCATAATTGCCGCAATTCTGGCTTTCAGTAGACCTGGTAATGAATTTTTGAGTGGTGTCCACATGTTGTGCCTGTTACTGTACTTGACTTCCATCCTATTTTGAGTGATCTCATCAAGGGATGGATGATGTTATCTGAATAGAATATATTTATCCAATATTGGACACAGTGGTGATGATGAAATGGAAATAACTATGCAACTGACTGCAAGTGATTTTTTTCAATTAATTTTCCTGTGAGGCCACCTTTTCCTGATTCTGCTGTAGTGCTGTCATTTCAGGTGGCACTGCCTGAAAACCCCAGTGTATTGATTGCAAGAATACAGGATCCAGCAGCCTCTTAAAGGGTACTGTTATACATGGGAGAAAATTGATGCCTTCTTGTCTTGCAAGTGTAGACACTGCTGAGGTGTTTCAAATGGCAGAAAATGCCTTAGGTTCAGATGGGCATGGTGGAGCTTAAATGTCCCTTAAAGGCTTGTGGCATGTGCCTGTGATCAGAATTTAACACAGTTCTTGCCTTCTGCAGACAAAATAAAAAGGAGGAGGAAGGGGTGTGAGTTTGAGGTTTTTTTTCGGGGTTTTTTTTTGTTTTTTTTTTTCTTTCTTTTTTTTAAAGAGAAAAGTAGAGAAGTCTGGAGAGACTTTACCTCACTTATATGAGCTCTTTCTATATGTATAATTTAACATGGCGCCTTATATATAATTTAATGTGTGAAATAAACATAACATTTGAATTTCACAACTGGAACTCTTCTGCTTAGAGAAGTGGAATTTTTTTCTATCTGTTTTTAATTTAAAAATGCAGTTTCTGCCACAAAATGTACATGTGTAGGGGCTTAAGACACTGAATCCTAAAAATTGCATGACACCTTGCTCCCTTCCTAGGATAGTGAGCTTAACCACTGTACAAGGTATATGTTGCATTGATGTCAGTGTCATGACTGATAAATCACTTTCATCCTGCAACAGAGCCTTATTTATAAATAGCTCTTTAATAGAATGCCCTAAGTTTGCAAAGATGTTTTTCAAACCCCTGAGAATACTGGCTCTTGCCTCAAAGAGCTTATAGTCTAAATGAAGCAGATAACCAGGTAGAAAGGATCAAAGAATAGAGGAGAAACACAAAGGAGAAGTGGTGGGTAGGGGGGAAGGGAGGTGGGCATAAACCTCAGGAGACCAGGTCTATCAGCTTCTTGTTTTTAGAAGGGATATTGTTCACTGCCATTAGAACTGAAATTAGAGAATGTTTGTAGCAGAGCTCACTGAACAGACTCACTGGTGCTGAGTTTTGTGGAGGAACAGAAGGATGTTATTTTCTGTGTTAGAAGGGCTGTCGTAGGCAGCAGGAGTAGCATGAGCATGCTGCTTGCAAGGGGATTTTACAATAGGTGAACAAGTAGTGTCAATAAGCTTTGCTTCATTGATTTTCATTCATTCCAGCTGAGGATATAACCTAGTGGGAGCAGTTAGGAGAAAGTAATAGACCTAGAGGGGAAAAGAAGGTTTTCTTACCTGTGTTAAGGCTTTTGCCTTGCAATCTGAATTGCACCTTTTCTCCTCAGCGAGTGCTTTGGTATATCATGCACAACAGAAGCAGCTTACTGGGCTGCTCCTCTTGGAGAGACAGAGTAAGGGTTATTCACATTGTCTCTTCCCTGCCTTCTCACAGGCAGCGGTTTGACAGAGACTGCAAAAATGGGATGCTACACTTAGTTAAGGTTTCCTAACACAGAGGAAAAAATAACCCAAACCAACAAAATTGATTTAGTTTGGTGCACTCTCGATTAAATGGATGGCTGTGCTTCTTGTATATGATGGGTTTCATTTTTTTCTCTGTTATGCAAAAAGTTTGCTTTTTATGTTGCTTGCTTATTAGAGTCTTTGAACTAAAGAACAAATAAATCTGAGAGTCACTAGATACTAATCTGAGACTTGCCGTTATATTTATTAGCCATAATCCATCAGCATTCACTTGCTGTCTGTATTTTATTTTGACTGCAAGGCAGTCTTGGCCTTAGTATTTCACTTCTAGAGCTCATAGTATTTTCACTTGTCATCATCCTGAATCTGCTCCAGGTGGAATACTAGCAGTGGTGCAGGAAAACAAATATGGTATCTTGAGGAAGAAAGAACATTTAGAAACTGAAAGCTGAGCAGAAGCGATGGATCAGAAAGGGTTTAGGTGAGCAAATAATAACAAATGTTATATATTTAGATAGGACAAGGAAGGCCACTTGTAAAATTTCAAGCGGTACTTCTGGCCAATTTATATACCCACTTCAGCTAAACAAATACAGTAGGATTTTTTACATTACTTGAGAGTGAAGATCCAAAGGGTTTGCAGTAGTACTTATTTTTATTAGGCTGCTGTTTTGTTCTGAATAAAATTGCTCATGCTCTGAAGCTGCACAGCTCAATTAAGTGTCTTCCCCCCGGCCTGCATTTGTGTCCTTGGTGTGTCGTGGCAAGGTGCTCCCAATGTGTTCAGAACATTCCATGTGTCCTCTGCCAGTGACACCTGTGTCTCTTCAGCTTGGGGAGAATGAGAATGATGTTCTTGGGAATTCAAATCTTGAATGAACCTGAGCCTTGGAGACAAATGAGAGGGGTATGACGGAATATGGCACATGTTAAATTATACATATAAAAAAAGTTTTAAACTTTTTGGATGGTCACCTGTGAAGGCTGACAAGACACTGTCCTGTTGCTGCAGAGAGTGGATGAGAATTTAGGGCATTAAAGTATGGTGGTGCTGACTTGTTCCCTATTGATTGGAAATGGGAAGCAAATGCAAACATGGAGAATTGAAGATATTTTGTTTGTGGCAATTATTTTTTAGAGCAGTAATGTCCTTGCCATTCACTTGGTCTCATAAAATGTCAGAAGTCATTAATGGCCAACAGCCTGGTTACAGAAGATTTAAAGATACTGGAATTAGTGAAAACTTTCCCTTTCAGTCCATATGTCACCAATGGTGGTTGTAAAATATTTCCAGTGCACAGAAACATTTCCCAGTCCAAGGGAGGTAACAAATACGAAATACAGAATCCTTGTAAGACTTTGAAGATATTCCAAACCAATAGAAAATTAAGGAAACACACTCTCTGCTTATGCTTAAAACCAGTTCCAAAGCTTAAAAATGTGTCTTGTGGAAGTGTGGCATTTGTATGCTGTGGCCAGAGGTATAAAAAGTCTTTGTGCCTTCCCAAATGCAAGGAATATCAATATAGAAGTGATGATCAAAAGGCCTGATAGTGCACTTACTCATTATTAGCAAAGAAGATAGTTTCAATTCCCACCTTATAAGCAGGTAGTTCTACAAGACTGTTGTGTCCAGGCTGTGGATATGGTTCATATAGGTAAAATATTAAAAAGTAATGAATTTGGAAATATGAAGTATTGCTATTGCTACTGTACAGTGGCCAGCTTATTGACTGTGCCACAGGAAAACCATTCTACTTCTCATTTTCTCATTGTAATGTGCTGATTTTCTTTTCTTGCACAGCCATACCTACATTCTTGTTTTTAACTTCAGCTTACTGAAACATCTTGCTGATACTTTTCCATTAACCTTGCTTGGATGAAGATAACAGTGGTATAGAATAATATTTTTTTATTGATTCCCTCCTTCCCCTCCCTGAACTGCTAAGCCAACACAGAGAGGAGTGAATAGCTATTTTTAAAATACCTGTTGTGATTAAAAATTGTAGATAAGAAACTGACAATTTTTCTCTTATTCTGCTCTCTAGGTTGTCAGCTTTGGAGCAATTTAACCACCAGCTGAGAGGGTGGACAAGTAGTGTCCTCTTAGATGTCTTTGCAGTGCAGGCCATGAAAACAGCTCTGTGGCTGGTTTTATGCAGCGCCTCACATTAGCCACTTTTCCAAAAGCAAATTGACCTTTGCTGTGTAATGTTTTATGTCAAGTAGGAGATCAGACCTGCTGTGCTTGTGCTGTAATTTCCTTTAAATGCAGGATTAGATGTTCTGGTGTAATGGTGATGCCAGTTATTATGTTGGTTGATGTTTGCTCTGTCCCCCAAACACACACACACTTTTTTCAATTCAGCTTGGGCTCCCTTTCAATATGTCTGTAGAAATCCTTACTGCCACTTGGGCAAGAAAGGGAAGCCCTCAACATCTTGGCCTACAAATAGCCTGCCTCTGGAGCTTGCCCTGAGCAGGTGTGGCCAGCAGCAGCATCTCCTCCACTTCAGCCAGTGGCGGCTCTTGGTGCTGGGCCTTTGGCTGCAGGCTGGAATCGCAGAGACAGGTGGGATGTGGGGCCCCAGTCCCAGCCCTGCAATCAGCACTTTCTCCAGCGCCTTGAAACTGAACAATAGAGTGGCTAAAATGTGTGCTGGCTTACAAGATTCGAAGTGATGCATTTGTCTGCTGGGCCTTCTTCGAGCTGTAGAGAGAAAAATAGAACAAGCTTAGTTTTTCCATAATTTCCCCCCTGTAGCCCAAAGGAGACTACACGACAGAGATGTCTTCTCTAATCTTCTCTTCCACCCTGCATTATTTTCCTTCCCTCCTCCTTTCCTTCTGTCTCACAGCTCCCCTCCCCACTCGCACACACACAGACTTTTGACAGCACACCAGTTTGCTTCTTGAGCTCCCTTTTTAGCCCACATGGGTGTCTAGTCAGTGCTGCAGCCCCGGCTAATACACCAGAGTTGGAATAAATGTATAACAGCAGGTAGCAAGTGACTGTTGACAGGGTGACATATTGACTTAATATCTCGTGTTATGTGATATGAAGGATGTGCCTTTTGGTGTGTATTTTCATTTTAATTTTTTTTGTATGTTTCTTAGACAGACACTTGTAGGCAGTTTGGAGTAATTGTCTGAAATCATTAACATGTTTATTAAATAAGGGAGCAGAGTGCATTATCTAGCAAATCAATTATGTAAATGCACAAAAAGCATGAGAGATTAGTCTTTAACTGTTGCTGAACTGCATCCACTTTCCTAAATTATACATGAAAGTGGGGTTTTTGTCAGTGTGTATATGTAGTGTTAGGCTCCTCTTTGCTCTGTTGGAGCTTTAAGTAACATCGATTAATTGGTGCTGTTGTGCAAGAAGAGGGCACTCCTGATGTACACTAATGAACACCAGTGTGCATACATCCTTTCTATACAGGGAAACAGATGGTCTGGAGTGGAGAACAGAAGTAATCTCAACTGGAGGGTCTGGATGACAAGATAAACTGACAGTGAAGCCCTAGCAATTTATTCTCTCATCTAGACACTGGAAAAAATCTCCAGGAAAATCTGTTAATCTCTAGCATTTTTAACAATATGTTTTCTTTCTGGTGACTTACGATCAAATGAGACCATGCCTCTACAATTTTACCAATCCTTAACTTCAAGAGGAGGCATGACTAGAGCTCATCACTCATGGCATGCTTGGAAAATTCACCTCTTTCCCTTACAGCTGTATAAATGGTGTGTGTAGGGCGCCATGTGGTAATAACAGCACAAACTCCACTGCTCCATTTTCACCCACTGCATTTTCAGTTGTGCTCAGCTGGAAAGAGAACAGTCTGCTGTGGTCCAGGCAACTGTGATTTATCCACTTCTCTAAAGCATATTGCACAAAAAAAAGGCAGTCTTGCATCTTATGGAAATGGTGGGTACCTGTGCAGGAGACAGAGAAAAGGTTATGAGTGCATTTTGAAAGTGAGTGAAGCTTGTGGAAACATTACTATTCTTCATTATTAAGTACATGTATGGTCTTAAGTAGTAGCTGGAGCCTTCCCAGAGGTTATCACTACTCATCAAAGAAGGAGAGCAGGTACCACACTAATTGGTTTTTTTCCATACTATTATTTTCCTACCATGTCATCTTCTATGTATCTTCTACAGAGGTGTGCAGAGGTTGGGCCACTTCCAGATGCCCAGCACACAGGATGCAGAATTTCCCTGTAATGCTGATTTTGCAGATCATCATAAGTGCTCAAACTGCCTTACAGCACAGTTGTCCTCAGGACACGCTGTAGTTTCATCCCTACTGGAATGCCAGCACAAGTAACTCAGCTCTTTATTTCCTTTGTTGTTCTTTCTAACCCAGCCTGCGTTTGGTTTGCTGAGGGATGAACTTCTCCTGGTTTCACAGGTCACATCCTGTCACCAGAACCCAAGATTGCCTCCCAGGAAGTGAGGCAAGGAACTTTTCTTTCTTCCTTTCCTCTGGTACTCACTCCTGTCCCTCATGCTGGCAGGGATGATGGTGAGGAAAGCCTTTGCAGCCTTCCATCCCTTTGGACAGACCGTGCACTACAGTCACTGTACCAGGTGTTGCAGGAGTTTACTTATCACAAAATCAGGAACTTTGCTGCAGAGCTGGAGACAAAGAATGCACACTGCTTCCTTGTGTTCTGACCAGGTGAGCTGTAGGCAGGTCTCTGAGTGCAGTTCAGTTCATCTGTGCAGTCACACATGTCAGGGCTGGCTATTTGCTATCATTGGAAGACTTTCTGGAGTGGGTATCACTGGAGATGGGGCGATTGAGCTGGAGGCAGTAAATTATATTACTGTACCTGTAGGAATCATTTAGTTTCTGATGAAATTTCAGTTGTGAAAATCTTGTTTAAAGACAGTGCCTTCCCAGGAATTCTGAGTGTTAAAATAACAGGAGGTTAAGTGTGTCATGTTTATTAATTGTCAAAATTAGATCAATCATAACAGAGCTAACAGATATGCCTGGTTGAGCTGAAAGATGAAGATGGAAGAGCTAGCAGATATCACCAAGGAGCTGAGAGATGCCAGGAGAGATGACAGATGTGGCTGGATGAGCTGAAGGGGGATTGGAAAAATGCAGTCCCAGTCATTGCCTCAGGGAAGAAATAGTAAACCTCGTAGACCTTGAAAAAATGTCTCAAGTGAGCAGGAATGGAGGAGTTTGTTCTGTGCCATTGTCTCTGACTCACTTGCAGTGTCTGCTTCTTCCTCTTCCTGAGAAGTTGCCATAGGGGAATGAATGCTGTGATAGCTTGGATTTGGAATTTTATTCATGTTTAGATTAAAAGGCAGACTGTAAAATGTTATTGTGCTGGTGCTGATCCTTTCTGTCCTTTGCAGCGTCCACGCTTTGGCACCTTCAGGGACTTGTGAGTCTTTAGCCTGCAGTGTTAAAGAACTTTATCCTGCAATGACTCACTTGGCAACAGATTCCTGTACCTGAGCAGAGAATAGGAATAAATTCAGCCTTGCAAGGTGAGGGATACAAATCCAGCTTTGTGCTTTCCCAGAGAATTTGGGAAGGCACAGACATTGGTGCGATCTGTGGGATTGTTTCTGTTCTCTGTGAAGCAGGCAGAGAACTCCACAGTAATGTGGGAAGGAGCTTTGGGGTTTGTGATGTGCTATGGGGGTTCTGATAACATCGCCAGGGAGCTGTTAGATGTAGAATTGATCAGGCATGTATTAATAAGAAAACAATATCAAAACATGAAATATGGCCTTTTGAATATATTCAAATATAAGCAGTATTCCATCTATCTGGAACGTACAGGTAGCTGTTGCACTGAGATTTTTAAGCAAAGACTGCACTATATCCTTTTTTGTTATTTCCAGTAGCTTAAAAGCTCATTGGACTATACTAAAAAGAAAATGACAGTACAGCCTACTGCATTTAGTGAAGTGCCCCATCCTTTTACAAAGAATTTGTTTTTCAAAACCTAGAATGAGAGCTGAATTCCAGAGTGGTGTGTCTGTAAAAATAGAGCTCATGGGGCTTTTTCAAATGATGAAGGATGTACTTCAGACAATAATATGCATAGGTATGGCATGTCTATAAAAGTTGGTTCAGAAAGTCTGCACAACACCCCCTCGTTGATGCTATAAATACATCTTTGTGATGAAACTCAAAATGGGATGAAAATATTTTGATACTGTGTTTTTAACTTCTGATACATCTCTTGGCTTGAAAGATAAAAGGATTCACTCCTAGAATTTACACTCCTCTGATGTGATTAAAACTAGATAGGTGTACTGTAAATAGAATATACTCTGTATGATGATAGGTACGGCTTAGTGTTTTTGAGCAGGAGGTTTCTTACTGTGGAAAAACAGCTTTTCTTGATAAGTTACTTGTCACTGTTTTCAGCAGCACCTCCTTTCATCTATTATTCATTTTGGAAGACTTAATAGTATGATTTGGGTGTGGGCTGATACCAGACACCAGTGGAGTATAACCCTTGCAAAAATGAGATCCCCAGAGCTATTGGGGTTGGAGAGGCAAACAGACAAATGCGTCTTTGCTTTTTGCAGAGCATTTCGCCATCCAAAAAAGAGTCACACTGTTGCATGCTGCAAACTGTCTCCACTAGTCCCCTATTTAAATCCTGATGGAGCAGACAAAAAAGATGAGTGTCTTCACACCTTGTGCCTGTCTAAGGTACTGTGTAAAGCAAGACCCCCATTCTACAGTGAAAGGAGCAGCTCTGCCCCTGTTGTCCTACAAGGATTGTAACGTGGAGCAGTATCTGGGAAGGCTGCATCTAATATTTTTCTCGAGGCCATTAGCACAAACTGGGGTGCTTGCAGAAGGTCTGCAGTTTGCTCGCCGTGGTTTCCTGTGAGGTCTGTGGGGCTGCAGTTTGGTGTGCATGTAATGACTGTGAAGTCCTGTGTGACCGTGGATTTGTTGCAGTCGCTATGTGCATATAGATGGATATATTTATAGAAGAATCACTGTGAATGTGAGAAAGAAGCCTTTGAAGTGTCAAGCCAAATATTCTGGGGGGAAAAAAGAAGATTTCTTGTCTACATCAGAAGCTTGCATTTCATGTAGACTTGTCTCATTTTACCCAAAATATCTCCCCACAGGTCAGGAGAGCTGAAAGCAATAATAATAACTGGAAATGTAGGGGGCGGGAATGTGTGTATGAGAAAGGGAAGAGGGAAATAACAAACATCTCCAAAATGTTTTTGTTCCATCTCAGTTATGATTTGTTTCTTTCCAGGAGCTTTTTCTCCTGCTTTATTTCCTGTTCTATCATGGACCTGCCAGGGGAGACAGAGCTGTGCTGCTTTCCCTTCGGTCAGGCCCCTGCAGGTGTCCTGCTGGCAAGGAACAAGGCATGCAGGGCAGCCTCCAGTGTTCTCTAAGTAGGCTGGACCCCCCCAAAGCTCCGGGTCAGGGTTAGGGGAGGTCTGGGATGGATTGTGCCCCTCAGCTCCCAGCATGGAGGCCACCACAAAACTACCCCAGGCCTGACAGGAAGATTTCCTTTGTTCATTGCCTCCCTTTGGGAAAGAAAAGGCACACAGATACTCCAGAGTCACAAAGGAAGGGATCCACTCATCTTTCATTTAGCTGCTACTGTGATATTAGAGCTGGCTGACTCTTCAATATGGATTAAAGCCAAGGAATGTTACCGAAAAGAGGCGTTTTGCAAAGCAACATAAAATACAGATGTTTTTCAAAATTAACTCTTCAGTTGATGGCAGTGGTTTTATGCATCATTTCCATTCCAAAAATAGTAATAGGAATATGGTAACTCTATCAAGAGCTGTTTCAGGCTGCAGTTCCCATCTGGTTGGTGTCTGTGTACAAGTACTGGGACAGCTCAAAACCTTCCCATGGTGCCTTCAGTGAGAAATTCTTGCTCTCTCTTAACAGGTTTGAGACATGACTCTCTGCTTTCTTCTGCTGTATCTTTATTTGGATGCAATATATCCTTGTCCCAATTGAAATGTCAAAATTTTACTCTAAAATATATAAATCACAAGAGTAATGTTTACAGTGCCTGTAAAACCTTCAAAAACATACATGTTGCAAATAGTTTGTAGTCCTAAGGATGAGAATACTTATTTTCTTGCTCTTAGGTAAATACTTAAGATAGTTGTTATTGCAACTATTCATTCCTCTTTTTAATACAATGTGTAGTACTGAAGCTAGAGAAAACCAGAAGGATGAGGATTGTCTTCGAAGTGGAAGGCAAGATACTCTGTTTTAAAAATACCATATACTTTGTAGCATTAAGTCCTTCTGTGCCATGATGAAAGGTTGTGGGCGAACAGCATCCGCTGTTCAGAGCGGGTTTGAGTCCTGAGCTAG
The DNA here is from genome assembly GCA_013397295.1 of Polioptila caerulea. NCBI lineage: Eukaryota > Metazoa > Chordata > Aves > Passeriformes > Certhiidae > Polioptila > Polioptila caerulea. Next base: position 683,138 of record VYXF01001054.1, read on the forward strand.
TAAATCCTTCAAGTGTGATTTTTAAACAAGGTCTGTGAAATTTAGCCAAGCTGTTTGTTGTGTTCTGTATTTAAAATGCATTATTTTGGTGTGATTGTTTTAACCTTGTTCTTGGAGAGTGTTGGTAAAACAGCAGTGGCATTAATAGATTCCTTTGGTGTCTGGGAGATGTGGAGAAAAAAAAGAATCTTCCTGTGAAAGTGACAGTAGATTGCTGAATGCTGGCTTCAGTGGTGTCCATTTTGAGTCAGGTCAGAGAGACCCAGATCAAGTGAGTGAGAGAGAGGACTGAGACGATGTTAAACTGTAGCTTCCAATGGTTGCAAGTATCAATAATTGCAAATACTTCATCTTTTCCCGGGGATGCCTTGGACTGGGCCTGCACCTTGGCATTTGCGCTGCGCGGCTGTAGGTAAATGTTAACATGCAGCAAACACTGCAGGCGAAAGCTCTGGCTGCCAAAAGAAGGGCATTTTTCAAATGTATTGCTGTAGTGTTGAATGGGAAGCTGAGAATATGCTTTCTCCAAGAGATGTAAAATATTAAAGAAGCCAGTAGCAATAAATGGAAGTGCACCCATTGGTTAACAGCATTTGGCTGTATATCAAGACCATTTCTGGAAGTAGATGTTGTAACATAAATTACTGAATACTGAATTACTGCCATGTGTTAAGGATTCCTTTTAATTACAGGATGTTAGGGCTTCAAAAATAAAATTCTTCAAAGTTAATCATGAAGTAAAATAACTCCGTACTTAGCTGAGTTTCAACTTCATTAAAACTGTTCAAACGGCTGATGGAGCCCTAATAAGTTTTGTTCAAAGATATGACATCTTTGAAAATCTTCTGCAAATCTAACTCTATTATCTTTGATACTCTCTAATTGGGTATAGCAATCTCTGTTCATGTTGTCTAGTGGATTGCATCCATGATAAGGTGCTGTAAATGTATCCTGTTGTCCGGAAATTAGCAAATCCAGGGACTGGAAGGGCTATTTTCACAGCAGCATTTAAGCCCTTCAGGCAAGTACAAAATACATATTTTGCCTTATATAAATATAAAACCACTTCGGGGAGTGAAAAATAGAGGCGGGGAGGGAATGGAATAAGCAACATTCTGACAGTATCAAATCATTAATGAGGGCACTGGTTTCTAAATTATTTACAGTGTATTCCATGTGCTCAACTGTTTTAGAATTGTTAATATTGAATATGTTGTTTGTTATATACAAACATGTTTCTCTCTTTTACTTTTAGATATCCTTTTTGCAATGTAATTTAATTACTGATGCTGTTTACTCGCAGGAGCTGTAAAGATTTTTTTTTTTTTCTGCAAAGTAAAATCACTATTTTACAATGGAATATCCTCTTTGGAGAAGCTGTTGGTACTGTGTGGGTGATGGAGAAACATAAGGATGTAGTATTTATTTTCACAAAGGGAGGGAGGGCAGGCTGGGGGCCGGATGCTGTGCCCCCTCTCCAAGAGCCAGCTCCTTTTTCTTCCTTGGCTTCTCCCTCCTTTCTCCCTCCCTGCCCGGCCGGGGCAGCCGGGCGCTGTTCCAGCGGCCTCTCCTCTTTGGGAGCTGTTACTTTCAGGACCATCAGCTTTTCATCCTCTTTTTGGTGTCCCTTAAAGCAGCTTAAACAGCAGATACAGAAGTAGCATTTTGCCCTCTGCTGGGAAGCAGGGTCTGACAAATCAGTGGTGTGAGCTGCTGTGCCAGCCATTCTGGGAAAGGAAACTGCGCAGGTCTGGGGAAACACTCAATAGGCTCTGGAATGCTTCTCTGTGCTTCATTTCCTCAGACACTGCAGCAGCTGCATGTTTGTGTTTTCCTCCTCTTTAAGGATGATTTTTCTCCTTTTTGATACTATTCCTTTTATGTCAATGTTGTCATTAGAAATCATCTGGCTATTAGTCAGGCTCCTGTGAAGTCCTTTGCCTCAATCCCTTCTGACAATCTGAGAGCACTGAGCTACTGGATCCTACCCTGCTACTGTTTTTATGGAACTGATCTGCAGTGTGAAAAATCAAACCCAAAAAACAAGTGGAAATGGCCTGGTTTCTAGTTCGGATTTGGAAGTAGGCAGAATACTTTTTACATTTCTGGTATAATTTCACATAAAGTTGTTAGAAGGATAATAAAGACTAGTTTGGGCTGGAAGGGGCATTTAAAGGTCATCTAGTCCACACCTGCCCTTAGAAGAGCAGCACATCTTCAACTCAGGTTGCTCAGATACCTGTCAAACCTGGCCTTGAATGTTTCCAGGGATGAGGCTTCTACCACCTCTCTGGGCAAACCATTCATGTTTCATCACCCTCATTGTAAAAAAATTCTTCTTATGTTTCATCTAAATTCACCGTATTTTAGTTTAAAACTGTTAGCCCTTGTCCTATTGCCTTGCTAAAAATTTGTCCCCATCTTTCTTTCACTCCAGAAAGGAGCAGTTCAGTCTTTCTGGAGCCTTCTCCAGGCTGAAAAAAGCTTTATCCTACTCAGTAGCTCTTGGGTACTGTGGGGGTCCTCCTTGTTACTGTTTTCCCATTTGATCCTCTATGAAACACAAACTTCAGTCGCTGTAACTGAACCAAATTAGTTTTTGTTTCTTACAAGTTGTCACTTTTTCTGCAGTTCTGCCCCAAAGTGGTGTTTATTTTACTGTATTTTTCCTGGAGACACTTCTTTGCTTTAAGAGAAATAGCCCAGGAACAGGAGACAAAATAAAGAATAGACCCATGTTATTTCCTCCATGGCTTGTGAAAACGCCAAATGTATGTTTTGATTTTCTGCCCAGTTGAAAAATCATGTAGCTTTAATAGCTTGAATTCCCCTATTATTCATATTTATAGTTTTAATTAATTTCATTTTATGAAGCTTGGTGATTTTTTAAAAAACCTAACCACTTATGAAAGTTGATTTAAAATCTATATGAAGCCAACTTCCCTTGAGAGCTTATGCTCTGTGTAACACACAAGTTATGTACTTGTGAAATCAAGTTGCTTCATCTTTATAAACACCCCCTCACCCATATATTCAGTCTATTTTTTTGTTGCTGTTTATGTATGGATGTGTTTCCATGTGTGTTATGAAATCAAAACTTTGGTTTTTAACAGTTTAAGTATTCTTGTCCCAACTCAGCTGCAAGCCTTTTTCCATTACTATTTTTTGAATCTTGAAGCAAACACTGATAACATTCTCGGGTATTATGGACTACTACAATGGGCCAATACAATGCCTGATGTGGAGTGTCTTTGTATCATTTATCTTCACATCAGACAATCCCATGCCATGTAACCTGTAGCATTTCTGTGGTGTGCACTCAGTTTCACTTGTTTGATAATTTGAGTGGTGAAGACTTAATCCTTCTTTGTTGTCTTCCAAAGTAAACTGCCAGGTAATAGTGATACTAAATCTACTCAGTCGTGAGATTCAGAGCTGGCTCTTCCTGCACAAAGCTGTATTGCAGGCACTGCTGAGCACAGATTGAAGGCTGGAGAATCACAGTAGCTGTGAAACTAGCTCAGAGATTAGATTTATTGCTGTTCAGAGACTAGCTTCCCTTTCTTTTTTCCTGAATGGGTGTTTTATGTGTTTTATCTCAATGTTGATTTCTCACTTCTGTAAGTGGAGGGTGTCAGCACAGCAGTGCCGTACTGAAATGTCTCCTCCTTGGAGATGAGACACCAAGGGAAATACAGGTTGGATGTTAGGAAAAAATTTTTATGGAAAGGGTGATTAAGTATTGGAATTGTCTGCCTGGGGAGGTGGTGGAGTCAGCATCCCTGGATGTGTTTAAAAAAAGATTGGATGTGACACTCAGTGCCATGGTTTAGTTGAGGTGTTAGGGCATGGGATGGACTGAATGATCTTAAAGCTCTCTTCCAACCTTGTGTTTCTATGATGACTCTTCCAAGAACATAGGAAAGAGATGGAAACAATTAAGTAGGAGTTAAGTATCATCTGCACATATGGGCAGAGGAGTCAGTTGTGGTGAGCAGAAGAGCTGTTTGAGCACTGGGGGACAGGTACAAGTGGAGCAGGTTGCCTCCCTGAGTACCTCTAAAGAATCAGTAAACAGCTGCTGTGATGAATGGCTCCTGCTGGCCTGTCCTAGCAACAGCCATGGTTAACCTGGCACAGATCAGGGATAGCAGTGAAGGAAGAGTGATTTTCAGATTGTCCTTTTACGTAAACAAGGTGAGAGAGGCCTGTTCAGATACCAGTAAAAACAGGTCACCTGACTCCATCCAGGAGGCTGCAGCTGGTTAGTGTGTGAGCAGGAGATACAAAAGTACAGGTAATGTATGAGAAAAGTGATTGGTGAAAGTAGAGATTGAGAGGAGATCAATGATGGAAATAGAGAACAAGGAAAGGTTAGGAAAAATATGAAGTGGAACCAAGATAAACTTGCTTTTAGAGTTAAAGATGACAGAAATTGCAGTAGCTGTTCATCTCTCTAGCTTGGCTGAATGCAGAGGAGTGTAAAAGTTAAGGTCCTGTTAAAGGGCAGGTCAGCAGTGTGACTTCATCATTCTGTGCTCCTACTGCGGTACAAGGGCTTGAAAAAGGGAACAAGATGAACTAAAGGTACATGGGAACATAAAATCCTCCTTTTTCTCTGTAGAAAGACATTATGATGATTCAGCATGAAATACAGGCAGTAATGTGCACTGCTTTGAACTGGATTTGTTTTATGTGTTTAAAACAGTTGCTGCATTAAAGGTGGATATCCCCAAAATTTAGACTATCTCCATCCAGATGAAAATTATGTAATTGAATCAGGTCTCTGCCCTATTTAGTGTCTCTTTTATCTGACAATGCCCTGTGTTGGCTGCTGTGAAGGAAAGTGTAAGAAAACCTACAACACCCAATTAGGGAGTCATGTGGCTGTACGTGGTATTTTTTCCATCTCAGCTAAAGACTGGCTCCTGCCGCAGAGCGTTTGGATTTCTATCCCTTCCACATTGGCTGAATTCTGTGCAACATAATACAGAGTATTCTCGTTAGCTCTGTGAATCTCAAAAAAGCACTTTTCAAGTGCTTCAACACCAATTATCTTGTGCATCTGGATCTCTATTCTTTGTCTGTCTTCTAATACTCATTTGTGTTGTGATAATTGTCTTGAGTTGGTCTCTGGCACACTGCACTAAACAAGATAAAATATAAGAATTAGAGAAAATTGTTAGATTAAAAAGAGCAAAGAACTTTTTTAATGTACAAAGATTCTAGCATACATTATCCTGCAGATTTCTGGCAGGTTAGATTGAAATATTGTAATAGTTTGTTCTTGTTAAAATATGGTAATTCTGTTAATTCCAGCATTTCCAGTTCAGAGAAATAACAACACTCCAACCCTTCCTTTAAGGATTGGATTTTAGACCAGGTGCTTTTGCAGCATCTTGGGTAAATGGAATTTTCTCCCAAATACATTCTAGTCCTCACAGCATCTTTCTAACCAACACAGACACACAGGATGTGGCAGCTTCCAGCTCTGCTGGAGAGTTGTGGGCTTGCAAGTGAAAGTCTTTCCATTTGGCTGTTGGAAAACAGACTCTGATGACTGTAGGTGGGAAGAAGCCAGTGTTCATGCATTCACCTGGCCTGAGACAGCTCTCCTTGGGAGTGCCCAATGGAGTCCTGGTTCTTGTATGGGATTTCTCAGTCACACGTGTACTTAGAGGATGCTTTGCATTATTCTTGGTGCTTGAAAAACCTCAATATTTTTGTCAGTAAGCATTAAAAATTGTGTACCTGCGCTATCACTTGGATATTTGCAATTGACGTATTCCAGGGAAATGAACTCTCTTGGTTGCCACAGAATATCTCCCTATTTGATGTTGATAATCCATACTAGTTGTATTCTTTTTTAGTTTTGTCCTCCAGTTGTTCCTTACTGTAATGCCCGAAGAGACATCAGTACTTAGCCCCAGACACCACTGCAATTTGTCTGATAGCTGTCATTGAACTACAGGCAGTTTTGGAATGTCACATTTTTCTGTTAAGGAAACTTGTTTTTCCTGGCCAAGTGTTTTAGGTACCCTTTTTCTCTATCACGCTGAGCTGAAACTGAAGTTCACATATACCTCAAACATTTTGCCTGAGAATTAAAATTAGGGAAGAGCATAAGTCCTCTGTGGAGTGGGAGTTCAGAAGGAAAAGAGGAGAAATGATAGTCACTGACTTCCTCTGATTTACAAATGGCAGCGGGGTTTTCTCTGAAATACTTAAGAATAAAAATAAACGGGCTGAGCTTTTATCCAGGTTTCCAGCTGTCTGGATTACTAAATAAAATAGAACTGAGGAAGTACAGAATTGTTCTCCAAATATAAGAAGTCCTCAGTGTGCCTCAAAATACCAGTAGGAAAGTAAAAAGAGGTTAAAATTTTGGTGAGAATCATTAATGGAATTTGAGCAAACAGCTCTACTGTCAAGAGGAAAAAATTGTTTCATATATGAGTGATGATGCGTGTCCTAATAAAAGACATCGTTTCACACCCACCAGGAATAAGACATATTCTGTTCTTTTATATCTCATCTTGTTTTGAGTAGGAAGAATATCTTTTTTAAGAAGAAAAATCTTTCGTTAGGAAAATGAAGAGGAAAGAGGTTTTCCCACATGCTGGAGAAATTAATGAATCATTTCCATCAGAGTACGTGCAAAAGCAGAGGAGCTGCCATAAGAGAAGGAAGAGCTGATTTTTCCAATTGACCTTTGGCACAGAGATGATCTGGTCATGCTCTAACTAATTTTGACAAAGGTGTTTTTAATGAGGGGGAAAAATAAAAACTAGGGCCCCTTCATCAGCTGAAATGCTAAATATGTTGAAATATTTTCTGCTGAGTTTTAAAAAGGAAGAGTTAAAACTGCAATCAGAGACAACAGATCCAAGAGAGGTGACAAACAGGTGCCACGTCACACTACCTTTGCTCTGTAGTCTCGAGTGGGAGGAATATTTTTGCTCGATGGAAGGTGTGTGTTCAGGTGAGGAAGTTCATCTGAGAGAGGCGCAGCCTGGGGCTCTGAGTCACATAGGCAAAATTGCATTTTGAAATGCAGGTAAGATGTGTGACATAAAAGGGGAAGATGTCAGAGTGTAGGGTTGTTCTGGGAGGAACCTGGAGGATGCAAAGTGTTAAAAGAGGGTGTTGAAGTGAGTGGCAATCACTCTTTCATCTCCTCTCTTTTCTGGCATACTTCCTTCCTTCCCTGGTCCTGTCCTAGAACCCATATCTCCACCCCCTAAGGCAGCAGCTTCCTCTGAGCCACCTTGCACTTCCCACAACCTTTTGGGAACTGTGAAACAGGAGAGCAAAGGCACCACCTTAGACCAGAGGGAAACACTGAATGGAGCCTGGATGGGGAGCAGGGAGGTGGCTCTGTGGGGAAAGTCATCATCTGTGATTCTGCAAGGGCTCTCAGAACTCCAGGCTGTTCACTGGTGTCCGAGCAGGGCAGGAGCTGCGGTGGCTGCAGTCCCTGCTGGCAACTGCTGCTTGGGGCCTTGAGGCACCAGACACCCAACACAGGGCTGGGGCTCCTCCTGTGCTGCCAAGCTCCAGGTATGAAGCTGCTGAGGACAGGACAGCAGTACCCACACCTTTTCATTTAAGAACACCATCTCTCCAATTCTTACTGAAATACAGCAGTGTTTTATGTGAAGCTGGGTTCCAGTTTTCCAGCTACAAGCTGCTGGCTAATTGGTTTAAGGACTTCTTGACTTCTAATCGACTATTATGCGTGTGCTTTATTTTTTCTAGTAATTTCTTTCACCAAGTGATATTCATCACTGTTGCTGTCCCTGACTTTAGAAAAGACCCAGCTGATTGTGTGCAAGGGAGTATCCAAGAGCAGAGGAAATGGAGGGATGGGTATGCGCTTGTGCCTGGCCAAAGAGTTAAAAAGAGCTATTTTTACAGATTTCGGACAGAAAGACACACAATTTGGGGGATGTAGGTGATGAGTTGTGGGTGAAGTACACCATCTCTCCCAGGTGACTAAAACAAGAAGCCCCTAAATGTCCTAGAGGTGGAGATGCATTGACATTATTATCTAACCTCTGCACTGCCAGAAATGTGAAACCCAGAGAAGGGAGAGTCTCCAGCTGCAGCAAATGCTTGAATGGGAGCTGTTTCTGTAAGGCAAGAAGGCCTGAGAGTAGGCTGTTTGGAGTTATGACCAGCTAGAGACTGGTTTTATGAGCTCATCAATAAGATGAGGCATTTCTTGAGGTAAATGAAGGCTCAGTCAACAGTTACTGTGATCTGGAATCTCTGAGGTAAGCAGAAGCCTGGGAACAAAGTGATGCACTGCTCTTGTTTCCTTTCTTTGCAAACTGCTTGTCAGCTGAGTGGGAGAGGCAGCCAGGGATGGCTGAGGGAAGGGAAAATCTGTGCTTTGTTCTAAGCCCTTGGCTCACTCTCTCTGGAACTTACCCAGGTACCAACTTAGTTCGGTGCCGTAAAAGAAGCTTCTTTTTCGAGACTTTTCTGAGGTTTGCTGATACAGTGTCATCCAAACCCAAATACATACAGATGAACCTCATAATTGCAGCAGGAACTTTCATGCAGGATTTTCCCTTGGTTTGACATGTTCCCATGAAGGTTTTAGAGTGGTTGGTTTTTGTTTTAATGAATTACAAGGCCTTTAAGAAGTGATACTTACTCAATATTTCATTATAAGGAGTACTTTAACAAATGGGAAAATAAACTGTCTTTTTCATTTTAGTGGTGTCCCAAGGAATGCATTAGTCTTTGAAGCTGAAACACTTTGACATCAGTCTGGCTGATGAGTTGCTATGGTTTCAAGGGCAGTGTTAATGCTAGAAAAAGACCACATCCCTGAAATGTGCACACACAGTCCCGGGCTCCTATATATTTCATGACCAGAACATAGGAAGTCGCCTTCCACTTCAGTGCCCTCATCACAGGGCATAAGGAGAAATCGAAGGAAGATGTGGAACTGGATTGCTGATGGTTAATAGCTCTTCCATCCAATTTGAGTAGAACGCTGTGGATGTGGCAGTTTCCAGCACTTTGTTGGGAAGATGGAAAGCCTGGGCCTCGTGTCAGCTCCCTGCACACGTAGGGGGCATTTCCAAGGCAGGCAGAAATCAGAGTGGGAGGGGGAGGTTTCTCATTTTCATGTGGGATAGACTCAATGCAAGCCATGTGTTTTATTTCCTGAAATGCTTTTTACAAGCTGCAAAAAGTGGCCTGTTTTTATCAGGTACTGATCACAACCTTGAAATGTTTGTGTATATATGCTTTTTCTGAAGACAAAACAGTACAGCAGTATTTTTTCAAATGTAAAATAATATTTAGTAAGCAAAAAATAGGTATATTAGAACCTTGCTTTACTTATCACTTAAGCATCTTTACCTAAAAATAGAACCCTAATCAGTTTCCCCTTGAGTGCTTCAGCTTGCAAGTAGGAAATAGATAATGGCTGGATGTTTAAAACAATACAGTATTTCACATTCTTTCTCAGTACATCGTAGGAATGTGAATTCCTCTGAGTTATATTTAATGCAGATAGTTCTAGAAAATATCTAGACGCTTCACTGTGGGTACTGAAATGCATCTCTGAAAGAAAGAATGTTTTCCTTAAGTCTTAATGAGTGCCTCAGTGATTTGTAATGAACAAACCCTCTCCTGTACAGCCTCTCTTTCTGCTAACAGTGGTTTCTGGGATTGATGCTGTTACATTGCCCTCCAGTATTTCAGTTCCTTTCTCACTATGGCCCAGGATGCTTTAGAACACCTGCTAACATTTGGAGCTGTGCTTCACTTCTCTCTGTGCCACAGAAACCTTTGCCTCTCCCCCAGGTAAAACAGCACAGCCACCCATTAAATCCTGTGCAGGCCTCACAAATGGGGCCCTGATTGGCGCCTGGGCCTGGGAATTCTTCTCCATACCAGGTTCTTCTCTAGAAGTTGAGAGGTTATCAGGACTTGGTGGGTTCACAGAAACACAGGGAGGGCTCCCATGGCCCTCTTATTTTTCCAGCTTGTTTTTTTTTGAAGGGTCTTGATCCTTCTTCCTTCACCTCTCTTTTTCAGTCTAACTTGTAATGTCTGACTTTTCGCAAAAAAAGTACCCTGTAATTTTGGAAGTAGTGATTTGATCTTTAATGAGTTTTCTGATGTGTAATCATCTAGCAGGATGGAGGGAAACCGCTTGCAAATGAGCTGTGTTCATCTAGAAATTCAGCCTTCTCACCAAAGTGTTCAAGAGAGGAAACAGTGCCAGAGGAGTTCCCAGGACTTTGAATCCAGGGATTTCAAACTCCGAACAGCTGTATGTACACTGAGGCTTTTCTGTTCATTTGTCATCTATCTAACAAGCTCATGGCACATATGTATATTTGCTTGTGAATTACAAAGAAATGTTTTGGAAGTCTATAGGGAATCCAGTTAATCAGTTTGATTCATTGCAGTACTTATTAGCCATGATGGCTGAGCCTCTGAAGGTTTGCCATTTTCTGTCAGTAAAGTTCAGTGTAGTCTAAGCCAAAATTGTTGAAATGAATATCTTAACTTTTATTACCCAAAGAAACTGTCAGACCTCTCTAATGATTTCAAAAGGAGTGACACCACTTTTTTTAAACTTTTTTTTTTTTTCATTTAATTTTGTTCAGCTGAAATCTATAGTGCAGGCATATACAGATTGTGGGAAGGGGGAAATATTAGTTAAGGTCTAGGTCCTGCCCAAATCTTGTGTGGCCTTTTAGGTAATTTTAATTTTTTTTTGCTCTTTGCCAACTGCTACTTAACAGCTTGTAAAGATCTTTTGAAACTCTATTACTTTATGCATTAGAGATTTGCCTGCTTCCACCCTCCCCCTTTTGGGATTCTGTGAGGCTTTTTTCTTGTATGCTGTGCCAACAGCAGATTTTGCTGGAGTATTCTTTTTCTCATTAACATCAATTGAAGTGAGACATCAGAAATCCAGGACCATTTGCAATGACAGGACAGTGCCAATGCTCTTCCTTTCATAACCCATAGGAATAAAACTATGCAAAGCATCATTTCATTATTCACACTATGATAGCCTGCATAAATTAAAAATCATAAGTTGGGGGGGGGGGGAAATCAGTATATACTTTGTCAAACGTCCCAAGTTTAAATTTTGAGAGGGAATGTGAGAAAGAATAAAAAAAAAAAAACCAAAACAAAATAGTATCTCCATTGAATTGTGAAAATGTCTGTTTTTTCCTTTGTTAATAATTTTATCACAAGGCATTATCCTACTTTGGCAAGTGAGCCAGGCCATGTATTTCTTGGCTGCTTTTCAGCAGGTGTGTACATTGAAAATTGTACTCTGGTTTTGGTTTCCTTTTTCTCATAATGATGAAATATTGAAGGCACGGAGTTGGAATGGTTGGAATATCCTTTATACAGCCTTCACTTGGTAACAGGGGAGGTGAAATCCCCCAGCATATCTTTTCCCCTCAGCCCCACTGAATTGTGCCCAGCACACACTTGGCAGTGCCAGGACCTCGGTACGTGTCAGAAAACAGACATTGCTGCTTCTTGGACTGAACTATGTACAATGGCTTCTAAAAATCGAATTCTTTATAGAGAAATAATTCGGCACCTGTCTGTGGTTTAATTTTAAAGCTCACTGAATTTTTGGGTTTATTTCACCTCACATTTAATTTTTATGTGATGATCTCTGAAGAGAGAAAATACAAGGATACAGTGATTAGTATGAGCACTGGTCTTGTTTTCATTAGATAAAACATTTTGGTTCGATTAATGAGGCAAAATCCCACTTAATTCAGTGGACAGAAAGACATATTGTAGTTATAATTACAGTACCCATGCCCTTTTTTATTGGATTTTGGTCCCCAGGAGCAGAATAAAGCCTTTTTCCTCATGGGGACCCGGCAGAGGAGCCTCTGTCAGAGCTCTAAGCCACTGGGTTTTGTGCACCTTGGTGTTTGAACTGGTGGCTGATGTTGGGGTGCAGTGGTAGCTGAGGGGTGTGAAGCTCTGCCGTGTGCCCAGGCTGCAAGAAGATGCTGATTAGGCAGCTGGTAAATTCATTGCCTGGCTTAATGCTTCAAGTCTTGCCACCTTTTCAAGTTACAGAAATGGTGAGGGGTTGGTTTTGGTTTTGTTTTTGTTTTTGTTTTTTTTTTTTGTTGTTGTTAGTTTTTTTGGTTTGTTTGTTTTTTGAGAAAATTACTAAGAAAAGAAAGATGAGCTGTCGATCTTTAGCTATCCCCTTGGATCAGGGTTATCATCTCTTTTAATTGAACATTGTTGTTTAGGGAGAGCTTTTGGAAGTGGAGGAGGACACCTTCATTATAAGGTATTAAGGAAAAATAAGACATTAAAGTAAGAGCTGAAACTCAACACTTGTCAGAATTTGTGTTTGAAAGAAACTGATAAAATTTACTGACTTTGAGACTTAGTAAAAACCCAGACCTACTAAAAAGACAAACCTGTGATTTTGCTCATTTTCCTAGTTGCCTGAATAAGAGATCTGTAGAGAATAACAATCTTAAATCTGACTGGGGAACAGGAGGTTTGTTTTTTTGTTTTTTTTTCTTTTTTGTGGGTCATGAGAAGCAAGTATGGGTCTTAAAATAAGAGGTAGGGCAGATAGAAAGCCTGAGAAGCATTCATTTAAAGATGTGATTTAATAAGCACATGATTCCCTACTACTCCTAAGAAGAAATTAACTTTAATAAACTGAAAAGGATCAGCATATTGTTCAATTGAGGGAGAAACCAGAAAAAAACCCCTTTCTATCAAATATAAGATGTAAAGGAGATTGATGTTGCATCTTTTCTAGATTAATGAAGGCAAGCACATTTGCAAAGTGGCATTTTAGGGTGATTGCAAGGCAAATTCAGCATGTTTAAGGGAAAGGGATTTCATCCCTTCCCGCATGCAAATGACCCAAAGTTGCACTGTTCATAGAACGCTTTCTTTGTGTGCCAACTCTCTGGGACACAGGTTTCCAGTGTGGCTGGAGCCAAGAGTCAATGAATGTGATAGGAATTGGAATGTCCTACTTAATATCCAGTACCTCTTAGTTTGTGCTTGTGCAGAATCACTCGCAGGAGTCTTCAGGAAGTGTGCAAGTTGTTTACAGCAACAACAACAAACGTCTTCAAGATGGAGGGAAATAAAGGACATTTAACAGTCACTTCACATAGTTCTTCTTAGATTGAAGTAAAGTTCAGTATTAAAAATTTAAACAAAGCCAAAACATAACCAAAGGCAGTGTTACTGTAACTCTAAATGTCATACATCCCTTACAGAAAGTATCTCTCAGATTAATTATGGAACCCCTGGATTCCAAGAAATCAGTTATAGAGGCAGGAGGGATGGCCCTCCAGGGGGAAATCTAAAGATGTTTCATGCCAGCAATAAAAAAATGGTTAGGCAAAATAATTGCTTAGAAGAGGCTTTTAAAAAATAAAATAAAATACAGGGAAGTCATAAACTTGGAGTAAGAATGGAAAATGAGAAGATGACTTGAATGCTATTTAAAGAATTAGTGGAAGAACAGAGAGGGCTTAGTGTGGTTGTGTCTGAAATAGATGGCCATTCAAAGATTTTGCTCAGCCCTCCTCTGGAGTTACCTCTAAGTGCTTCAGAGGTCTGGGGCTTTTTCCCTCTGTAACATAGCAGGAGTAGCTTATTGCTTTGCTCTGACCTGTGAACAATACCAGGGCTGCATTCCATTTTGCTGGCCCTGTTTTTTCTGCTGTCCAGCTTGAGCAGCCCAGCTGGCCTTTATCATTTCAGCTACCACAGTTGTTGGGGCCCTTGGAATATACATTGTCAGACTGTGGTGAGGTACAATCACTATGGAAGCTGTTGTCTCTGAGATATATTCTGATATATAAGTTAAAATTTGCAGAATGCTGTGCACTGTAGTTAAAAATGCCAGAATAGATATACCTCTACCTATATAGATATACCTTTTAAGGTATTGTTTCTTACTTTCATGATCAAAATATTTAAATACTTTACTCTTATTCTGTTCCTTTAAAATCCAGAAAAATCCTGAACTTAACTGTTTTCAAGCATGTACGGGCACGTGACAGAACAGCTTTTGTAGATTTGTGCTGATTTAGGCTCAGGCCCTGGCAGGGCGCAGGTTTGTGCTGGAGCTGGAGGAGCTGCAGCAGCCTTGGCTGCCTGGGCCCGACAGTGGCAGGAGGAGGAAACACAGCGAGTTACCTTTTGCTACTTAGAGGCATTCTTTTACCAGGTTTGCGGAAAATTGGAGTAGTTTTGTTAGATGCAAGAGGAGTGTTCTCCTCTAGTCTGTGTGCTGCCACCTTGGACCATTTCTGCAGTCAGGACATTCCTCCAGCCTTGGCCTGTTTCTTGAACCTCTCTTCTTTGCCTCCTACACTCAGATAACAGTGGGGCTTCCTTCTGCTCCTCCAGGGTACAAGGGTACATGCTGTGAGAGGGCAAGAAGTGTCACCTCCTTGTTCTCCCTTCTGCTGTGCCACTGTACTGCAGTACTTCTAAGGGCAGATGGGAGGAGGTGTCAGTTTTTCTATGGTTTTAGGATGGGGCTGTGTCAGGTTCTGGAGACTGGACCTATTCAGTGCTAGGGGTGAGGCTAGAATTGTAAACGTCTGTAAAGGGTGAGCTTCTCTTCTGGTTTTGGGGTGCTTAAAGTTTGGTCCATTTGTGTGAAGTTCCATCGCTGTCTGGGAGCAGGTTTTCTGTACTTTTTACCCCAGGGTTGTCCTTAACACACTTTTTTTTTTTTTTCCCTCATCAGCAGAGGTCCGAGCAGCTGAAATGGAATCACAGTTTGAGCTGTAAATATAGCTGCCTGCTTGGTCTGTTACTCACACCTGATTCCATTTCTTTTACCTTTGGCAGCACGTCAGGCCATCTTCTGTGCTATAGCTTGTATTGCCAGTCCCTTTTCTCTGCCTTCACTTGTTTCTTTTGGTTGTTTGTTTCTCTTTTTTTCCCTTTTAATGCTGTCTACTTTCTGGAAGAGCTGCATCCATGTGTGTTACTGGCATATGGAGAGGAGCATAACTGTGATAAGGCAGAAAGGAAAAGAAAACCAGACTACTTCTACAGGAGATCTTGGTGTTTATTGCACAGGGATCATGATTGTCAGGATAAAGGGTAAATGACACCAAGGCCAAGAGAGGAAGTGATCTGGACAGCCAGGGCTGTGTAATGGCCCTGGTGCTGCAGAAGGGATGCAATATCCAGGGCACAGCCTGAGGCAGCACTGACCCTTCTTTTTGATGAGGAAGTGGAGATCTCTGTGAGATGTGCAGAACAGGAGATCTCAGGTTTTCTACCATTTATAAGGAGTTACTTTGGCTTCTTGCCCCTTCCTGGTTGGCCAGGGTTCAGGAGAGTGCCCCATTCTGGATGAAGGACTGTGGAAGAGCTCTGAAGACCTTGCCACAAGTTGTTACAGGAATTGACACCAAGACAAATGACACCAAATGGCACCAGGACTCCTTCAGAGCTGGTAATGGGCAGGTTGTACAGCTTGAGGTTCAAGTCTTTGTCTTCCTGGGACTTTTGGGACAACAGTGAGCTTCACCAAAAATAGTTTGCCAGGAGTTGAGGATGATTGGATTTTACAGGTTTGGTTTTGTTTTTTTTCTTGTGCCAGATTTCATGCTAAATTAGGAATGAATGTTGTTATGTAAACAGGAAAGCTTGACTGCATACTTTGTACTAGTGGTTGGTTCCTAACTCACCTTATTTAAGCCAGTCTATATTACCTTGAAATTCAGTCTATCAGACACTAGAAAAAGCAGAAGTGTAGTATTTGGACTTGACTTCAGCATTTTGGATTTCTTCTCAACTGACTGGTGCACATCAGCCAGCTCGGTCAGCAAGTTTGCCTAGGAGCCGCCTTTAATTTGCAAATTCATGCTGTCAACACGTCCTTCCTTCCTTCCACGACTGAATGTAGATGCAGTGGGCTGCCTCAGCTCCTCATCAGTGAGTGCAGGTTTGTGATGATGCTCAGACACGTCAGTGTCGAGGGCAGGTGTGGTGCAGGAGCAGCAGGAGCTGGAACTGGCGGCAGCTGGGGGAGCGTGAGTTCATTCAGGCTTCATCTGTAACCTGGTCACCAAGTGGTGCAGGTGGAACAAAGTTCAGAGACTCCCAGCCTGTTTCCCTGCTGCTCCAGGACGAAGCTTGGTGTGGCTGGCATGGAGCCATGAAACACTGGGTGTATTCCCCCCTCACCTGTGTGGGGCTCTGTGTGGGGCTCTGGGATGGTTACAGAGTTTGTGGCACAGTGCTTTGAGACAGTCCAGCAAATTCTGCTGGTGCCTTCTCTGGCTGCTCTGTTCCTGTGGTCTGTGAGCACTGGCAAAACCTCCTTGCAGGAAAGGGAGGAGACATAGAGAGTTCTAGATCTTCAGTTTTTCAAAGCATTGCGATGCAGAGCTGCAAGCGATGGTTTCATCGGCGTTTTGCACATAACCTGGTTTATGGCTCTCAAATTGGTTTCTACAGGGTTTAGGATAAAAGGCCGGAAGAGCTTTTCAGCAAGTGTTCCTGAGCTTGATGTGCAGGGCTGACTGGAAAAAAAGAACAGAATTTTGTGTTTGAAATGGTTGACAGAAAAAAATAAAGCCCTTGCCAACCTCTCTGCTGCAAAGAGAAATACGACATGTGGCGATTGACAGATTTACGTATCCAGATAAAATCTTCCACTTTTCCAAAAGCAGAACTTTCTCTTTATGCAATGTTAGTTTCAAAGCTTCCAGCTCCTGCTGTGCCTAATGGCAGGTATGTTTCCAGCTACTTCCTTTTCATGCCTGAAAATGGGATCATTCTCAGGTCTCCTCATTGTCATCTGGTAGCTATTCCCTTTCACTAATTTCCCCAAATGAGTTGTGGCCCACTCCGAAGGCTACAGGATTCATTAGAGTGAAGAATAATAAGAATGTCCTTGGTGTTTGAACAGGAAGAAAAGATCCCAAAGGCTGCCAGAGATAAAGATCACCCACTGAAAGGATAAAAATGAACAATGCTTCTTACAGGGAACCTAAAAATACAATACTCGACTCTCGCACAGGGTTTAGTTACTGAAATAACAACTGGGTTGTACAGTCTCAGGATTATTTTGGTCTCAAGGAAGTATTAAGTGTTACAAGTTAAAACAAAATGCATATCAGGGAAAACATAGGTTCAAGTCTAAACCATAGTCAGTGTTCTGGAGTTAGCCCAGGTTTATGCGTGTTTTTCTTAGAAGATCCTTTTTCAATACTTCACTCTTCAACAAACTTCTTGAGTAGCTTTGGGTTGGTTGGTTAATGTTTTTATGCCTGTTTTCTGTTGGCAGTTTTTTTGGAAGTCAAGTAAAAGTGACCATGAGTTTCTGCTTGAGAAAGTGGGCTCTGAGTGGGGTTGGCTGCTGTGTTACTCTGAGTTCTCTGTTGTCAATAAGACATACCAAACTGAGCTGAGCACCCTCTGAAGGTTGTGATATTTGTCAGGCTGATTACTGTTGCCTTTAAGCAGAGTATTTATTATGTGAACCTCTGCTTCAGTCCTTTGCTGAGTGGTAGTTCTGCATTAATAATTAAATTTTCCTTTCTCTGCTGTAACATGAATATGCATGCATAGTAAATGTACACATATGTGGAAATGACATTTAGCAAATGGATCCTGCCTACTACAGTCCAGTTTTTAAGACACTAAAGAGACACAGCTCTGCATTTATTTTACTGTGTATAGAAACACACAATTTCCTGTTGTGCCAATGTTTCTGAGTCCTGCTTCAGATCATGGAGCTGGAGGTGAAAGAAGAAAAGAGGCAGCTTTTACAACTGCAGTCACTGCAACTAATTGTTCCTACTAGGTAAGGATGCATTCCTTTTACTGGCTCTCTGATGATGGCTTTTTGTTTCTAGCTACGAGCAAATCTAATTTGCAAATGAAAAATTTCATTATAGCAGAAGTTGCCTGCAAGGGAATTAAAGGAGGCACATTCAAAAGAATTCGGCAGATTGTCAAAATGCTTCTTAAAGAATGGATTTACGACCTCAATTCACAATTAAAGTAACAATTGCTTTTAAGTGGTACCTATTACTTTTAAAAGATTAAATATACTGACAATAGAATTTTAAGGAATAAGGCAGTTTAAGTGAGCAAAACCTGTGGTAGGTAATTGGCAAAGCTCACTTAATATTTTTTGTTTGCTATCCAAGAGCTATTCACGATGCCACTGTAACAGTATGTTGTTGCTACAACAGAGCTGACAGTTTTCTGAGATGAAAAGGAAGAGAATGGAATTAATCACACAAACTTCATCATCCAGTCTGGCATAACTGAAAGTGAGTTCTGCTACACTTCAACTATTTTAAATAACTTCATGTTTTATTAATACAGTTTTTTTCTGTTAACCTCTTCAGCGCTTTCTGTCCAGAGTTCCTCTGTGACTTCTTGTCCTTTTCAAGGTTGTGCCCTGATCTCTGGCCAGTCTCTGTATGTCCTGGCTGCTGGGCACAGCAAAGAGGAGTGCTGGCAGTGCCACGTGTGTCTGTCAAGTCCCACACACGATACCCTGCCAAGGGTGGAAACGGGGGAGTGTCAGAGCTGGGGGAGTCCTGGCTGGGGCAGGGAAGCTCCTGCTGCCCCTCCTGGGGAGCTCCCTGCCCTGGCATGAAGTGTGCAGGGTGACTGGTGGTGTAGAATTGCCTGCCAGGAGCTACAACGTGCACATTTTATTTCTTTTGTCCACAGAATGGCTGAGAGAAGTAGCCAACTGTAACTGCTTTGTGTTGTGGTGTCTATTTTAACCTTCATTCCAGAAAAACTAAGATACATGCAGAAGAGCCAGATTATTGAGAAAGGTTTATCATCTTAAAAACACCGTATGTTTTTGGAAATTCTTAAATTTGAGGTAAATGTGACTATGTAGAAATAAGGTTGTGGTTGTGTTTGAAGACACTGGCAGGATTCTTGTTCAGAAGAGACAAAATGATTTTCAGTATATTTTTCTCCAAGCCTGCTTAGTATCCAAGTATTCTGATACTGTCTGCTTTGTTTGACATTGTGCAGAAAGTGCCTAGCAGCCCTCATGAGTCCTATGTCCCTTGAGAGGGAAGAAAGGAGAGAGAGTGCTAGGGATCAAAATGTCCTTGGATTTTAACTTGGACGTTTATTATGGTTTTTCACTATTTTTTACCTCTTCTGTTACTTACTTAGAGGCCATATTTTGTGTCCATTGCTGGCATAAGGTTTTCTCAGGTAAGGAGTGGTGTCCTCTTTTTCTTTTTCTAATTCAGTCAGTTATCATTTGACCTGGAAATGCTACAGTTCGGCAATATTTTCATGTGTTGGCCTCTTTGAGAGTGAAAGCAAAGTGTTTGCAGAAAGATCGCATTGGTAGCTTCCAAGGAAATTGCCAAAGCTCAGATCTTTTACATATTTAATGTCAAGCCATGGATGTCTTTGTGCAGAGGATACAAAATGCTGGTCTTGCATTAGTTTGTAAATCACACTTTTCTCAAAGGATCACTTCGATTCCTTTCACTGTCTTTCCATTGAAGTTGCAAATTGCATCCACTGTGATGTAACCTTGGTATGTTGGATATTTGTCCTGAACCTATTCTGAATTTATATTTCCACCTGGAGTTTGGGTTTGCATTACGAGACAGTGAAGGCTGGAAGCAGCAGTTCAGTCAGGGGTGAGTGGAGGCTCCCTGAGACCTGGAGCTCTTAGCTCAGGGTGTGTGAGGTGCACCTTGATACCAAGGAACCTTTCACAGCTGTGCCTTGCTGGGATTTTCAGGGTTTGGCATTACTTCTGTGTCTCAGGAACACAAAACACATGCAGAAAGAGGAGGAAATGGGTATTTGAAGGATTCTGTTGAGAAAGTCAAATGTTCAGCTGCTGCACTTCTTGCAAACAGATGCACATCTGCTCCTCTACCTGTGAGATAAAATCTGTAATGAAGAGATGATTTTGTCTGATTACAGTGTGCAAAATGGTATCATTGTTTTGAGAAGTTTTTACCTTTAGTTCATCTTTTACAGATAAAGAAAAGACTCATTTTAGAAAGGATTCAGAATTACAATAAGTTTTACTTTGGTTAAAAATCCTATCTCATTTTTTAGATAGTATATTCCTTTAAGGAAGAGAATGTGGAGTTGTGATAAATTGATCTAAGCTAGGAACTACTTTTATATACATTGCATGCATGCAGCCTGATACAGAGCTTTCTGTAAAGACTGAGAGAAAAGTACTGCTGGTTGACACTGTCCTAGAACAGTCAGTAGGAACAGATCTGGTCCTTCCTCCTGAAAAGTCCCAGTTTTACAAGAGCTGTGTTCTAGGCTAACGTCGTATCTTATTTAATGTGAAATTGCAGTAGCAAAGGCTTAAGAGCCTACAAGGAGAGTGCAGTTGAATTGCCTGCTCTTACAGTTACTGTGCTGGCACTGCATTCTAGGACCTGTGTTAATGAAAACAAGTACTCTTTATTCACAGATTATATTTCATGAACTTGTGGCTTGGGTTTTGGCAATGAGATTTCATGGTCTGTATGTGGTCTGAGGGACCTCACTTAGGAGAAACCAGGAAAGATATTAAACCTGACCTTATGTAAACTGCTGTCACGTGCCCTAGGAGTGACCATGATCCGAGGTGGGACAGAAAGCATTTTAAATGAATATTTAGAAAAACCCAGCTGATTACCAGACACTGAAATCTGCTGGATTTCAGCACTGGCCTGTTCCTTTGCTGGGAAGCTGAACCTGACTTTCTCTCTCCTCTTGCCTTTGAGCTGCACTTCTCCAGTCAGTGATTGTTCCTAGTGCCACTGTCACTTCGGTTTTTCTTGACTGTCTTTTTGCTCATTTATCTTATTATAGTGCTTTAAGTATGACTAGTCAATTTGCTTCTTTATGTGAAGTGGAAATGTTTCATCTCTGCTTTACAAACACTGACAGTGCTTTTTGGCACAGGGATCGCCAGCCAGGCTATTTTTTTCAGACTCTTAGAGGCAGCAAAGTTTTGAAACAAAAGTTTTCTTTTTTCATAGGCTCTGAACTTTCAGATTACAAATCACTTTCGACATGCTAATAAGCTTAGATAAGCAGAGTACATGTTAACACTGTTGTACAGATGGGGGAACCGAGATACAGGAACATTAAGAAACTTGCTTGAGGAAGTCTGTGGGAGCTGACCTTATTCTGCGAGAGACCCACGCACCATCCTTTTTCTTGTCAGATTCTTTCTCTTTACTTAAGCCCCTCCCTCCACGAAGTCGTTGGTACATAGAAAGCTCTTTTGGATTCTATCTATGTGTCTATATTTACCTACAGCCATGCTAATTTATTACACGGCATTCCATGTGGGACTGCACTGCTCAGTCAATCGCAGAGCGTTTTCCAGTTTTAGAAAGCAAGGGCTGCTTTGCTGGTGATCTGGCAAGCGGCACTTCGGAGGCAACTGCACCAGGAAGCGAGTTCTGCAAAAAGTACAGCGGGTGTGTGGAGTGGAGCTGACTTGCATAAAGAAAGTGTTCCTTCACCTCAAGTACCCTGCAGGTCGTGAGCCTGCCTGTGCTGAGCTGCACACTCTGTCCTCATCTTTAAATAAGAATCTCCAGTGTTTGGTACGGTGGAGAAATGGGTGTTATTCCTCTCCTGCAGGAGTGGATGTATGGAGTTAAACAGTATAGGGAACTAGACATTTACTATTACCATGGCAACTTCAGATGATGATTTATTAAGCCATATTTTTTTCCACAGTGGAGACTATGCATTTTTGTTGGTTTGAGCTCTCCAGAGACTGTGCCTTGCCTCTCCCTAACATGTCCTTTTCTCCCATCCAATTCGTTGCTTCTCCTTGCTGAAATTAAAGAATAATGGAAATGTGTTTGTAGCAACCTTTGTGTCAGGCAGTGAAAGCTTGGAACAGTTTATGGCTTTATTAATAAATTCCCTACTGCTGGTTACCACCTTGGACTGGGACACAATTCCAGTGACTGGAAAGGCAGCCCAAGGGAGAGGGCTTCTCAAGTGGTAATAGAGAACAAGATACTGCAGAAAGCGTGGGGAGGGCTTTTGGCCTCGCTAGACTCTGTCCATTGATCTTTAATCCTCCCTGTTGCTTCCCTTCCTCTGTGACCATCTCTTCCTACTCTTCACCCTGCAGTGGTTGTTTCCACAGTCACCCCCAGCTACCAGTCCTGTGCCATTATTCCCACAAACATGTCAGAGCCCTCGGAGCTGCCGTGGCTCTCTGACGTCCGTGACCTGCTCTGCTGATGTAGCTCAGTGGAACTTAGCAAGTGTGGCTAAATCTGCCAGTTTTGTACTTGTAAGGCCTTTGCAGGGTCTCAGTGAGTTCTGTGCCCATGGTGGCATTTGCCAGCCCTGTGGTGTGTCAGTTCTGGGGCAGGGACACAGTGGCTGCAGTGCCCAGGCCATTGCAGCTGTTCGGGGACTGCTCTGCGGCCAGGAGAGCCGGCTTTGTTCAGCCTTTGGAATGCCAGCTCCACATAGCCCTGAGTAAAGGCTCCAGATGCAAATACAGGGAACTGGATAAATTATTCATTTTTGAGCTGCGTAGACATAGTTTGAAAATCTTGAGGATGATAGTCCAGGTCCAAGCAAACAAAATGAATGGAGCTGTTTCTGAATATAGAATCATGAAATGAATCTTTGGAGCAGAAAAGCTCTCCCAAAAATCGGTCATTTTACCATGCATCTCTCTTTACAAGCAGATAGTGATTTTTATGGCTCTAAATTCTAACAACATTAATCCACATGTAATTATTGCTTATTTCAAGTCCTTGTGTCAGTGGGTTGGGTTTCTGTTTGTTTTCATTCTTTGAAGTAAGAAACGTCCTCAGGATTCTTCAATATTACAGTTGTGATACATCTTGATGTGTAAACTAGTTGTCCCCTATAAGTTTCTGCTGATTTACCTTTTCCCAGTCAGATTTATTCATGTGGTGCAGCTTCATTATCATTTGGCCATATTTATGATATTCTTTTTCAACTTGATTAAATCGTTCATTATGGACTTCCTAAAGTGATAATTATGTAATTATATGTTCGTGTATTTCAGTATTGATTGCATAAGTGTATAAATAGCTAATGCATAGCTTTGTTCTTCAATTAATACACCTCTGAGTTAACTCCACCAGAAAGAAAATACATACCTAGTCACCTGTGTAGCATGTAACTTGGTTTCTTTCTGTAGCTGCTTTCAAGTTATTTAAGTTTGTTTTATGATAGCAAGACCCACAGCCTTTCTCTGGGAGAATATTCTGCCCAGTTTTTGTCTTTTTCTCCTGGGAAATCTGGACTGCACTCTTCTAAGGCAGGGGTATTTTCCTGACCTTTTCTAAAGCATATTATAATATAATCAAACATAAATCATTAATGGTCAACATGCTCTAAGCATGTGGATCAAAGTCTTGCTAATATTCTGTAGTTTAGCAACATAAGGATATCCATATATAGGGGGTTTCCTGAAGTTTACACACGTGATTGCAGCTCAATGAGTGGTTTTAGGTGGGAAGGAGTGTCCGAGGTACAATGCTCCTTCAGTTGTGGTGACATCTCTTTGCATCCTACAAATATTATTCCATGCTGGTATTTTTTAAATTGAAGACTTCGGTGTGGAGGAGGAAAATACCATCTTTTCAAAGTCTTAACTGTATAATAAAAAAAAGGTTTCTTAACAACATATAAATGTCACCCTCACATATCCCCCCAAAAAATCATTCTATCATGTTGGACAGAGTTTTTAGGAAAAAATTTTCAGTTCCAGCTAAACTGTGCTCCTTGCTCTTGTGTGTGCTTGCAGCTGTCATGCAGTTCCATTGTTTGACCTGTGCTGCTAAAATAATTCATCGCTCAGTGTTCATTGCCGAAAGACAGTCATATATCTCCCAGCAGTACTCATAAATTTGCCTGTCTTTTGGATTTTCACATGAAACACAAGTTAGAAAGTGTTTGTTAGCTCTTGCTGTTACCCTGTAGAAATGAGGTGCAGTAGAGGAGCTAAAATTTGAGCACAGACCTGAGTTGAAAATTCCTGTTGTTGTTGTTTTTAGAAAAGTCAGCACAGTATATTGCAGTGATGATACAAAAACCCATTCTGCCCAACTCACCAGCTGCTGCAGGGACACTTTCTGTGATTCAGTGCCTATTGGGCACATCAGAGATTTGATTCTGGCTCCTGTTATACATCAGTATATATGCCTGATGAAAAAAATCTGTGCTAAAAGCATCTAGGAAGACGGAGAAGCAGGAAAAGGGACAATTCATTGGCTGCCTTTGCATTTTATAATCCCTTTCTGCTTGACAACCCAAATGAACTCCCTGGGTAAAAAAAGTATATTTAACGGTAACAAAGATAAATTATTTTTAAAATCTTTAATAATAAAAAGAAAAGATTAAGGAAAACCCAAACAAACCCCAATACCCCAGACCACACAGGATCCTTAGAGAATCACTGGCTGGACTTCACAGCAGGGTAGCTGCAGTCTGGATGTTATTATCATGTCAGAGCAGCCTCCTGGGAATTGCTGCTGCAAACTCAGAGGTGCCTGGGGAGACTTCAGGTAGCCAGGAAGAAGGAGGGGGGGTGGAAAAAAGGAAAAAATCAAAACAAACCCCAGTCCCATAAACAGATGGTTAAAACTAGTGGCAGAAAAAAAACCCTGCAAACACAAAAGGCTATATTTGACACTTCTGCATCCCTAATAGCTTTAAGAGTATATATAAATAATATTATAATTATCTTATCTGACTTTGGTTTAACACCAGCCACGTAGATCCACAGATTTTTCTCTCCACCTGTGAGACTTCCATGTGATTTGGTGGTGTTGAAACTCTTGCTGTAAGCAACACCTCTGGCCACTGTGCTGCAGGTGCTGAACAGAGAGTGGAAGTCTTAGAAAGATGGGCTGCTTTAGCAGTATTTCCATGAAACTGGAAAGCCACTGAAAGGACTGAGTATAATAAAGGAAGGTCACTGCAAATCTGAGAAGCCTGTATCCTACTGCAGAACTTGTAGGCATCTGGCTTTGGGAGCATCCTCGGTTTTCCTGCAAACAAGTCCAATTCTCCACGTGTGGAACATAATTTTTGCAGCAGGTAATAGAGACAGGGTAACTCTTGCAATACCTTTTATGTTCCACAAGTGGCACAACAGCCTCGTGGCATAAAGCTCCCCATTTAAGTGAGGGTGAAAAGAAGAATTCAGGGATGGAACAAATTTTGCTTTGCATTGCTGACATAATGTGGGATTAATGACCAAATACTGGAGCCTGTCTTGGGCTGTTCTCCACGAAGGTGTTCAGGATGTGTTCACTGGTTTGGAATCTGGCCATGGTGAGGAATTGCCCCCTTGGGGTGCTGGGGATTGTCAAGACCTGGAGAGGGAAGTGTGTTCTGGAGCAAAGCAAATCTTCTGTCACTTCCAGATGGAAGGCAGGAATAGAAAGTGATTTGGCTAATACCTGTTAGTAATGGCCAGTTTCTCAGTGTCATGAGCCCAGTTGAATTAGTTACAGGGACACTTTTGAATCCTGCAGATGAAATAATGAAATTCACCACAAACAGCAAGATATTTTCCAGTGTTTGGAGGGGGACAAGAATTTTGCCCTTAATGTTTTGGGTTTTTTTTTTCCAATGAAGACTTTTTCAAGAAGTTAGATCAAACTCAGGCATATTAGCATGAGAGCAATTCATGCGAGGTAGGAAAGGTTGATTATAACAAAAGAGAATTATTAATAGGAGAATAATTTACATCAAGGAGATAGTGGGAGTAAAGTGAATTTTGATGTTTTGAAGGTTGATTGGATAGGTGGGTGTGTTGACAAAAACAAGACAATCATGTCTTCTTCAGGAACTTAACAGGCGTCAAGGATATAAAATAAAATCTGTGAGCTCTGTGGAAAGCACAGGATAATTTTTTGGTAAAAGTCCAGAGTATAACTTTAGTTATATGCTGACCTTTCAGATCATGCTGTCACCAAAGCATTTTCTTTTAAATAAAATCTTTCTTTTAACAATTCTAGGGTTAAGCACTACAGTTCAACTTTATTCATCTATATAACTTTTCTGTAGCTTCCGGAAATCTTCAGGATAATATTCCCAATTTCCAGAAAACATTTTCCCTCTTGCAGATGCATATGTTGTGGGACAATCTTTGGTGTGAGTGATGGTGTGTTTCAGTAATAGAAAAATGCAGACAGACTCCTTCACTTCGGGTTTTTTGGAGTTTTTTAGTGCGTAAATCTTAAAATGTATTTTTAATTTGGGTTAACACAAAGTCTTGGTATGAAAGCAACTTGTAAAATGATATCTGGGGGGAAAGCAGATAAATCAGTGGTGTGGTGGTTTTTTACAGTTAAAATATAAGTTCAGATCTTAGAGGGGTTTTTTTCACCTGTTGTGTAATATGGAGCAAGTCCTCAAGTGGATTCTGGGCTTTTCCTGTTCTTAGCACGTACACTAGAGAAGCTGTGCCTGTACCAAGGCGTCGTTCATACTGAAATGTAACAAGGGAAGTTGGCCTGGTTGGAAAGCTCAGCAAACAATCAGATCCTTCTCCACCCAAATAGATGGTTTAGTATTTTGCACTTCAGCCTTGGTTCATAAAATTAGTGACTTGAAGAGATAAAAAAGAAATAGAGCAAAGGCACTTGGAGCATGTCTGTGAGAAAATAGCGAAAGGTCTCATCAAAATGACCCAGCAGGGCTGGAAAGTGGCACATGGGGAGGCAGTGTGGGTCTGAAGGTCCTTCCCCCCAAAGTTTCCTCCATTTCTGCTGTTCTGCCTTGTGCTGGAGAGGCTGAGGGAACTTTGGTCTCCCTTTTGCATTTGCCCGCTCGCCCTGAAGCTTGGTCACAGAGCTGAGAGCACGTTTTGCTCTGCTCCTACTGCAACCAGGTTTGTATCAGCATGTCTGTGCATGCAGGCAGGGCAGTCATAGGTTTGTGCAGAGAAAAGAAAATAAAAGCTTTTGCAGTGCTAAATCCAAATGGATTAAATCCTGCATAGCTTCTATATCTGAATGTTGTATTAAATTGCTATGTACTTCTGAAAAGTTTAGAGGGGGAAAAAAAGGCAGCTGAAGGTGTTGATGGCCTTTTCTTGGCACCTTTTTCTGTTAGCAATTTCTAGTCTCTAGACCCTTTTGTTGTAGAGTACTAAAAAAAATTAGTTTGCTATTTGCACAGCATTTTGGGTTTTGGTGATTTCGGTGCCAAATTTAGCAGTGATCAAACAGAAATTTGAAGAGAGGGAAGCTTTACTGACCTGTGTGCCCCTTGCTCTGATCCAGTCCATGGTGTCCCAGGGCAGAGGCTAAAGAGGGATAAAATCAGGTCAGTTTAGGGTACCTGTACTCCCTTATTTCTTATCCAATCTGCCTCTTTGGGTTTTTCTTCAATATGTAGTGAAAAGAAGCAGATGATTTTCTAGAACAAGAAAGGAAGGGTGGTTATTCAGATTCATTCTTTCATTGTATCATGTACTTTCACTGCATCAAAAATGATGTCTTGTTTTGATATATCTCAGTATTATAACCTGCTGTATTTCTTGCTGGTGGATGAGGCCATCTGAAGAACTGCCATGTCAGCCAATTGTTTTGGTTTTTAGTATTGTTACTTTTATATTACACTGGTTTTGGTAATATAGGTATGATTTTAGGTGTTTCTGGGCACCATCCTGAAAGATACTAAAGATCAAGCCTGCAGGCATATTTTCAAAGTTATATATTGTGGACATAGAGGTGTTAAGCCATATTTATTTGCACAAAGATGTGCAAACACAAGTCACCCCAGTGACTGTTGTGCCTGGGGAAACCTCCTGGGTTCTCTGGGGTCAGAGAGTTGTCACCAGCTCCCCAGCTGGGGACAGGGGATCTGCATGGGAATGTCCCTTTGTCCTGAGCAGCTGCAGAGGGAACAGCACTGTCATGTCAGCATCGGAGGCAAATACAGCAAAATGCCCTTTGGTGTAATGGCCCTGCAAGGATAAATGGAACAGTCATGCTTTCAAAAGCTCAAATAAATAACTGCTGGCACTCGCAGAACACCAGTCCTCCATTTGGGAAATACCACTTGGTGACAGAGTTGATGAAAGGTCCTCAGACATCAAACACATCAACTACAGCTAAAAAAAGCCATGCTATATATGGTCATTCCTCTCTTTAGGAAGACATTCCTTCTGTTGTTCTCCTTTGCTTATTTTAGTCACCCATTTCATACCTCCTCTTCAACACTTGACCCTTTAAGATAACCAATCTGTGGTGATGATCTGTATTTTCTTCAGAAAACTGGGAACCAAGAAGACTCTTAGTGGCTGTGCTAGGAATTCCTCATTGTTTTAATTACTGCTTTACATCAGTGCATCTTCACCTTTGGGTGACAGCTGGGATTCCTGGGTTTAAAAACTTCTGTAAACTCATTTGTAGCATTTGTTTCTGACAGAGAAGTCCATGCAGTGACAGGGTGTGCTCAGTGCACAGTGCTCTCTGGGGTTTGATCTGAAGCCCTTCTTGCTTCTTCCTGCAAGTTCTTTTTTTGTTGCAGCAGTCTGTGCACTAAATGCAGCTCTGGCTAAACTGCCTTATTTCAGATGCACGTTCCTGGAGAATCACTGTGAGGTGCTACAGAAATTTGACAAGGATCAGAACTAGTTTCAACACTGTTCAATATTTTTGTCAATCACTTGGAATAATCTTTCTTAATTACTGCTGCTTCACTTCCAGGTAGCACAAAGAGTGGCAGAATGTGAGATAAGAAGTTGGTAGACACTTTACACAAACAGCTCTGAATTGTTTTGCCTGTTTAAGCAGAAGACCTAAAATAAATAAGTGAACTTGCCTAACAAAAAGAAATATTCCAGTGGGAGAAGACTCTGTGAAGCAAAGCAGAGATGGTCCTCTTGGCTAACAGCTGGCCACAGGCTGCTAGTGGAGCACTGTGATGCAATACTTGTTTGTGTCAATGGCAATGGGAGCTGGGAGGGAAGCTTTGTCTGCTTACGTGTCTGTGTGCCTTGGCAACACAGTTCTAAAACAGTTGCTGTCCTTCTGATATCCGTGTCTTAGGAGCGGTGTTGAGGGTAAAGTTCAGAAAGCCAGCACAGAATCCTTGGGGTAGGAACAAATGGTTGGTCTTCAGTCAGAGCATCATCTCTTCCCTTTGTCTATGAGAAAACGGAGTGTCTGTAGGGTTTAGCTGTGTTTGAGTTGTCAGAGAAAGCAAATACTGGGTGCTAAAGGTAATGGGAACCAGCGGCTGAAATAGATGAATTCAAATCAAGAGTAGGTAAAAATATTCAATTCTAACTCTGGTTAAATACGGCAATGGGTTCCTGAGAGGAAAAGCTGCTGCACCATTTCCGGACATCTGCAGCTTCAGCTTGGATGCTTTTCTGTAAGAAAAGTTTTAATCAAACGCTGTGGGCCCCAGTGGTGGGGTTAATGATGTGAAATGCAATGACCTATGAGATGCACGTCTTAGGATATGCAAGAATAGATCATCCCACTTGCCTTTTTTAAACTTTAGATTCTATGAATTGATGGATTGCTAGTGATACAGCTTGAATCTCTTTGTACTTTGCCCTAATTCTACAAGTCTTTGTACAAATTTTTCTCATTATAATCTTAAGAATACCTTACACATTATTCTCTCAGTCTGTTAGCTACTATTAGCAGCCCATGTGAATCCAGTCATTGGTGTTGTAAGAATTACTTGGGAAATTCACTTTTTCATGCTGGATTTTGATAAGATGGAGGGAATCTTGACTTTTAACTCTACATTCTTGAAGATAAGTGTTGAGACATTCAACTTTTTTCATGAGAAAATTATAACAAGTCTCAGTGTTCAAAAAATATAACTCAATGCTTGCATGTTCAGCAACACAGAGTGCAGTACTTGATAGCTCTCGAATTTTCTGTTCTTTGAAGATCAGGTGTTGGTCCCTCTAAAAAGCCTGGCTACTGCAGGGGAACCATCTGTCTGAATTTGGGGTTGCTGTGGTCTCATGATTTTCTGGTTTGTATTTAATGTCATTGTCTATCCATGTTGCAGAATATGAAAGATTAGATCCACTGGCTATTTTTTTTTATATCAAACATTTATGGGAAGCAAGGGCAGCTTGTGAGTGTCTTCACAGAATTTCTAATGTGTGAAGCAGTGTTTTGTTATTTTTTGTTTGATGCAGTGTAACTTATTACTGGTGTGCTTAATACTATTTTGTGAAATATTTTTGTAAAGAGTCAAAAGGTAGTTTGCTCCCTTGAATTTGGAAGTGTATTTGCCTTTCTGAATATACATTCTTTCAACAGTATACCATTGTCTCCACACAAATAACCATTTCAGCATAGCTTATTTTCTGAGTAATGAATTGATAAAGTTAATTGTGTGTTTGTCTTCTGTGTTTGATTGTGAAACTGTACCGAAATACTGGAGTTTAAACAATGTGGGTTTTTTGATCTGTGACAAGTCCTTAGAAATAAAAAAAAGAGGACTGAGTGAAGGAAGGGATAAGCCAAAAGATATTCTGGTAAAATTATACTTTGTCCTCTCAAACTGCTTCTCTAAAGGGGGGAAGTATTTCTCTATAGTACAGGATAATGAGTGTGTTAAGTCCAGTGATGTTGACTTTGTTAATTTAAATTCTTGTACAGGCTGTGCAGTAGGGCTAAAGGCTTCTTGAGAATCTTATTTGAATCCATGATCTCTTTTAAAGGCTGCATGATGAATGAGTTACATGTACCTAATACTCATCGCAATTGTCACTTCACCAATGGCTTGAAATCATACAAGAGCAACATCATTTGTGTGCTCTGTTTTTGTGGACCTTTGCACTGGTATTTCCCTTATTGATCCTACAAGCCCTTGCTCTGAAGCTGGGAAATAAAAATATAAGTGCAGGATGGAATTCCTGTTGATGTTCCACAGTGACAGCAATTTTTGCTGATAGAATTGCAGGAAGAATATTGCAGGTCCAAATGCAAGGTCTCTTGATCTTTGATACTAGCTGGTGGATCATTCCACCGACTCTCTAAACTGATAAAATAAATACAACCCCCACATAAAAATAACCCCCACATTAAAATAACTTATATAAGAAAATCATTCTATTAACATGCAATCAAGAAAAAGCTTCTTTTTATCTGCAGCTTTCAATTGGCAGTTGTGGAAATGGAAAATCTTTCTATGAACTCTTTGTTTCTTTTAATTTTATTTATGCATGCTTTTATTTCTATCTTGCACTGATTTTGGTTAGTTTGGAAATATTCTGTAGACTCAGAATATGTCTGATCCCCTCCTGGGGGCTGGGCCAGATAAATGGTGTCAGTGTGGGCAGTCAGGAGCTGAGGGGGGAGCACAGGCGTGTCCTGGTTTGGATGGGTCAGGTGGTGCTGCTCAGAGGGACAGAGTGGCAATTTGGCCAGGAGCTGATGGTGCAGCAGTGCAGCAGCTGAGCACATCCTTGGGCCCGTGGAGAGGGCAGCAGTGCAGCACCTGAGCACATCCTTGGGCCCGTGGAGATGGCAGCAGTGCAGCAGCTGAGCACATCGAGAGCTTCCTGCAGCAGGCACCTCCTCTGAGCTGGCAGTGAGCAGGAAGAGCTCTGGGAAGGTTGGAGGGCTGGAGCTGCCCCAAGCCTGTTGTGAGTGGAGCTGCTGATCCTCATCCCCACTCGGGCAGCCCTGGCAGCCTTGGAAGTTCAGCTGATGCCCTCTGCATTGCTAGGCTGCCTGAAAAGGGCATTTGAAGGGGGGACAGAAAGTTTCCATCCTTCAGGAGGTAAATAGTGATTCCCCAGAGTCTGCAAAGGAGAGGAACAGGCATCCTCAGGAGTGAGTTAGTTCTAAGGCAGGAGCTTTGTCTGTGGGGATCAGTAGTGGCCTGAGCCTCTGGCTGACAACCTGCTCTCTCAGCAGCCATGGCAGTGCAGGGAAAGCAACGGGAGAGATGTTTTTGCTGTTAAGTGGTAGAAGCAGGTATATGATCTATAAATCACAAAGATGATATTAAAGAGTGTGCATAGTAGTTTTTTGTTTGTTTCTTTTTGTGGTTTTTGATTTTTTTTTAATCAAATGCTATTTCTGAGTTCCAAGGGCTGACAGCTGTTCTAGTTTTGCTTGGGGATGTTTTCGCAGTGTGGATTAATCAATGTTATGAACTGGGTCCATGGGGTTTTGGGAATGTAATTGGTTTCAGATGACACTTTGCTAGTCAATCTGCGAAACAGCCGAATGTTGACACAGCTGAACAATTCCAGCTGTTTCCACTCACCCCTTCTTCTCTCCCTGGATGCACCAGCCTTTTCCCTCTCTCATGTCTCCCTTTCTTATTGTGACTTTGTAAAACAAATTTGGGGTTGCAGTTTCTGTCATTTTTCTCTGCTTTGGTTTTGTTTCTTCCTAGAATACTTTCAAAATGCATTTTTTTAGGTACATTTGTTGAGGTCCATTTTTATCACTTTGAGCCTAATTTGTAATGCAGACGTGAACTCTTAAGAAGCAAATTTAGACATTATTTGAAAGTACCCTTTTGTCAGATAATTTGTACAGATAATTTAAGGGGTTTGAAAATTTGTTTCCACTTGTTGTGCCAAACTCACCTGTTCTTTTAAAAAAGCTAACAAAGCATGCAGGTAACCAAAGGCAGAGACAAAGTGGAGGACTCTGCCTGGAGATGTGCTGAAGACCTGCTCCGCTGCTGCTCTGCCTGACCTGCCAGCCTGGCTTTGGTCAGGCTGATGACACTTCTGTGCTGTGCATCCAGATCTCAATGACAGGAAAAATAACTCCCCAGAAGGGAGAGGCTCATAGATTGCCTATGCCATTTATACCTCTAGAATTAATTCTTTTTCTCTTCCCTGTTTTTTTTGCCCTTTTGTATAAGTATAGGTAACCCTGAATATGTCATGCCACCTGCATCTGGAGTTTTTAATATGGTATCAGCGCCTGTTCTTGATTTGTGGCAGCACAGAAGAAAGAAAAAGCAATGCAAGACCAGGCACTTTCATTTTCCATGGTATTTTTTGTGCTAACTGACTTTCAGGACACTTTGCAGCAGGGACTACAGAATGGCCAGGCAGTTGTTCCTTGGAAATCTGTGTGCTCAGAGACCTACACCCACAAAGATGCACAAAGATGGCCCAAGCCACTGGTGGGGTGCCCTGGCTTTGTTCTGAAAGCCTTTGGCCATTATCCCTCTGGAGAGAGGCTGGTGCATGTGTGTTCAGTAGTATCTCCAATGGGGGCAGTTTGCTGTTTAGTATTATTTTCCCATTAAGCAGTTGGATGGCTTTTGAAGGATGTACGCTCCCTCTTGTCTGTGTTGCTCCTCCGATGGCAGACTATTCTAAATTAAAACTGAGGTGTGAAAAATTCTGTAACAAATCTGCTGTTTTAAGGCAGCAGTCAGCTTTGCTAACTTTTTGTAACAGCAGAAAGCACCCACGTGTGTTGAGCCTTGTAAATCATCTCTCTTGTGTTAAAGTAGCCTGTAATGGAATGGCTGATCGTGTACTATTGCTAATGCTTTACCTACAGAGGAGTCTCTTTGCTTACTACATATGGCCTGTTTAGAACAGGGAAAATGTATATTGAAAACATGTTAGGAAAATGGCACCTCTGTGAGTATCTCTCTTGGAATTATGTTGCACTGAGAAAATTTCTCATTTGCGCAGTGCAGGTTTAGGAGAAGGTCCTGATGTCATCAGTTCTTGTTTTTTATTTTTTACTACCAGGGTATTCAATAGGAATATCCCATTCTACAAACTTCACACTGACAGTGGACACTGGGAGGTTTTTTTACGTTTTTTCTGGGGAGAGAGATTTGGAAGGCGTAAATTCAGTACCTAGATCTAAGCAAGCCTCAGAGACTGCACTTATATGGCAGGATAAAGCTTTTTAGATTTTTCTATCTTTTCCATCTTTGTCCCAGAGATTTGGGATTCTGACTAGCAGTTCAAACCAGCATTAAAATCCTCTTGTTGACTGAAAGCAAGTTCAAAACTGTTATGATTTTTCATTCTGTAATTTTTAGAATATTTGAGAAACCCTGGATTCTCTCGAAGGACTGTAGCATTCTTTCTTCTGATTTATTATTGAAGACCAGTTTTCTCCAAAGATAAAGGCAGGCAGCAGTTGGACTTAAAGCAAACATTTAAATGCACTTACTACTTGTGAGTGTGACTCAAGGTATATCCCAGTGGTAAATTGGATCTTGCATTTAATCAAAATGATATTTCAGGTAAATTGGGATTTTGTCTTTCTCTGCTGTACCAGCACACAGCTAGTTCTTAGTTAAGGCATGTCTACACAGAATTGAGGAGAGAAAAGTGAAGGCTAATGCTTATATCAATTCTGAAACAAAATGACACCTTTTCTTTAAACTGAGCAGACATTAAACACATTGAGGACATGTGTGCTATTCACTCTAATGTTCTTTTCATCATTCTTCAAAAAACCTGCAGAGGTTTTCTGCTGTACAATCTTTGACAAGTCTTTCTTTGTATCCCTAGTTTTTTTTTGTTCACTTGAACCACCGAAGGGACCAGGTTTGTGGAAGGACGGAGGGAATGCGCACAACCAGTGTGGTGTGGAGAGCCTGTCTGTGATGCTGTGTGGCTGGCTTCACACAAACTTAGAGCTGCCACAAGCCCAGGTTTTCTCAGTGTGGCTCTTGTCTCCCAGTGGAAATTTTGTACAGGGAGAAAGGAAGGAATTGGGCAGTGGATTTGCAGATCTGCGTGTGCTGGGGTAGCAGCACTGCCTGATGCTGCCTCTGCTCAAGTCCATGCCCGTGGATTTAGTGTGGGAATGCAGTGCATGAGCAGCAAAGAACAGTGTGCAGAAATTCAGAAATTTGAACATTTGGTAACTTCCCTTTTGTGGAATGGTTTATTGTTACCGTATCAGATTCTAAAGAATCTAATAGTTATTAGTCATTTTATTGTATCTTCGGACACACTTCCAGAAAGAAATGTATCTGAGGCACAGTATGCTATGAGCTGTTGTGCTTTGTCAGCTTAGTGTCTCTGGCTGTGAAAACCAGAAAGTTAAATTAACGATTCCAGTATTGTGTGTTGCAATCTCTGGCCTTCAATAGAAGAAGCAGGTTCATCAGTAGAACCTACTCTGAGTGTACCCGCTATAAACATTTGAAAATTCCTCCTCTTCCTACAGTGGAATATCCCTGCACTATGCATTTTTATTGACCTGTCCCTTTCTTGCCACTAAATTATTTGGTCATTGAAGGCCACATGCTCTCAAGACACTCCTCCAATAGCACAATTTTTAGAAATGGGAAAGATTTCTGAAAAAGTTCCTATTAACCAGTCCATTTCCAAGTTAGCCTTCAGTAATTCCAAATCACCAATTACTTCAGAAATTTAGGCAGAGCCATAGCTTCCCCAGAGCACCAGAGGCAGAGTTTTAACCTGTAGCAGGAAGAGTCGTTCCCCTGCTACTGTGCCTCCTGTTAAAATGCTGAAGAGCTGTGGCTCTGAGCAGAGCAGTGACACCCTCCATCAATGCCTGCCCACAATTCCTATTCCTAGGATTGGGGCCTGTAAAATGTTTTGCTGGGCCTGTGTTTTCCTGTGTGCTGTTGTGTCAGTCAGGCTCTGAGCAGCGACCCTGGGGACTGTCACTGAAGTAATGGGGTAGAAGGCATCAATAAAATATTTTGCTAGTGTGCACTCGTTTGTTTACCTTCAGACATCAGGCTTTTTGGAGAGCAGGAGTGATGCTTGACAGTACAGCACTGTCTAATCACACATTCACATTCCTGATACCCAAATACATCAGAGAAGCCTTCATTTCTGTCTTCCCCCTCACAACCCACAATGCTTGCTTTTTTTTTTTTTTCCCCTCAAAGCAGGGGCTGATATAATCCTCATATCTTTGTTATTTTTTTTCTTATTTTTTTTCTTTATTTCAAAGTAAGAAAGGGACTTGATATATATCAAGGAAGCTGGTTTATGCTTTTACCAGCCTTATTTCAGTCTCTTTTTCTGTTTCTGGAACAAGTTCAGTAGCCATTGCTCACACTCAGTGTCCTGTTGCAGAAGTTTCTGTTTAAGCACTGCTGCAGAGCAGATCCCTGGGGTTTGTCCCCTCCATGACTTGATGGAGGCTGGTGCTTGTTTCGCTCTGTTAGTGCCCTGATTGCACTGCTGGCCCTGAGCAACCTCATCTGGGGCCTGTGTGAGGGGGAGCCCTCAGAAACTCAGCTCAGGGCCACAGCCAGACCTCTTTCTCCTTTCTGCTAGAATTCAGCAACACAGCTACATAAAAACTCAGCAGCCCTCCCTTAGAGAGTGATAAGAAGAGATAATGGGACACAAAGAAAAATTCCATCCTTGGTCATATCGTCCTGTGCTGGTAAGTTGTTGCCATTGTGGTGTGCTATGATGCTAAATTTTTGACTCATTGGAACTGCAACTTGAGTCATAAAGTCGGGTATTTGCTATGTTTTGGGGAGGTGGTTTTGGTTGGGGTTTTTGTTTTTGTTTTTTTTCTTTGGTAGTAACTCTTCCTCCAAAGAAGGAAGCTGAAAAGGCAGTTTAGAGGAGCAGATAAGAGTTAGTTGCAATTCCAGTTGTTGTGCAATAAAAAGAAGAACTAATGCAGATGGTAGGAACCTTGGCTGGTGATTCAGTGTGTGATTCAGGAGGTCTGGTGAAAATGGGAGTCTGTGCTCCGCTGCTGGGAGTTGGCTGATTTTGCTTCAATCCACCTAGTCAACACCTAGCTCATGCTATTAAGATGATTTTGAGAGCTTCACTGGTGCATCACTGAGCATTTCAAATGAAATTTTTTTTCAAAATGTCACAATTCTGTGTTCAAGGAAGATAAAAACTGACAGTTTTGATCTTAAACTTAACTGTTCAGCTTTTTCATGCATGAAACCATATCCTACCTTTACTGTGGCATCACAGACTCTGAGAAAGAGAATGATCATCAGAAAAATCTTTGCTGCATTGAAGTTATCATTGATAGAGATGAAATCAAGGTCAAGATACCACAATGTGTAGGAGGAAGCTGGGTGAGAATTAGCAGCTTCATCCACGGCTTTGTATCTCAGCTCGCTTCCAAGTTGTCTTTCTTGCACTGTCTCTTAGTGACTGTGAAAGAGCCATGAGAAATTGTATCATATATATAATTTTCCCCATTATGTGAGATCTCAGGCTCTTTTTGAATATAAGTTCAAATAGATTCAAGCTGGTTCAGAAAAGAGGCCATTTAAGAATTCTTGACTTTTTCACTTCATTTCACGTTCCTCTGGAAGGAGGTGAGAGATTTCCTCCTGGTCAAGGCTCCTCACAGGCAATGTAAGACATTAGTTTGTAAAAAAGTTCAGGCACAGCTGAGCTGGGATTATTCTTTATGAAGAAGTTGTTATTAATTTGAAGGCAGTAGCAAGCTTCCCTTTCTTTACTCTCTTCTCTCTCTACTTTCTGGCATGTTCTCTAATAGCCTTAGCTATGAAAATGTCATTAGTATATGTCAGACACGAGTTCCACTGTCTCTCAGAGGCTGGGTTTGGATATTGGCGTGGGGGTAATTTGTATTACATCCTCATCTTGCTCTCTCTGGAGACCTCTCTGTTGTCATGCAATCTGTCCTGGGTCACGTGTGAGAAATGTGGA
This sequence comes from Polioptila caerulea, assembly GCA_013397295.1. NCBI lineage: Eukaryota > Metazoa > Chordata > Aves > Passeriformes > Certhiidae > Polioptila > Polioptila caerulea. The sequence continues at coordinate 720,780 of VYXF01001054.1, forward strand.
CCCTTGTTTTCTTGTGCAGACCTCCACTGTTGAGGCCGTCAGTCTGTGACTCAAACCCAAGCAAAATTTGGGGCTGCTCCTGGTTTTGCTGTTTACCAGTCTGCCATAAATTCCCTAGGGAGTGTGCTGCTTCTCAGAGAGTATATGGTTTGATAAACTTGATACAGCAATTTCAACTTTAGAAGTGGGGTGTCACTTTTCCTTCTTTCCTACTTGCCTGTACAATCTTCTGTGGATATTCGGAGCTTCTCTTCAACCTGTTTTGGCTGTGGTTTCCCTTCCCTTCCCTTCCCTTCCCT
>VYXF01001054.1:721105-737024 GCA_013397295.1 Polioptila caerulea
TCTCTTCCCTTCCCTTCCCTTCCCTTTTTCCATAACACATTTCCTAAATAAAGCACTTGACTTGTTAGCAGAAAGAGGTGCTGACTTCCCAGGCAGATGCCATACCTGGCAAATTTAACCTCTTTCTGTGTCAAAGTGCAATTTGCTTCATGTCTTTGTTGCTGAAAGGTGATGCAGATGGTTTGAGATTGCTCTGCTGTAGCTCTCAAGCAGAGCCAGGAGGACCAGCCCAGGGTCCCTCGGAGCTGCCTGACCTGGTTTCTGGAGCAGAAAAGCCTTACTGCAAAGCAAAGAGCCAAACTCCAGCTCTAGCATCCAAAACGTGATGGCTCATCCAGGATGGGCCGGCCTGTGGGGTTTGATCCAGTAACATCTCGCATTTGGTATTTGCACCCTGTGAATAAAGGCTGTTTTTCTATCACTCACTGTGCTCTGTAGGATCCAGTAGTGCACTGTTTTGATAACAACAATTTCAATTTTTCATGTGTTTGCTGCTCACAGCTCTCTGGGTCAGGGGCTTGGCACGACTGGGTGTGCCAAAGGTGCCCCCTTAGCATAGGGGGAGCTGCAGGACAGAAATTTGGCTGGCATTTCTGGTTATGCCAGAGCACAGGAGGGTCAGGAGGAGCTCTTACTAAAATGCTTTCTAGAGGGACTTGACTCCAGCAAGCCCCCTGTCTCAACAACAGGAGAGAATTTAATGTGTGTGCTTGGGAGAAAGGGCAAGAGTAGTCTGTGTCCATTAATTCAGTTGAGTTATTAGACAGGTACTTACCTTTTCTGCAGCCCTTTCAAAGGCTGATACTGCTCTTTTCTTTTTATTTCTTTTTTTTTTTTTTTTTTTTTTTTTTTTTTTTTTTTTTTTTTTTTTTTTGGTTTGTTTATTGCATAACTCCAATAGAAAGAAATTCCTAAGGCAAGAATGCTAAGGAGGAAGGAAAGAATAAGTGATGCCAGTTAAATTTTCATGTATTTATGCCTTATTATGGCCTGACAGTCAGAAATAATATTCTTTTCCTTTTATCCTGATCTTCTCTTTTGACTGTGTATTAAAAAACCACCAGCAGTAACAAAGTGTAAAAGATTGAATTAAATCCTAGTTAAAATGACTTCACCTTAAATAGTGGAATATCTTAGATCTCTTTCTCTTCCTTTTTTCTTTCTCTCTGTCTAGTCTACAGAGACTTGGCAGTCTCAGATACCCTTGGGTGTTCAAAGGTAGATCAGTCTGTGGCAGGGCTGCCTTTGATGTTTTCACCTACAAAAATGTCACATCACAACTTGCTCTGTTATTTCACATTGAATGTGAAAGATTCACTAAAAGGTTAATTTCAAGTCTTGTTGAATTTTATACCATTAAAGTCAATGCCTTTTCAAGGGTGCACCTGGAATGGTTTCAGAAGGATGAGAGAAGGGGCTGGTTCAGAGTTCCTGCTGCAGCTACAAGGGCTGATAACCGTGTGCTTTGGGTGCTTGTGGGAGCATAACCCTCCTGCAGGAGGGCTTTGCCCTCCCCTCCCTGGGGAGAAAGGAGAACAAGCATTGCTAGGGATACTTTAAATAGCACTGCCTCCACCAACAATACCTTTACCTGCTTGTGCATGAGACCCTAATTTGTGTTCAGTCTTGTGAAAGATGAATGTGAAGGGAGAAAAACACTTACAGATCTTTTGGAGATCTTGAATAATCTTGAGTATCTGTTCTGATTTCTAGAGTGAACTGTAGAGTAATTATAAATGCCTGAGTGAAATGTTTTTGAAACAGTTTTACTCTTGGTTCTTCTCCTTCCCTTCAAGACCTGTGTCTTGAGGCAATGCTGTGCCTTTGTTTGGGGACTTTAATTTCTTTGTGGATGCAGTAAATGTGAGTGGAGAAAGCTAAATGTAGTGGTTTTCAAACATCATTTTGAATAAGAAATCTGTTTTTTAGTTTGGAGAAAAATGCTTGTTTATCAATCCTACCACAAATAGTGCATTTGAAAGACTTCTGAATGGACACATGCTGAAGGAATAGGAGATAGAAGTTATATTTTAAATTGCTTGGGGTGTTTTCAAAACAATTTCCAAGTAAGTAATTATATTTCCTGTTTTCTCTTAGTACAGTGAAACCTTTAGACTCAGTGAAGGCACTTAGAAAAGGAGGCGACCTTTCTCCACCTCTCCTTCTCTTTAGCGAAACTCAGATAAGTAATTTAATTGGTTACTGAGCTTGATGCTTTCCACCTCCCCTTCCCCCCCACAAATAATTCTTGCAAGTGAGCAGTGAGAAGTCAGGTAGCTCGCTCCAGTGTCCTCACATTTGTCGTGTAGGAGAGGCTGGGATTACGTGCTTTGTCAAGCTGTGCTCCTAAGGATGTGTCACATTTCCTACCGCTTTCACACAGGAAATGTCTCTGTCACCAGGCAGCCCTGCTTTTCTGTGCATCCCCTAATTGTGTGTGAACTGAAGGTGCAGCTGGAGAACATTTCATATCTAATTGGTGTGTGAAAGCTGAGGGCAGAAAAAACAATTAGGAAGTCATGGTCAACTTCAAGAAGAGCCATAATTGAGGCAGAACTGAAATTTAAAATTGGATTGCTACTGAGCTGAAGTGGAAGGGATGTAAAGGAACAAAGCTGTAAACAGCAGAGCAGCTTATGCTACAAAGTTCCCCTTGCTGCAGTGGCTTCAGAGACCCAAGTGCCTCAGGGATACCTGATGTGGAGCTTAGCTTCCCAAGCCCCTTGGCATTTGAAAGAAATGTCTGTGGGTTACTGCGGCTAAATTTAGTGTGTTACAGGATGTCTCTCTCTCCCCCCTTTTAATCAATTGCAGTCTATTGATAGCCCTGGAATAAGGGCTAACTACTCTTTTCAGCTGTCTGGTTTGGTCTTCTTTTAGCAGCAAATAAAGAGGTAGAGGTGCTAGGTATACATGCTAGTGCTATTTTAAATCCACCTAGTCAAGAGTTTGAGGTAATTTAACAAAGGAGTTCACTTTACTGTTCAAACCGTAAGTTTCTGTGTACACTACATGATAATGAGGCCATTTAAAAATCCTCTTCTTGTCACTTCTAATAACAGGATGTAGGTTTTCTAAGAATGTATTAACATGTGTATCACAACAGCTCGTTGCCATTTTACTGTTTGGCTGACTGGTCGTAAACTCTGGCAATTTCAGATGCTAAAAGGTTATGCTCCAGCCTGTCACTTTTATTGTAGCATATGTACGTGTAATGGCTGATTCTTATCAGTGTCTTAACACTAATTGTACCAAGATAAATTTAGCTTATAGCTGTGCAAGCAGAAGAGTGGTGTGTGCGAGGAGCCCCTGTGTCAGAACAGCAGCCCTTACCTGAGGCGCAGCGACCTGCTGGGGCTGCAGGCAGGCACAGGGCGTGGGCAGGGCACTCCTGAGCATCTAGAAAGCAAGAAGTGCCTGATGTAGAACGAGATTTTGTCCTTGCTTTGTGGGTTTTTCTTTGGCCGTTACCTTTGTGTCAGAGGAAGAGCATCAGATCTGTCGTTTTTCCAGATATTTATTAAGGTGGTGTGTCAGCGTTTGCACTGGGGAACTCCCATGCTGCTGGGAGAAGCTGAGAACTAGCATGTCAAAGTTGTTATTTGGGAAGCAGGTAGGCAGCCTGTGTGGAGGATGGCCTAGCTGCCCAGTGTAACACCACTGGAATACTTTCCTTTCAATTAATTCCATATTAAGTGATCACTAGTTTGATTTCTTTGAATTTCTGTGACCTCAGTCTGCTTTCCTAGGAGCTTTCACCTTTTGCTTGAGCTAAGGAACATCAAGACTTGGGCAGTACCTGGGTTTCTGTGCTGTTGGCATGGTGTGTCATATGTTAAAGAGCTTACCACAGCTAGAGTGGTTTGGAACTTAGACGAGCAGTTAGAGACTTTGTCAGATTTTGTGTGTTAGTTTTTCTCATGTGCATTCCTGATAGGGTTATTGCTCTACATTTACTTGAAAGCTCATTTAGGATCTCTTTGGGCAAAAAGCACTGCTCAACATGCTACAGTTTTCTTACCAAAGATGCTGGGTTTGGTGGGCACTATCCTCCAACTTGGGGGCTTTCATAATTTTTTTAATTGAAACAAAGTAGTTATCCCTTGTGTAAAAGACAAGCTCTTCAGTGTGCAAGGAGGAGAAACCAAGTCATAAATAGTTGTTGCGATACTACCGCGTTCTGAAGTAGCTGACGATCGTGCCCTGGTGGTGTCGGTGCGGTCGCTCCTTGCTCGCGGTTGATCGAGGCTGTCCCGTGCATCTCCTGGGACAGCGCCGGTGGCTGGGAAGCCCGAGGGCTCTTTCTGTGCCTCAGGAGCGGGAGGAGAGCGGCTGCCGCCTGCTCCTTTGCCCTTTCTGCCGGGCAGAGAGAGCCCCGAGCGGCCGCGGGGCGAGCGAGGGACGCTTGGAGCGGGCCGGGCCGGGCCGTGCCGCGCCGGGCTGGGCCGTGCCGGGCAGTGCCGTGTCGGGCCGCGCTGTGCCGTGCCGGGCCGGGCCGTGCCGGGCAGTGCCGTGCCGTGCCGTGCCGTGCCGTGCCGTGCCGTGCCGTGCCCGCCCGGGCCGGCGCGGCCGCTCGGCTCCGACAGTTCATGGCAAGCATCACTAGGTGGCACAGCCACCCTGGTGCACTGCCCGGGCTGCGGCGCTCCGAGCCGCCTGCGAAGCCAGCGCCGTGTCCCAGCCGCGCTGCGCCCGGCTCTTCCAGCGCATTCCTGACACTTCATCACCGCGCTCGCCCCATCCGGGCCGCTCCTGCCAGCACAAACCTGAGCCTTGTGCTTACTTGGGGAAAAAAACATTGAAATTATGTTTCCAAAGCTTCTTGAAATCTGGTTTTACCAGGCACTTACCTTCATCTGCCTGTTGAGTTACCAGGCTCCTGTGAAAGTCTGTTTCAGCCTTTCAGAATGTATACCAGTACGTAATCCAAGTTTAAATAAAGCACTTTATAGTAGGTGCTTATGTTTTAAGCACGAGTTGTAAGTGTTTGCAATACTGAAATGAAGGATAGTGCTATAAAGTTTGTGTTTAAAATTCAGTACCAGTTAAGCATATTGTTGAGCTGGGGCTTCTCTTGGTTTTTATCTATGAAACTGGTTGGGGAACCTTTAAAAGGTAGATGATGGTTTCTGTATTTGTTTCTCCTTTGGTAGAAATTAAAGTGTGTGTTGGACTGTATGAGATAGGTAGATGCATCTCAGTTAAGCTTCCTCTGAGGTGGTTTTTTTTTGGTTGGTTGGTTTGTTTATTTTTTTGTTATTTAGTTTTTTGGGTTTTGTTTTGTGTTTTGTGGTGATTTTGTTTGTTTGTTTGTTTTAATTAGAATGTCTTTAGTCTGGAAGACTCAGAAAATCCTCAGCAACTGATGAGTATCTATTTTTAAAGTAAACTCATTGCACTGTGATGTGTCAATTCACTTCTCTAAACCAACATGACTTTACAGACAGACACACTGATTTCTCAGCACTAATTTTAAGTGGAGTGGTAGGGATGTTTCTAAGAATAAAATGTGGGTTTAAATTTACAAGAAGGAGTTATGATTTAGAAATTAGTCAGGCAATAGTTTTCTTTTAAATAATAGGTATGGGTTGTATCATTGTGTATGGGTTCCATTCATACTTAATTGCCTCAATTAGTGTTTTCAAGTGCAGTGACAATTATTTTTTAAAATTCTGCTGTTTAAAAAGAAAGCATGGCTTCAACTTCACTTGTAAGGGAAGATGCTGTGAGAGGTTGTGGTGGCAATATTGTTACTGCAGATCATGTAGCTTGAAACCCATTCTGGCCACCTAGCAAAAACAAAATAAAAGTCTCTTCCAAGATCTCTCATCAAAATATTTCTAGAAAATCAGAGTAGTCTGGGTAAAATAGATGCCAGGTGCATTAAATATATAGAGGACTGGAGATAACTTGTCTATAACAAGAAACGAAGAATTTTTTCAAAGGGGCCCCTATTGCCAGAATATTGCACAAATCCCACATTTATTTTCACTGTGAAGATAAGGTTTTTTTATTATAGCAGAGACATTTGCATTGAGACAGTGGATGGCAGGGGTGATCCTAGAGTAGACTGGGGGGATGAGGGGAGCTTTATGTACACATCCTCTTGGAATGTACCGTTCTCCATGTGGAGATCACGTGGCAGTATTTGAGATGGACACACATGCATTTCCTCTGGGTTCAGTCCCATCCCTGGCTCTGTGATAAATATTGCGAGAAAGCACCAGGGTAATCTTGGGTCCTTGCTTAAAATAATGCTGTAGGCTTCCCACACAGGAGAGTGTTGGTTGTTGAAGGGGATTTTTATGGCTCACACTGGGACTGACGTCAGACTCGCCCACAGCCTGGGACTACAGAAATACTGAAGCTGTGCAGATGAGCAGTTCCTTCCTCTTGAGCAGAATAACCACAAGCAGGTTTGGCTCCCTGGATTTAATGAACTGGAGATGTTTGCAGTAAGACAAGTAGCTCTTCTCACATCATTCTGTGAAAACAAAAGCATTCCTAGTGGAAAACATGGCTCTTCCGTGTGCATGTCCTGTGTCCATTTTGGCCTTTGATTTGTTTTCTTTGGTGGGTTTTGTTGTTGTTGTTGTTTTGGCTTTTTTCTAATGTGTCTTGACAGTGTGGTGTGTCCATTTTCCTCTTCCTTATCACTTCTGGCCTGATGATTCTCCCAAATATATATTTCTGTGTGTTTTGGTAAGTATGTACCCCAAATTGTGGTGATCTCTACTGCTCTACACCTTATTTCTTTGCTTGGTTTCCCCTTTTGCATTGGTACACACAGCAACACGGCCAAAAAAGTGCTACAGGTCAGTGGGAAAACATAGATGGAATCTCCAGGTCATTTTGTTCTTCCATGCCTTTTAAAAAATTGGAAGAGATCCATCCCCTGACTCTTGCTCTGAAGTGTTCTTGAAGTGAGAAGAAATAGACTTAGAAACAGCGAAGTTAAAAATGGAGAATATATTTTCTGGATCTTACTAGACAGCCTAAAGTCAAACCCTCTTAGTATTAATCCCACTGGAAAGAGAAGTATTTGCTTTAGAAATGCTGGTTTCATCTTGGCAGTGAATGTGATGTAAAGACAACAGGCAACACCAAGCCCAGCCAGACATCCTCTCCTTCTCTGGAGCAGCATGGAGGAGGTGAGGACAACACTGAGGGCAAGCTTTCTTCTTTTCCTTCCTGCAGGGAAAGGTCATGTTTAGGTACACCATCTGCTCCTGCTTTTTGCATTAAAAATTTTTGTGTAGCACATAGCAAAAATTATCTATGAGGAGTTCTTAGAGTGAAGCATTTGCATGGGTGGTGCCAGGAATTGTTCTCACTTGGGATGCGGAGTTGCTCACACAAGCCACTTGATAAATTCAGTGTTGATACCTGTGTGGAATTCGACTGTACTTGCTTTGTTCTTGCTGAGGTTCAAGTTCAGCTAAATGAGACTGAGATGGGAAGGACACCAACTAACTGTCATAGCAATCACCTCTCCATATATCCTTCCAGGTTCTACTTTTGTCAAAAGTTTTCACTGGCTGAGTGGCCAGGTACTTCTCAAGTCATATAGCTCTAAAGAAGATTTTAGCTTTACTTTTTTTATTTGCTTTTCTATGGATAGCACTACTGTGTCTTGGTCTGCCAGAATCTCTCGATGGTGTCGTGCAGTCCCTATAAAAATAAGTTTTGAGCAAAACCAGTAGAATTTGAACCTGTTACAGTTTGATCCCGGGATAACATCACAGCATATGACAAATAGAATCTGAAACGAAACTATTCTAAACTAACTCTGTGAAAGCACATATGAGGTAAACACTCTACACGTTGCCTCTTTTATTTAAGGAAAGTACCTTGAATGTCCCCTAATTTTCTGCCTCTTTTCCCAGGCGCATTTAGTGTCGTAGATAACACAGCTGATCAATACTCATGGTGGAAATGTCAACCTAATAAGGTCAGACTTCCTTAATGCGAGTGCTTCCACAGCTACTCAAGTGAACATGGGGGCATCTATGTGGTCTTTGCAAAGTGGAACTGTTTTGTAGGGTTTCTTTAAAACCACTCAGGCAAAATCCCCTTTAATAGGAAACAAGATGTAGGGCACTGAAAAGAGAAGCTTTTTCAGGAAAACATTTCTAAGTTGGCCGTAGAAGAATAATGTGCTTCAGAACATGCGTGGGAAGAAAAGCTGCAGCAAGAGTTGTGTTATGTGTTTCTAGCATTCTTTACAGAGCTATCTTGATGCTTTCCCAGTCCCCAAGATATACAAATAATTTCCTGTGGCTGACCAAGTCTGCACACTCTGCTGTCACAAAAACAAGTACAGGGAAATGGGTGCTTTGAAACGGCTTCCAACACCTTTTTTCCCCCTTTTGCGAATGAAAGGTTTGAAGATTCTGTTGTCCATATCATGCTTCTTTTTTATTAGAAACAATATGAAAATGGTCAGCTCTACCCAGATGCCTGAAAGGAAAGGAACGCTCAGAAACACTGTGTTTGTTATACTGCAGTTTGATGTCGTACTATAAAATTAGTTCAAAATGCCAGGAGTGCTCTTGATAGGAGTGTGACAGTGTAAAAGTTGCATTGTGATTTTACAACCTGTTTGCTATATGAAACATGAAAAAACATTTGTTTTCTTGTATATGCACAGGAAGTGGGTAAGGATTTCTGCATTCAAGTAATTAATCAGTTAGAAATCAGGGACAACTACTTTCGTCAGCTGCTGGTTTTGCTCCATCTTGTGTGATGATTTAAAATCTGTGTTAGAGTTTTATTGCTTTTAGCATGAAGATAATAACACTCATCTCTCTAATGTGTTTAAAGATGTGCTCTCATAAATATATGATCTTTTAAAAAACCCAACCTAACAAAGATCCTGAACATGAGTGAAATGAGAAAAATGAAAGTGAAATTTGAGATGAAACCTAGAGAGGGGAATATGGACATAAGGAAGTGTATTTTTAAGATAGTATTAGGGAAAATATAAAGTAACAGTTACCTGAGGAAAAAGTGGAAAGGACTTGTGAGATGCCCCAGTGCTGAAGTCAGTTTGCCACCGAAAAGCCACTGGGCAATCCTTCCTCTTTTTTGCCCCTCTCCCTATTACTGGTATTTAATCTGGGAGGAAGACCTCTGTGGTTGAAAGCCACCAGGAAGAGTATGTGACCACAATCATGAAAGCAATTATGGAGGAAGCAAAAATCAGCAGCTTCTTTCTAGGAAGGTGAGATTGTTTACCCCAGATGAGACAGGCTGTCCCATACAGGTCAAAGTGATAGATAAAATGTAGAAGAAAAATGGAATTTGTGGCCTATTGACAAAATGATTGTTGATTGGATGTGGCTGAAATTTCACTTAGAAGGTACTATGGTTTGAAGGCCTCCTCAATGCTAGTGACATTAACTGCATTTTTAAGAATGTCTTTAGCCCTATTTGTTTTGAATTTTGTAGCCTTTTTCCTTATCTTGTAACTAGCTCTGAGCATGTTCTGTACACCTGCAGGCAGATGAGCTGCCAAGCTCTGCTTTCTGACTTGTGAAAAACCCTTGTTCACTATTTAGAGACAGCTCCTTGATGAAGCCATGAGTCAATACAGGATTTGTCTCAGGGCCTTACTAATATTCTAAACCCAGGGTAAGTGAAATAAGATGCTGTGTTACCATTGGCAGTGTAAGATATGAGCCTGGTGTTTGTCTGTAGTGAAGTATGTAAGAGCCAATGGAACAGCTTGGAAAGGGAGATGGTGAGAGATGAATTTGTGGCAATGCAGCCATAAGCAGAGAGAGTAGGATGGATGGAGATGGTGTTAAGAAATTGGTCGAGCTGGTGGCTAAATATACGTTGTGAATGAAATGAGCAGTGCTATGTAAGCCCATGGAAAGATAGGAGATTTCCAAGAGAATGCAAATGAGTGTCAAAAAAGTGAGATGCGTGAGTAAAAACCAAACTTAGGAGCTGAAGGAAGGATGTTATTGAAAGATAAGTAGCACAGTTGGCTACACTGAACATGGCTGATAGGTTGTGGAGAAGAACTGCAAAGTATTGACTCTGAATTGTGAATCAAAGTCTGCACTGATTCTGGACTTGGTCCATGTGACAGAGAATTCATTTTGCAGTTCCTGCAGTGCATGAGGGCAAGAGTTCTTGACAGTAAAAATCTGTGAGCATTAAGGTGATAATAGTGAGTTAAGTCAGTATTTCTAATATGGAAAAGATTAAGGCTTGGCATGGATCAGAGTCAAAAGACAAGATGAAGGAATAGAGTAGACAGGAAGGAAAGATAGTGGGCACCAGAAAGATAAAGTGATCAAGTATTGCCATGGGGAAAACAGATGATTGGAGGAAGAAAAAAAGTTGAATGTGTCCTTTATCTTTGGTAGAAAAAGAGAGTGACACTAGGCATGTGTCAAATTGAAAGGAAGGGAAAGATTGTTACGCTTACCAGTACTCTTTGAAGAAATCATTAAAATCCTGTGCATAAAAAACAATGGAGATGGACAGATAAGAGACAAATTCAGTTAAAAGGCAAGCATGATGGTGATGCAAGATTCAGTGAAATCAGAGAAAAAATTGTTTTGCAGGGAAGCTGGCCAAACAGAAGGAGTGTTTATGCTGGAAGAGGTCAGCCTCTTCTTTTTTTTTTTTAATCAGTCAGTTTGTGTTATGGTAGCTGAAGGGCACGGTGTAAAAGAGAGCAGGAGCCAAATCTGAGACTGAATCATCTCTGACTTTTCTGATCTTGCATTGCAGTGACTCAATGATATCAGTAAAAGTTAAGGAAGAATAGGAAAGGGAACTCCACTACTTCATCTACTCACATTTGACCCGTCATCATGGTAAAAATACCATTGAATAAGAGAGGAAGGTGCAAACAAACCCAAAGAAAGTCTGTTGTCTCTTTAAAAACAAACTTACAAACCCCCCAAAGAACACAGTCCTCTGCCTAAATAAAAAAAAAAACAAAGCAAAACCCAACTGTAAAACACCCCAGCCCATAAGCTGGAGCTCTGGGCTCCCTGTGTTTGAGAGGTTGCTGTAACTGTGCTAACAAAGGAACGGGGAAATGAGGGCTGCACCCTTCCCAGCTGCTCCAGCACAGCCAGTCCACAGACTGCCTGAACACTAAACCATTTCTGAGGTTTTGAGGTTTTAAGGTTCTAGTAATTGATCAGAAGACCAATTTTCTTTCCATAGGTGTTAAAGGCTGGTGCAGAGTTATCCCAGGTTCTGTGAATTCCAGTATCTGAGAGCCTGGCATACCACACACTTAGTGTAGAAATTGTTTCTAAATATTAAAACAGTCTCTCTTGACCAGATTATTCTGCAGAGATGTGATCCAAGTGTGGCTGATGGAACCAGTGACCAACTGGCTTGTCATGTGTGATGACAGCGATTGACTGAGAGGGTCATTTTTGTCCTCACTCAAGCCCTTGCACCAGACACTTTCTGGAACCACAGAAAGTTGTGGCTGCCAGCTGTGATGGTCGGGATGTGTTTCCTAGGTTGCTGTTAAGGTAACAACAACCATCCAATGGGAAAAATACTGGATTTTGTTTCTATAGGAATAGTTTTGCTTTCCATGGGTAGGTGAGTTTGGCCAAGCTTGGCTCTTTTAATTAAAAGCTGTCTTGTAATGAAGATGGAAAGGTGTAAAAGAAGTGCAAAAGGAAGTTGTGTGTATTCTTGTATATATTCTTGGCTGGCTGTGAAGTGTTCAGAGCAAAAGTTTCTTCATATATGTCTAAAATAGCTGTCAGTTGATTCAGAAAATGTGGGTAGTACCAAACTAAGCAATCTCCTTACGGTAAATAATTCTTTCCCTGCCAGAAATGCAGTAGAAGGATTTACAAGCTGAACAGAAGTGGTTCTGAAATTCTATGAGAAAAAGGCCTCTCTGCTTTTGATTCCCCAGATGAGCTCTTTGAACTGCAAGTAAAATCAAGTTCATAGCTTAACAGATTTCCTCGTGTGCTTGGGTCCTTAATGGGATGTTTCTTACAGAGGCCACTAGGTCACCTTGTCCCAGGTGGTTTCTCTCCCTGACAGCGTAGCAAGTGGCCTGTCAGAGGCAATAGCATGGAGGAGTATCCTTATTTGCCATTTTGGCTGTCTAACCTTGCAGCTGGCCTAAACTCAGAGCTCCAGAAGAGCTAGGCCTTGGAGGGACACGTGAGTAAAGCAGCCCTTGAAAAGCTGATCAAAATGTAAGATTTGTGAGACACCAATTCCTCGTAAAACCTGTAGCCCTGGTTTTCATCCCTCTTCAGAGCATTTGCTTTCCTGCTTCTCAATGAGTGTGTTAAGTGAGCTCTCCTTCTTTACTGCCAAGCGACTGCTACTGCTGGCTTCTCAATGTACTTCCTAGAGTTCAGATCCTCCAGTAATATATGTAAATTGGAGCTCTGCTTGATCCAGGCCTGATTTACAGTCTGTAATGATTCGAGTTGGGGCTGGTTGTATTTACCTTTAGAATACATGCAGGGCCCTATTTGGAATATTAGCGTTGACATGAGACTTGAGGTCTAGCATCTGGATGTGAATTTACATCTTATGAATATTTGCTGTTGCAGTGAGTCAAACGAAAACCTCAACAGAGAGAACGACCAGCACTCCCAGGGTAAAAGCCTAGGGTTGGTACTAGCTTTTTTCCCTTTCTTTCCTTTTTTTCCCCCTTCCCCTCTAGAGCCTCCTGATAGCCTGCATTACCATTTAGTTGTCATTTGCTGCTCCCTGGCTCTGTTGGTTTCTCAGCTTAGAAACAGCTGCCATGTGATGTGAATGATATTTTAAAGTCTTGTGTTTGAGTTCTTGTGATAGCAATGTGCAGGGAATTGGCAAGCTCTCGGAAACAAAATGGCATGCTTTATTTTGTCACTAGAAGTATGTTCAATCTGCTATTTGATTCTCTGTAGCATTTTGATTAAGAGCTCCAGTGAAGTTATGTGAAAAGTGAAAATCCTCTTTATTCTTTCTCTCCAAGAAAATGAGACGCACAGCATTGTCAAAATATTTGCCTAATCTTGCAGATTTGGATACTTGTCGTAGTTCTTCTGACAGACCAAAACAATGGTCATTAAATGAGAAGCAGATGCAATAAGTATGCAAGCAAGCTTATGGGGAGAGACTGAGGAGAAGCTGCCAACAGAACTCACTAAGCACTGGAGAATAAAGAAAAACAAAAACTTTTCTTGCTATTGTACCCCATAAATAATAGTTTTCCTCTAGCAATCTAGGCATTGTACTTTTCTGCATTGGTGTTTTCATATGTTCTGGTGCAATATTGACTTCAAATCCAGATGCTCCTTTTGGCTTACTTGAATATCTTTCTTGCCAGGAAGTGAAAATGCCAAAGAAATGCTTTAGTTGTTTGGTTTTTTTGTGCGTTTTTGTTTGTTTGTTTTGAGGTTTCTTTGTTGGGGTTTTTGGGTAATTTTTTTTGTTGTTGTTGGCTAGTAGTTGTTGGGTTTTTTTGTAGTTTCCATTATTTTCCTTTTCTGTTTTTCCCTTTTCTGCAGCTCTGTTGTTTTAGGACTAAAGGACACTGTTGAGGAAGAGAGTGGTTATGTTATGTTCACAGTTTTGTATGATTGGGAAAGCAGAAACTGCCTATATGGTTGGGAAGAAAGAAAAGAATGATAAAATATCTATCGAGATGTAGAGCATGTTTCTTGGGCAGTTAGCTTTTAAGATCTGTTTTGTGGTTGCAGAGCTGTGATATAGACTCAGGACATTGGTCCAAAATCTACCTTAAATTATCGACAGAATTAAAGCTTTTCAGCTTTAATATTGCTCCAGCTATTTACTCAAACCAGAAGCATTAAAGATTTGCCTTTAAGAAAGGGAACTGAATTATGATCCAGGATCTCCATTCCATGATCTCTATTTAGTCAAGCTCATCTATGTGATTGCTGTTAGTGTCCATGTATTTCTAGTATGTCCTTAAAGCTATCCATAACTTACAGGTTTTAACTGGCATGTGATAATTCTTCATCCTTGAGTTAAAAATAAAACTAAACATTGGCAATATGGTTGTGTAACGCTGTGCAATTGAAACTCTCCCTGCTGCCCCACCCTCCAAATCCTTGCATCTCCTCTGGGGTTGTGCATAAACACAAGCATGCACACACATGTACATGTCTGCGTGGACAAGTCCCTGTCAGTGAGAACAGAAAGAAAATGCTGGGTTTTGTGCAGATGGTGCACAATAAGGACGGGGAGATCGATGTTTAAACAATGTATTACTGACAAATCAATGCAGTGGGCTGCCTCTAAGCCAGACCTCGACTAGTGCAGTGTTGTGTTACACTGGTTCCTTGTTTCTAGAGGAAGGACTGCACAGATTGACTTGATTTGCATGAACCTGTTTGTATCAATTGTGTCCCTTTCTACTCCAGTCCATCAGTGGGCAGTAACTCAGATCAGATGGCTACGGGGTCTGTCTGCAGACACTGAGCATCTTTGGCATCAGGGTTTTAAAATATTTTTTAGTGTATGCAAAGTGTACTCAGGGCTTTGATCTAAAAGGACTAAATCAAGGCTTTGCTTGCAGGCTCACACCATATTGACTATGACTTGGATTTATTTTTAAACAAAGGCCGGTCGCTAGAATTCACCTGTAAGACTTTGGAAGTGTCCTTCCACACGTCTTGTGTATTCTACTGTATCCCTGTCTTGTCCCACAGTTATTACAGCTGCTGGTAGAAAAGCTATCGTGTTAGGCAATGCCAGGCACTGCTGGAATTTTGTTTTCCCAGACTTTGAGGGCAGAGTGAGGCACTGCATGGCTGGTCCTCCTCGCAGATAGTGCCATAGGAGGCAGTGATTTTTCTTTGATATCGAGGGCATTGAGCTCATCATTCTCAGCGAACGGGATCTTGTCACTCCAAGGTTCATGAGATGCAGAGTGTTTTACATGTTTCTGGTGCCTATTCACAGATTCGGTGTTGCCATGCTCTAGATAAAGAATAGCTAAAAGTGTCTGCTGTTGTATTTGACTCTTGGGTGTTGCTATAGTGTTTGCTTTAGATTCTTCTTAGTTTCTTATTTTTACTTGTTTATAAAGGGTTATGCATGATTTTTGAACGAGGAAGCATTGCAGATATCATAGTGTGGATTCTAGAATTAGAGGTATTTATTTCCCTAATCACTTCTTTAATTAATGTTTTGTTTTGGGTAAGAGATATCTGGAGTCTGAGAACCTGTGAGATACCTGAAACAATCTATTTTATCTACTTTTCTGGGGGAAAAAAAAAAAAAGATACTGGTAGAAAGAAAAATTTGGAAGCAGCTAGTCAGATAATAATTCTCTTCCTGCAGTTCTGTGTCAGTGCAGAAGTGGTTCTTCTGGCCAAAGCTTTAAACCAGTCAAATCAATCCAATACCCAGGTTTAAACATCTGGAAAAAATACTGTAATTCTTGAGAGAGAGACAAAAATGTTGATCATTAACTGTGGTTTGAGAGACTTTATTCACACATGTACAGGTCTAGTGTGCATAGATGATACTTCAGTGGATACAGCTGAGTGTAAATTTTGGATCTCTGTAAAAGGTTTGCATCTTTCACTCTGGGCCTGTTCCTGGGTTCCCTAAGCTGGGTGTCTTGGTTTGAAAGACAGATGTCTGCCAAGGAAGGTGGGAACCTCTTTTGGAATGGAAAAATATGACCCCCTTCCCCCAAGTTATTATAATTTTGAAATTAAGGGGCTTTCAGGCAGAAATATGGGACTAGGAATAGCAGTTGTTTGCTAGTATTTATATGCATGACAAGGCAAACATCCACAGCAGCGGCACCAACACCGCGCAGCCCCACAGCCCCAGCCCGGCCGCTCTCGCCACGGGCGCTCCCCCTTGGCGCAGTTCCGGGCACGGCCGCCAGGGGCGCTGCTGGCTCCGGGCGGGCAGGGCGGGGCGGTGATCCCCC
>VYXF01001054.1:737078-778497 GCA_013397295.1 Polioptila caerulea
ATGGCGGGTGGGATGGATGGCGAAAGCGGGCTGCAACAGGAACCTCGGAGCGGCGGCAGGGACAAGCAAACCCCGGAGGAGCAAATGGTGTGTAGCGGAAGCTCTGCAGCTGTAGCGTGGTGTCCTGGCAGGCAGGTGGTGTGGGGTTACAGTGTAGCCAAAAACCTAGAGCAGAGAAGCAGCGGGGCTGGGCAGTGGCAGCCGGACTCCCAAACATGGCTAAGAGAGGCTCCCTTGGAGGTCTAAGGGGCTCAGGGTCCTGGTTTTTCCCCTGAGGCACCCGAGTAGATGTTGAGGGTCCTTTGCAGCGAGGTAGGGTGTTAATAAGGTCCCAGTGCAATGGCTGCTCCCACAAGCAGAGCCTCACTCACAGTAGCAGAAGGCTGCAGGAGATGGAACTCCTCAGTGGTGATGAGTTCTCCCCACAACCATCGCAGACTGTCTCCCCTCCGATGTCGAGAATGAGAGCAGGAGAGGAGTTGAGCCCAAACCCTCAACCCCGCCCCAGCCAAAATCTCGAGGTATCCATGGAGAAAAGCCCCCATCCAAGAGGGTATGGAGCTGCACCCTTCCCTCACCTTCATCATTTCTTGTGTCTCTTAAGCACTGCTTGTTACTGTCACTTAGCAACGGGTGGGACAAAACTCCATGAGAGAAGCAAAAGGAAAAATCCTAACCCCTAGCACTGGGGCTGGAAGTACCATTCAGAAATCAACTTCTGCCTAGATCGTTCTTGTAGGTTGGTTTTTTCCTCCCCACTGTGTACTTCTAATGTAATAGAACATGTCTCATTGTTCTGCTGCCTGAACCACATAACTTGGGTTTATTTTAGACTGCACCTCTGAAGTCCCTGGCACAGGTAGCTCTAAGTCTCAAGGGGCACTGACACGGTTGAAAGAGCTGTGGCCCAGAGCAGGGCACTCCTTGTGAAGGCCTTCAAACACAGGTTGGATGAAACAATGACCTCTGGAAAAGATTGGGTACATTTGATGGGAATGGATTTACACCATTTCTCATCCATTGACGTTATAATTTTGCATTTATTTATTTTACTTTATGACTGTTATTTGTCTTAGCATAAGAATGTTTCTTGGACATAGTGTGATGCATTTTGATACATTTAGAATGTAGGGAGGAACAGCTGAAGCACCAAAAGTGATCTGAATTTTCCATTTTCTGAGGATTTGGTTGCATAGCCCAAGCTGACTGATGCTTTTGAAAATTGGACCACTGATGTAAGTGCCTAAGCTTGAACTCCAGATTAACTCTTTCTGAAGGGGTGACAACTGAGAGTTTGTCTTGTCACAGCTGGGAGAAGAAGCCTTAACTCTTCCTATAATCACTTCAGCCACCAAGAGCTTCCCACTGACTGTCTTCTGATCAGTTCCAAACTCAAGCTTAAAGCTAGTCATAAGTTAATATAAGAGATAACAGGAACAAGTGCTTCTCAGATGTTCAAAATGATGGTTTTGGGTTTTTTTTCAGGCTGTATTTTCTCTGTACCAGCTTCTGCTGGCTTGTAAGGGGACTGTAGCAAAACAAACTGACTTGAATTAATATTTTTTAATCAGCGAAATTAAGCTGTGGGCCAACTGGAAGACTTTGGTTCTACTGGAATAACATCTCTGATTAGCTTGGGGCTAAATTACTAATTCCAGTGAGGGATTTTGAAGTTTTCATTGGGCTTAATGTGCAAAGCCCTTAAATATTCTGTCATATTTAGTAATCTGAAATACCAGGACCTTGTGAATCTGTGTCTAAAAGGCTAAACCTCACAAAAATAATGCTAAAGTTTTTGCCTTAATATTCTAAACTAAACAGATGTTGCCTTTAGTGACATTTTCAAAATCTCGACAGAGCAATAGTATATTATTTGAATATTTTTAATGTGACAAGTTAAGATTTCAATGCAATTCGGTACACACAAACCTAGAGCATTGACACCAATTAACTCTTAAACAAAGGCTTTAATGTTTTCTGAATATTGCACTCTAATGATGGCAGCTTGGTGAGATGCTATTTGCTGTTTAGACATGTATCTACTGAAACGAATATAAATTGAGTTCTAGCTCTTGCTTAGTAATCTATACGGCTGTTAGCTTGAACTCTAAAATCTGGGGCTTTACAATTCAGGAGGGGGAAAAATGGACAATTTCAGCAATGAGAAGAGGCGGTGAGCTAAATTAAATGGCTGATGATAATTGCGATAGCTTACAAAGAATGATGCTATGTTATTTACAAAAGCTCTTTTTTGCATGGAATCTGATGTCTTCTCCCATGAGCTTGCTTATAATTCATATTCCACTTTAATATGCCTGCAAAATGTGCTTTCTTTCTGTGTACGTATTATTTTTAGGATGTTATGTTTCCTTGGTGCATACACAATGAGCCTGAAATCCTGTAGGAATGTGTTTAATTTGAAAGTTTTATCCTCTGGGCCTGGTTAATTCAAATAGGAGGCTCAGAACAGTGCTGCAGTGCCGGCAAGAATGCGGGAATGGCAAATCATCTGTACAAAGGCAGCAGAGAGCCCAGGTGGCTGTGGTGCTGCTGTCCTCAAGATCTGCTCTCTGAAGCTGCTCTGCCTCCTCCTTTCCTCTGTCAGTGCTGGGAAATGAGGCTTTGGCCAGCTTGGCTTTCCTTTCTGCCCTTAGCGTCGTTCCTCGGCATTTCATGATTACAGCCTCCCCAGATCCGCTCTCATCCCGTGGCTTGGTGCGTAGCAGGGAGCTGCCTGCCTCCTCTGCTGCTGAAGCAATGCCTAGACAGGATTTGGAGAGGGATTGCTGCTATCTTTTAAAGCTGGAAAGGAATGGGACTGTGGCCAGTTCAGGCCTCCACCCTGTATTTTTTTGGTAGATGGAAGGAATACACTTGCTGAGTCCGTCCTTCTCCGAGATCAGAAAGCTGTGTTTGTTCCGTAGGAATGTGAGAGCCCAGGAATTCCAGTGTGCAGCCTGCTGGAAAGCACTGCTGGCTCATGGGCAGCAGAGGGGAACGGGCCTTGCAACGATGGCTGGGGGAGAGAAATGAAAGGCATTTTTTATAATACCCTGGGCAGCATACGCAGGATGTTATGTCTGGCTTGGACTGGGCTGACGTGGTGCATCGGATTTTTTTCTTATAATGCTGGAAACTTAGCTATAAAGGAAATTCAGAGATAGAAATGGAACAAAATTAAAATGAAAAGCAAGCTTTATATTTCACAGTGAATAATTTGTAGCATCTTTTCTCAAAGAAATTGGGCTGCCACTAGAGATACGAAGCAAGCAGCATAACATTTTCTGCAGATTTATAATCCACTTGAATATCCAAATTATGGCAGCCCCATTCTGGGACTTGGGAAAAGGCACAGTTGTGGGCAGCTGTGGGGTGGGGTTGGGAGATGTCTGCAAGCAGCTCAGCTAAAGGAGGATCCCAACTGTGTGTTAGAAAAGAGGAGACAGAAGGGTGGAGAAAACAGATGAGAACTTCTGGCTTATAGTTGGCCAAGGTTTGTACATGCTGTTGCAGAAAGAGAAGGTATTAGCTCCTTCCTTAAAAGGGGGTATGCATTTCCTGGAATCATATGTCCTTTTCTTCAAGTACCTCTGGAGGGTGGAGTGTGTCTTACGACTTTTCCATTGCAGCTCATTAGCAACTGGAGTTGAAACTTGGTTCCTTTCAGGAAAGAACTTGCAGTCAGATTTTTCTCTGGTCTCTGATGGCAGACTTGTCTTCAATTTGAGACACCACTCACCTGTACCTTTTTTGAAATATGTCTGTCTTCACCGGCTTTCATTTTGATGTGATGCAGGATGGGTTTCCTTTCTGTTGGAAATCCACAGGCTCTGTGCAGTCCTTGCCCTCTGTGGAATTCACCAGTCACACCCCAAAAAGTAGCCTCTCCTTATTGGAACAGAAGTGTTGAAATGCCAAGAGGTGTGCATATGTGGGGGAAATCCCAATCAGTGCTATACACCTGATCAGTGGCTATCAACTGCCTCATTTATTTCAGTATATTCATAATGCAAGTCCCTGAGGTTGATTATTGTCTCTGGAGTTTGCTGTGTGCAAATGCTTTTCTATTCTGATGAATTCAGTAATCAAAATCCCATTGGCAAGGCCAGTGCTGAGCAGCCCCTGGCTTTGAAAAAATCAGCTGTGGTTTTCTGTTTTTTTTTTCCTTTATTTAGGCTGAGACTTACATTGCCCAGGAATTTTTGTGTCCCTATTCCTGATTTTCACAGCTTATTTTTTCTAAGGTATATTTATATTGGCATATACTGGCATATATATTTATGAAAATCATATATATGTGATTTTCATATTCTTCTAGATAAGAAATTAGGTTTTCTTTAATAATTTTAAATACTAGGAGGTGGAAGAGAATGAAGAAGCCATTCCATTGTATTTTGATCTTGCTTAAAAAGAAAATGCTTTGTCTGGAGAAAAACCAGACAAATTGTTCATTTGAGTTCTTTGCCTTCTTCAGCTTTTAGAAGTCGCAGGGAAAGAGTTACTCCCCTTGCTTCCCTAGGAGTGTACACTGGGATTTCTAGCTCACATTTATTTTGCTGAGACTTTGGAGTCAAGTTTTTATATGTAGTTTTTGATGTAGGACCTAATTAGGCCCTACACATCTTAATACTTTTTGCTACATCTGCATTAAAGATGGCATTGCATATATTTGCATACAATTTACATTTAAAAGTTGGCCATGCTGTGTGCAATAATCATTTTAACAAAGTACCATTGACACTCAATATACATATCCATGCAAAATATGTGGGGGTTATGGGAATAAGCATACAAAAACATATGGATGCACACCGCCGTCAGTGTCAAGCAGTTTGGAGAAATCAGGTGTTCTTTCTTAACATCATCATTTTGTTGGAATATTTCCCACAAGAAACCAAGAGGAGCTTAAAGATTAGAGCTCCTACTTTAACTACACGCTGCGTGTGCAAGGCTGTGAAACTGTTCTGGAGCTCCAAAACAGACCCCAGAGCCTGAGCCCACACAACGTGGTACAAGTGCCATCGCCGATGAGGATGCCCAGATGTGACATTTGTTTCTTGTACTTCAGCTGTGACCAATCAGAATTTAAATGGTAGTTAAAAATCAGATGCCTGAGAAAGTTTGAGGTTATTGTATTTTCATTCTGCCATGTAAAAGATAGTTTGTTTAGTAATTTGTTTTCAGAAGTACTGCCAATGGTCAATTGTGGAAAATCCTGAGGGCTTTTTGGTGTTTTCCTGTGGAAGCACACTGGCTTGTTAAATTTTTCACTTATCTCGAATCAGAAAAGGAATATACTAGTGGCAGGAAGCCAGACAAAAACAAAAATATGAAGTGGGTTACCTTGCAGGGCAAAAACGCTGTGTGTGTTGACACTTAGGCCAAACATTTAGTCCATGAGATGCAGATTTACATCTTGAACAGTCAATTTTAAGAACATGCCAACAAAAGTGTCTCTATTTCACTTGGCAAAACTCAGTTTGTTTTTTTTGTTTGGGGATATCAACATTTCTCATTTCATGATTATGATTATGTCAAAACCTTTTCAGATTCTTTTTAAAAAGCATGAAAAGAGCTTGAAGTCAGTTGTTGCTTGGGCAAGTAAAGATCAGACAGAGGCATATTCTTTTCAGACAGACTTCAGAGCTGATCTCTGGGGTGGAAACTGGGAGTTGGACTTTGATGCTATGGATGAGTTGCACGAAGCAGCGGAGTCAAATGTTAATTTATGTCTTGGTGGTTAAGTAATAGGAAAAATCAAGAAAGATTAATAGAATCTTCTCATCTACAGGCAAATAGTTTCACTTCTTTGCATTTACTTATCTGTCTGCATTCATCTGTGTAGACATCACAGGCCACTGAGGTTTGGTAAGTTGGCAAGCTGATGAATTAAGGATTTGATTTTGCAATATTGAAGTTAACTGGCCTTTATCCATTTTCTTGGTCAGATGCTGTAGAAACCTGTGTTCCTCTGTTAGGTAGGGAACAGAATGAATCCTCACTTTTGCAGTATTCCCAGATAAATGGAAAGGGTTTCTAAATCATGCCCTCTCTAAAACTTGGTGTCACAAGTTTCTCCAGTCTGTTTCCTTGGCAAATTGAGCACAGTTGAACTCCTCTGAGCAGCCCTGAGCTGACCTACTGTTCCTACAGCAGTGTGAAATTGGCTGAGCCAGTTCAGCGCCGTACCTGCCCTTATCAAGCTGGCTTGTTAACACTGGGTTAACTGCTGTGATACTGGTGTAACTAACAGGGGATGGCAATTGCCATGTGCAGTTTAATCAGCTGTGATACTGTCTATACAATGCCTCCATAAAATCCAGTAACCTTTCATGTTATATCAGTCATTAAACTGATAATTAGTATTTTGGATTGTCAGTGATGTGAATGTTTACATCTTAAAAAGTATGTAGGAGGGCAGATTTGCAGCAAGGGAAATACTTCAGAAATACTGACATTAAGTCAAGGATTTTGGCCTCTTTAGACGTTAATGGTTTCCTGCTCCCTTCTCTGTGCTGGGCTTCAGTTTCCCTGCAGACAGTACAGCACCTGCTTGAGGTGTGTGATACCAGCTTTGCTTTTGCAAGTTCAGGACAGCACCAAGTTGGGAGTCTTGATTCAGCTCCTGGATCTCTTAATGGCTCTGATCTGTTGTGGCTGTGGGAGAACTTAGCTGAAAATAGCCTGGTTTACTGCCCCCCCCAAAAATCCTACATTGTGTTTTAAGTAATTTAATTATATAATAACTTTGTTATTCCTGATGTTCCCATTTTTTTCTTCTTTTTTAATAACATCACCTCATCCAAAGGAATCAAAGAGCTTTTTCTGAAGGGACTCTTTTCTGACAAAAGGCCTTCAGAGCAGCTTTTCTGTAAGTGCATTCTACACCATATGAATTCTATAAAAATAAGTTCTGAAAATTATTTTCATATCTACTTAGTAAAATATGAGCTTAGTTTCAAATCCCATGAACTCTGAAGTTTCCCCTCCTTGGAGAGTGCTCTTCTGAGGTAACATTTCTGCTTTTATACTTACAGACAGACATTCTAATTATCTGGATGATGATCATGAATGTGTTGCTTATAACCTATTCTGAGAGGTTTGAAAAAGCTGGAGGGTAATTGTAGATACTGCTCTTGTCTTAAATGATGAGAAACTAAAACATGAGAGAAGAATGCAGAAAATGGAATATAAAAAATTCATGTTTTACTAATGAAAATCTTCCAGATTAAGCACAAAAAGGAAAGGGGAAAGGAAAAGAAACTCCCACAGTAAACAAGTGAGAGGTTTGAATCCAGTGCAGAATGCTCTATGTATAATTGATGATTAGAATTTATTTTGATTGTGCTGCTCTTTTTACTTTGTAGCACTAAAGCTTAACTGCACTGTAAAATTTGTCAGGAAGGAAATGAGTGGCTTTTAGGTTTCTGTTTTTCAGTACATGTAAATACCAAATCTTTGTGGTTTTTGTTACCTGGAGAATTTTTTTTGAGGATCAGTTAATATGAGTTTGCTGTTGATACCAGCTATAAATAATTAGTTACACTGGTATTTAAAATGCCGTCCTTACAGATCAATTTTAGGAACCCCCTGGAATCAATTAGACCCTTCATGGTATGCAAATCCTATTTCAGACTGTCAGCAGACTTAGGCAGGTGCCATCTATGTGTTGATACTTCATGCACATTTTTCTATCCTGCACGTTTCTGAGTGCTGGATTGGAAGTATAAATTCAGACTTTGGGGTAGGATTTAAGGGCTAATAGTGAATTCCCCCAGAGTGAGGAAGGGATGATTGCCAGATGCTGCCTCAAGACTTTTAAATTTTCACCACGGTATAATGGTCAAAACTAAGACGTTTGAAAGTCTTTCTAAAGAGAGAATATATGGGAGGGAAGGAGAGATGCCTTCCAAACCTCAGATACCAAGGGATTCTGTGGCCTTTAAGGTGGTCAGGGGCTGCAGCATGGGGAGAGGCCCAGTGAGCTGGATATGCTCAGCCTGCTCAAGGAAAAGGGGGATTATAGTACAGGGTGGGAGCTCAGTGCATTCTTCAACTTTCTTGTGCACAGCTGTAGAGGGAGGAGGTGGCCTTTCCCAGGTACGTGCACAGCAAGGGGCAGGAGGCAGCGGGTGTGTACCTGCAGCAAGGGCGATCTCTGCCTGGCATGGGAGTGCTCAGGGCTCTCAATGGGTTTTCCAGGGAGGCTGTTGTGCCACCAGCCCTGCACTTTCAAATCCAGCTGGCTGTGGCCCTGAGCGAGCTGAGCTAGCTTTGAATTTAGCCCAGTCATTACTGGCCTATAATGAAATAAAATATTCTTCTTACGGTGTTGATAAATGACATGTAATGGTGTTCAATGTCACATGGCTCTTTCTGCATGAAAACCTCTGCAAATTACTGGGTTTTATTGGAATTTATCACTAAACAGCCTTTGGCATTTAATAGCAGAGGAATGTTGTTGTAGTAGCACATGCGTTCCCAAATGTTGGAAATATGGTGGCATATGTTCTTTTAGTGCATGTTTTAAAAATTGCTATTAACTTTTAAAAGGCAATATTTTGAAATTATGAGAAATTAAGCATAAAATCTCATGTATCTTTTGTACTCGTTTTATGCACTGTATAGAGATCCTTTGGGAATGCTGCCATTATTTCATAATTGCGTCGCTTGGCTGTTACTCATTTAAACAGAGAGCCACATTTTTCCAAAATAGTTACTCTGACCTTTGGGCAATTAATGTATGGTTTGTCAAAGAGGTGTTCAGCATTTCTTAGACTGCCTCTGCTGCAGTCTGATGTGCTCTTGATACTGAGGGGAAAATTAAGTTTGTGGTATATTCAGTCAGTCTGTGCAGCACACAGATCTCCAGGAGCTGTGTCTGAGGAGGGAGACTGCAAGGCTGCATCTAGGAGAGCTGCAATGGAAAATAAGAGCAATCTCTGCAGTGATTTGTGCTTAAATTTATGCTCTGAAATGATAGAAGCACAGGCTAAGCTGGGAATCTGTAAAATACTTGACAGCCTGTGCATTACCAATCAGGAAATATTTTAGAAGTCAGTTGTAATAGGATGGTTTTGCATAGCTGTTTAATGCTCAGAATTGTTCCATGTTTAATTAGATAGATTTGGGTTCAAAACCAAATAATTTGAAAATTTACCATGGAGAGGAAATTACATAGGAAATTGTCCTCTGGAAATGGGAATGCTGTCAGTTTATTCCATCTGTTGGTCACTCAGGTAAAGCTTCTGAATATTTTTTGCATTGCAAATGGGCACATTGTTCCTAAAAAGTTCTAAAGGTGACAAGCTAGCAGTGTTTGCAGTTTGTGTGTTGATTAATCTGCCTGCTTTTATTTATTTTCCATCCAGTTGTGCAAGTTAATAAACTGGTAAACTTTCATCATGATCTAACCCACTGTAGGTGTATCTTTCAAAGCACTCCAGCAAATACATCAAAACACAAAGCAGCACTGGCAAAAGAGGCCTTGTGACCAGATTCTGCCCTTGCAGAACACGACTGTGCTCAGGACAGATGGAGGATTTGGATCTTCTAAATGTACTTCTGTTCACCATGTCTTGGTATTCTGCATGTAGTTTTATTGTTCTTTTACGGACTTGGAGCTTTGAAAAAGGGCTCGTATTAATTTTGACATAAACTTTATCCTATTACTTAAAAAAAGACAGGGAAACTGTAGTGAAGGGAATGCATGAAGTGTTCAGAATTAAACAGCACAAGACTATTTGCACCAGAGTTAATTTACTTGTGCTTTTTACCTGCGTTTTTGTTGTGTGCATCAGTTTTATAAAGATCACTCTGGAGCTGACTCGAAAGAATTTTGCTTGATCCTTGCACCTTGTATTGGCTTGGGGCCTTTTCCAAGCAAATGTCCTGACTTGATGCTTGTTGAGGCATTTGCAGGTACACAGGATTATTCAGAAGCATAAGTAGCCTTGAGGAGAAAAAAAGGTCATAAGCTCGCTCTACAAAACAAGAAGAAAAAGATGTATTTTTGCATGTTAAAATAGTGGCAATTCTTTGCTTTCATATTTTTTTTTGTTAATGGATGCCATATCTTCTGTGTTTAACAGTAAATTAATCTTTCCTCTGTCAAGAAATAAAAGTATCAAGACAAGTATGACTATAGTAGGTCATTTACATAATGGAAGAAAATAGTGGAAATAAGGAAGAAAAAAGTGGTTCTGTTGTGTGTTATGAGGCAAGTGCCTGTGAGATATTCAGAAGTGTTGAAAATTACCATATTTTGTCCTGTGACATCTTGGGACATGGCCATGCACGGAGGGTCTGTGATGAGCTGCACGGAGAATTCCCTGTCGGTGTAGGTGGGACACTGCCAGTGCCCAAAGGCCACGGTGGTGTAGAACAGCCCCAGCAAGCAACCATCGTGGGACAGGGGAAACAGTGCAGGGACAGTCTGCTCAAAAGGAGCAAAATGCCCTTGTCTTGCTTCCCTTACTGATTGTGTCATGTTCCCTGCTTGTGGTCCATGGGGTGAGATGAAAATGCATCACATCAGCTCTCTGGTTCGTGTGTTTGTCTGGGCCAGCACCACTTCAGGAAAAGGTACAGAGACCATGTGCAGCACAGCAGTTCATCCCACCCCTCTGTCAGGGGCTGCATTAATGTCTGTGCAGGGTCCCAGGGTTTCTCCTGCTTTCCTGGCCTTTGTGATCACCCGTGGTGCTGAGTTCTGCCAGTTGTTCTGTGAGTTCGGCTGGGCCCACTCCTGGTCTTCCCTGTAAAAAAGCATAAACCATTATTATTCTGTACCTTTCATAAACTGCCAGTATTTTAGAAATATTTCTATTCTGTTGGATTTTTTTCTTTTCACATTTCAGATGTCCAAATTTCTCAGGCATATGTGGTTTCCTACAGTGAAATTTCATATTGTAACTGTCATGCAGCTCCTGCTGCAGGTATAAACAACCCTTGGTAGACTGTTTCTTTTCTGTGGAAAGCCTTAGAATGAAGGAATATGTTCCTTATAAGTAGTGTTATGCTAGTTTGAGGTTTTTAGAGTTAAAACCAGAATGTAGAAAAAGAACAGTCAGTACTGCACCAAAACCACTACAGTACAGAGCTTGTCCCACTAGAGACTGGGGTTGTACCTCTGGTTTCACTTCTATCCTACTGTCAGTGTTCTTCCTCTCTGCTCTCCTCTTCCTACCTTTTTTCCCTGCCCTCCTTCAACCTCCCTGTACAGAGTGTGCCAGAGTCACTTCATTCTGGTCAGCCTTTCTTCAACTTTCTATGTATCTGGACTTAAAGAACAAGTTTGGTTCTATCTGGAGGCCACAGTAGGAGAGGCCCATCTCTTTAGTTCAGAGAACAATCCTGCCTCCCAATATATCTTCTTTTTTTTTTTTTTGTACTCAACAGCACTTTCTCAAAAATGTCTTCCACACAAAATTAGAAGCTAAGAGGAATGGTGTTCTATGCCAAGGGAGCAGGGGATAAAAGGACTCAGAAATCCAGGCATCTGTTAATAACTCTGTGACCAGATTGTTACATGACTTTGTGAAAGGCTTATAACCTGTCTCTATCTCCCTTTCTGCTACTAGAAAATGTGTAAATAATACTTTTCTCACCAGCTTAATTAGTAGATGCCCACAATGCACGAGAAAAAAAATTGCTGTGTTTTTCAGAGTTAATTGCAGTGATGTGCCAGAAGCCCATAAGCTCACCCTTCTGAGAACTGTCTGTACTGACTGCTGCCAAGTGTTTTCTTCAGGTCGCAAATTTATGAAAACTCACAGCTGAATTCCTTATGTTGAATATTGCAGAAGATTTAAACAAACTACTTATCATGTCTGTATATCTCAGGAGATTAATG
This sequence comes from Polioptila caerulea, assembly GCA_013397295.1. NCBI lineage: Eukaryota > Metazoa > Chordata > Aves > Passeriformes > Certhiidae > Polioptila > Polioptila caerulea. The sequence continues at coordinate 748,933 of VYXF01001054.1, forward strand.
GTTAATCTAGGATCTAGCAAAGGTAGTCTCTTTTCTTCCATCTAGTATTATCCTTTATCAAAGTTAGCTTGAATTTCATTCCAAAAGGACAACTGCTCTCATCATCAACTTACATGAAACCCCTTATACTGTTGTTAGTTTGTTGCAGATAATATAACTGCAATTTCTTATGCAGTTAAGCGTATTTGTCCGTTAAATTTCCATTTTGAGAGTATCATTTGGAGTGGATCTGTCAGTTGTCAGAAATTAGCCAGAATTGTGATCCGGATTGGTCTATAAATGTGTCTTTGGGTCATCTACATTACACCTCCAGCCAAGAGCTCCAGAGCTGTAGATTGTATCCTGGCAAGGGGACAGCAGGCAGGTGGCCATGGCTGACACAAGTTTCATTGGAGGCACTGACTTGAGCTCCTGTGTTGGGGCAAGAAATGTGCCTTTTTCTAAGGCTTCCCTTTGCTGTTGTTGAATGATAGTTTTCATCACAAAGCATCATTCCACCTCAGCACACTGTCCCTGTCACACCACTCTCTGTTTCTACTCGGGGAGTGCAAGTGCAAGCCTTTGGATCCCCACAGGTATTCAGGGCTCGGCAGGTACCACCTGTGTGAAGCAGAGGCAGTACCTGTGTAAGTAATAATTATGGGTGTTTGCTCTCGGTTTCCCAGTGTCTCTTCTTGGATCCGCTTATGGAGAGCTTTGCTAATGCAAGGTATGGCTGTTTCCCTTGCTGCTGGTACTGCTGCCTTCAGGGAGTGGTAGGTTTCCTGACTAGGTGGATAAAATAGAGGTGGAGGAGGGATTGTGAGATACTTCAGGGTGCTCTACCAATACAGAAGTCAAAAAAGACACAAATTATACAGTGGAGTAATCAGTGGAGATGGCTGTAATCCTTGTTGAAGTAATTTGAGAATAATGTTTTGGGTTTCAAGCCAAAGACTTTGTTACTGGTCATGGAGGAGGAGACCTGAGTGATGATCTAATAGCTCCTATGTGAGCTGGAGACAGTTCTTGCTTTGCACATTCAGAGGAGGAGGAAGAATGGCATTGCTGGTATGTCCCAGGTGCTAACCAGGGGTAGAAGTGGTGTTTTTTTATGGCAACCACTATATAGGATTACTCTATACTAAAAAGAAATGTAACAAGGGCTGTACTAGGTCAAATCATGCCCAGTATCCTGTCTCAAACATTAACCATATGTCTAAGCCACTTAATATCAAATCAGACGTGGCAGTTTTAAATTCAGTGTGAGCTTTCAGAGGAAATGGAAGCTTCCTTCCTTTTGATGAAACCATTCCTCTATTTCCTTCTCTGTGTATTCTTTTAGCACCCTCAGAAGCTCTCTGATGTTCAAGACTAAATTAACAGGATTCTCCCTGCTGTTTCTACTGAATTCAGTTAATATAATGAGTTTGTTGTTAAATTAAACAAAATATAGCATGCCACGTCCCAGAAATACCACTGAGATTCCATAATTTCCACCTAATAGCCAGTGTCTGTACTATGGGATTATAACTTAAGTGATGGAGAGTGTGTGTCTGTCAGACAATGTTGAGTATTTTTCATAAGAGCTTTGGACACACGATCAGTCAGAAAAACAAGGTGCCTGTGACATAAAAGTCAATAATTTTATCCCTCGTGCAGTAAATTAATTTCCGTGGAGCTTTCTTACTTTGCCTGTGTATGCTTAAAAATTCACAAGGTGTTTTCATGACTCAGATCATGTGCATGGTCTTACTGCTTGCTGAATGCAAATACTTCTAAAGAGCTATAGCTCAGACTGCTGACTCAGTGGCACATTCCCTGTGATGTTTATGGTAACACAAAAGGGTTCTGGAAGAGTTTGGGCCACACCTTCTGGCAGCACCATGCACTGCTGTCCCTACTTGTCAGCATATCTACTTTTGAATTCTTTTCTACACCTCTACACTTTTATCCTATCATAAGGAAGTTTTGTCTTTTTTAAATGAGATTGTTTTGTTCTACCATCTGTTACTCCTCTGCCCACAATATTCATTATCCAAAAGTTCTTATGGTTTTTATTTTGCATGTGCATATCTCCTTTTATGGCCAAATGCAAAAGCCAGCTACAAACAAAATGCTTATGTGTTCTCATGTTGATTCAAGTATCCAGAGCTCTGAGGTCATAGGACACTGATATCCATCAGCAACTGCTGGATTTGTACCAAGACTGTCACTGCTCAACATTATAATTGGTTGTTTCTTAATTTAATTTTACACACTTGTATTTTTTTTTCCCCCTCTCCTGTTTTCTGTGATATGCCTGCAAGAACTGCAAAACTTTTTGGCCTTGAGACTTGTTCAGAACTGGAAAAAATGCAAGACTTAGTTTTGCTGTTTGTTGTACTTGGTTCTGATCTCAAAATGAGACAGGCCTAGTTGTGGGTTTGTAGGCTTGTTTACATTTTGAGAGGATTGTAGGGCTTGGATTTTGGTCCATCACTAATTGAAATCCCATTAAATGTAATGCCTGCTTTTGATAAATTTAAACTGTTGTTTGGTTGGTAACTTAACTCTGAGACACGGGGCTTTGGCTCCAGAACCTGAGGTGATTGCATAAGCCCCTCTCAGATGAAACTGCTGAGTTACTGCTCATGCTTGCTCTTACATGGGAGTTTATTTCATGTTTGGAGACTAATGTGAAACTAATGTCATTACCTTCTTTCAGGCTTTATTTTTATAAAATACTAAAAAATCGCCCTACTCAAGCATTACTTATAGAAACTTATTTTTCTTTCCTGTAAAAGACCTCTGCAGGTTTCATGTGTTTTATAACTTTCCACCACTTGAGTGGCATAAACCTACTAGCTCTTAACACTAGAGGGTTGCTATTCCAGCTGAAAAATGGTTTGAAACATTAACTGTGATACAGGAAGTTGCTTCAATAGTCTCTTAAGTGTTTCTAAATCTTTGATAGATTTTTATTTTTAAAAAATTCTTACCTCTCTTGCCCTCCCCAGAAATCCATCTGCAACTTAGCTGCTCGCAGTGGTCTTTGCAAGGCCTGTTTAGATTTTGCTCATGAAACCAAGTGTGAAATCTATGGCCACAAGCCAATCCTTGTCCCATAAGACTGAGACTGCTGAAGTCTTCATGGAAGCTCACAGAAAATGGAAGAGGAAAACACGCTTGTATATTCATAAAAGTAGATCTCTGAATGAGATTACTTTTGTTTAAGGATGGGTTATTTGCAGGTTATTTCCAAAGGATTTAAATCTTGCCTGTGGGGTCCTCTTCTGCCTTGAGAGGTTCAGGGCAGCTGAGAGTAGAATGTGCAGAGTTGGAAACCTGGGGCTTCTCTTTCTGTCTTGGTCACTGATCTGCTGGGTGGCTGTGGATGAATCACCTGACCTGGATTTACCTTAGTCCCCACGTGTAGCTGCCATGGTATTCTGTAATATGCAAAGGTCCCTTGTTGGGAACAGAAGTTGGCTTGCACTGTGGTGGAGTGTAAGGTTAAAATCACAAGTGCATGATATATTGCAGTAACTCACAGAAATTAATGTGGCATCCCCAAAGGAGCTTTGACTCCATTTGGAATACTAAATGTTTTGTCTTACAAGTAGTATTGTAAATTCTTTGAGGCAGACATTCACTTACACGGGTGCAATGATTAGCTCCAGTGCAGCCTTGGCTGTGTTACTGTGAGTAAATAAGTTCTTTAGGGGTAGATCTTCAAATAAGAGGGTCCTGAGCATTCAGGTGAACAGAAAAGGTAATGTGAAGAATTTTACTATATTTTATTGGTGAGAGATTCAATTATGTCTTATTTTTCTCAAAAACTTTTTCACCAGACCAAGTCTATCAAACAGCCGTGCCAAATTCCTTGCTATTGCCATGGAAATCCTACTGTTTTATTGCTTGAAAATAGCATACTTCATTATGTGTGATGATATGGGTGTTTACAAAGGAAACCACAGTGCAGTCTGAAAACAGAAGGAAGTTTTGAGTAGGGAACATTTTACAAGAAGCCTTGGAGCATGGGTGCTGGCCTGCTGACCTACCTAGGCCTGTCGCTCTGTACATGCAGCTGCTTTTCTCTAAGTGAACTTTGGCCCTTGAAAGGAACTTCCTTGGCTGTGTGGTTGTTCAGAAGTGGTCAGCAGACCCCAAGCTCTGTTTCTTCTTTGAGCTGAAATGTCTGGTCCTTTCTCTCAGGATTTAAGTAGCTTTGTGCTTTTTTTTTTTTTTTTTTGTCCATTGTCCTCCTCAATTTCTTTTATGTTTTTTTTTCTTTCAAGCTTTCTTCCTCAGCACTTGATAAGGATTGCTCTGTGTGGCTCCTTTTACTGTGGAATTAGGAAATAATCAAAAGATGATGCTCTTTTTTGTAAGACTTTGTAGGGAAGGGTGGGTAAGCAGTACTTAAATGGCAGTGGTTGTTATTTACTCCTTCTTTGTGGGTGTCACACGTTTGTTTTTCTTTCTTGGGGGATAAAAAGTAGTAGGTGAAGCAGGTGAAATATTTGAGGGGCAAAACTGTGAATATGCTGCCTGGAAAGGGAAGTAGGCACAGGGACAGGCTTGGACTGTTCTCCACATGCTGTTCCCTCACAGGAGGCCCTTAGCTCAACTGAGGAGAGACAGACGAGAGCTCTGGAGCCAAACTGGGACTCCTGGCAAACAGCAGAGCAGGCTGAAAATACCACTTTGAGTTAGACACAGTGATACAGTTGGAGGTGTGACAACCCACACAGATCAGTTTGAGCAACTGTGCTGGGGAAAAGCGTTGGGTTTATCTACTGTTAAATAAGACAACATGTCTAGCTCTGAGACAGGAGGAAGGAGGCAATTGGCGTAGGGAGCAGAGAGCAGGAAGAAGGAGAAGAAGAAAATCTCCAAGGTCACCTTTTACCACAGGGATGGGAAATTGAAGAGGACTTTCTTACTGCTTTTGATGGCTCAAAGCTGCTGCTATCCTGGCTAATCTCAGGAATAGTTCAGGATGTTCTGCTGCCATACCTGGGGCAGACAGTCATTTATCTGAGATGCAGTGCTCCAACAGCTAACAACCAGCTCAAATTGGCTTATTTTTTCATAATTGTCACAGAGCCAGCCACATTGTCTCAGCTGTGTGCCTCTGAACAGGGAAGTACAAACCCAGAAAAAATTTCAGAGTCATTATTCTTATGTGTTTCTTCTCCTCTCATCTTGTCCTTTTTCCTTTTTCCCCCCTTTTCTTTAACTATGTTTATAACCCTCCTTTCCTTAGTTACTTCGAAAACTTGGACCTTGTCCAGTCTCTTCTCCTACAGGGAGATGCTCTGTCCTGACAGTATCATGTTTTAATATCCACTGATAAAGACCTGAAATTACCTAACTCTTACATACTCTAAATCCCAGTTGAGCCCTTCCTAGAGTTTAATATCTTTATGGTACCAAAGAGGGTTTTCTGCTGGAGAAGGAGGGGAGGAGGAGTTAAAGTGATTGATGAAACAGTCCCTGTTGGGGTGGTGATGATTGAGTTGTAAGTCTCACAAGCTGCTTAGTCTCCTTCTTCCCACAAAGACATTTCCGTCAGGGTCTACACAAGAAAAAATTCTACCAAGAATGTCAACCAACTCCTGCTTGAGCTGTGTGGGATTCCATCAATAAGGACCAACACTGAGCTGTGTTCTGACACCTCCACCTGCCAAGCACCCTGTTGTCTCCTAGGTCTGGTATTGATAGCAAGTGCCTTCTAGCTTGTACCCAGAGTAAGTCTGTCACTGAAAGGCCATGTCTCACATATCCACCACGTGGTACTACCAGGGGGAAGTTGCAGGTGATGGATACAGGTGCTTTCAAAGATCTTATCAAGTAGGTGACTGGTCCCAGGTCAGCCAGCAGATGAGAGACAAAGCCAGGAATGCTGTAGAAGACTACTTGGGCCCCAGACCAAATGCTTCTCGGCATGATCTAAAGATTAGAAGATACCAAGTCTCCTTTACAGCTCATTTTCCAGGTATCAGCAGGGATGCCCCTCCCCTCTCCCCAAGTTGGCATCAGTTGCTCAAAAATGAGAAACTGTTTGGGGGTTGATGGTAAAGGGGAAAGTTCCTACTCCCCTCTGTGATTGCAGTCAGAAATTTCTGACAGAGCTCTTGGAAAGTCATCTTATCCTGTGTTAAGGCAGTAACATTTTCTATGCTATAATAACTGGTGAGTGAGGTAGTGGTGGAACTGACAGGGTGATGATACTGGTGGTGTCTGGAAACAGCAGCTGTACAGCTGGCAGAGTCACTAAAACAACAACTAAACGAAATCATGGGGAGAAGCAAAGCCAGTCACATGCTGGGGAACATTTACCATGGAAGATCTGTGCTGTAGCACTTGGTTACAGGAGCTGTGACTCAGGTGTCACTCAGTCATGCGTCAAGCCCCAGTTTTGACATCACAGTGAATGGTCTTTAGGAAGCTGTGTTACAGTGGCAGTGGAGAACAGAAGTTCCTCCATGTGGAAAGGGCTGTAAATGTAGATACTTGGAGCTTGAGGTTTATTGGTAAAGTGAGTCTTAACTGTAGAGGAACTGTAATAAGACTGGGTATTGTGTTTCTTCTCAAATTATTTCCACTCCAGTTGTCCCTCACCAGCATTGATGTGCTACTCTGCTGTCCTTGAAAGCACCTACCACTTTTTCTTTACGTTTCCTAGTGACTATTTTGGTTTCTTGCTCTCACACTCCTGTAAGTAAGCCTTTTATAATTCGTACAGATAAACTTAGACCAAGCACAAAGGGAATGGGTCGTTAAAAATAAAAAATACCAATTAGGTAGGATTAGGGCATACATGCACACACTGTGTCTGTTAGGCAAAAAGCATTTATTGTCACACTTTATTCTAATTCAGTAGATAGGTAAAGGGATGGCTCTCAGGTTATGTTTCTAGTGACAAAAGTCCTGCAATTATATTATTTCAATCCCAATGGCTTATGAGTTGGGAAATTCAGCTCGGTATTGTTGGATGCACTCAATAGCCAACAGTTTTTTCGTAAAGATCTTTGCTAAGTAGCAGGATTTTTTAATGATTTTGGTTTTGTGTGGGAAGGAGTTAATGAGATGATCCTTCTAGGACTTTTCGTATTTACAGCTAAAAATGAACTATTCTACTCAAAGTCAGTAATGAATGCTTACATTTAAAGAGAAAAAAACATTTTGATTTCTTCAGTAAGGTGAAATTCTTATTTGAGAGATTGTATTTTAATCCATCTTCCCTTCTAATTAAGGTGATTCTGAAAGCTGTTCAATTTCTGAATGAGCATGTATTAGTCAGTAAGGATCTCATTATGGAGCACTCCCACTCCTAAATATATGCTTGGCAGTCTGCTTTGCATTTCAGCTTCTTAGGTATTTTTATAACTTATTGCTGGAGTGTTGCAGTGGTGGAAAATTACTCATTTACTGGCTACTACTGATTAAATTATTAGCCAGCCAGAGTACACAATGAATATAATATGGCCTGAGAGCAATTGTTAACAGAAATGTTGGAACATGGTCTGTTAGCTGAAAGACTGGTGGTTCAAGCACACCCAGGGACAGATTTCCCTTTCCCTGCTCATGGCAGAGGGGTTGGAACTAGGTGATTTTAAGGTCCCTTCCAACTCAAACCTTTTGGTGATTCTATAATACCAAGGTCATAAAGGAACCTGTTGTCTCCTGTAAGTAAATGAAAGTTGCGTCGAAATGTACCCGAACAGTGGTTTGGGATGTGTGTGGGAGAACATGTGCTTCTGAAATGTTTTAGTCCAAGGGAAGATCTTGCTCTTGGAGTTGCAGTGATCTGTGGTGGTATCTGGTGGGCACCCTTCAGTTCCTTTTGGGATATTGCTGGGCAGGGGGGTACAGGAAAAAAATACTTCTGTCAGGTCCTGGGCCAGAGTGAAGGGATATGCACAACCAGGTTTGGCTCAGGCTTCCTCAAGACAAGTGTTTTCCTCTTTTTGATAGTCCCTTGAAGAGAACATGTCGCTCTTATTTAACAGCACTAATTATTGGCAAGGATTTGTAGTAGGTGCTACCAGAATTGCTTGTCTAAGTCCCTTGAAAAATGAATTTAAATCTGTTCACAGTGAAATCTGATTCTGTTGTTGTCCTTGTTATGATTTGTGGCAAAGGAAATCAGTGTGATTTAAGATTCAGTGCCAAGGAATGACAGAGATGAAAAAGATGTAAAACAGTGATGTGGAAATGTGGAAGTAAGTCTGTGCAGTGAACAGTACAGTCAAAGCCTGCATATGAGGAATACATACATGGTAAGGAGCAGAACTCTGTGGAAAGGGAATTTTGGAACTCCTTACCCATTGACTCATTTCCAGACTCTTAATAAGGTCTTAATAGGTTCCTTTCAAGCTGACTTCTTGAGGGATTGATAGAGAAAAAACATAATTACCACAAATCTGTAATGGTTGTGCACGTTGTAGGCTCCTGAGTCCGAGTGACGGCAGGGTGACCCTTGTGTTAACTGTTGTTCAGCAGGACATGGCGCCTTCCTCAGAGGTCATTTCTGCCTGTGCATGTACACCCGGGAACAGATGGGGTCAGCTGAGTGTTCAGGACATAACCAAAACACAGGGGTGCACTCTGGGATGGGGAGCTTCCTGCTCACCATGAGAACCCTGACTCTTAAGGGGGCAAATAAAATGGACTTTTTCATGTGATTTGGTCACTTCAGATATGGTGACATCCAGTAGCATCTTAGGATGCTAATGATGGAATCCACTTTGATTTTCCACTTACTTCTTCTGTGTCCTGATACACAGGGTTCTCATCACTGAGAAATTACTTTTTTTTGTAGGATATGGATGTAGTGCAAGTTACAATAGAGTAACACTTATTATGCTCCAAAGACCTTTAAAAATAACTCTTGTGCAGACTCAGACCAAACAAATAAAAGGAATGATTTCTAACATATATTCTTTAAGTGGCAGCTAGTGTTTTAGGTATTGAGAAAACATAAAGCTTGCTTCTATTTTTAGTATAATTTAAAATTGCCTGGATATAATGAGGATGTTTGATCACAGGCTAGAAGAGTGTGCTAGGTGGAACAGTCTTTCCTATTTTCTTAAACAGGTTAAATCTGGAGGAAAAATGAAGCACTTTAGTTGAGTCATCTGACACAGAAATAAGGTAAAGACTTTCGGAAGTCTGGCTGTAAATAGGATTATTTACCCTTTCCTACCTCAGAGGATAGAGTTCTTTTCAAAGCCTTTGAACATGTCATATCTTAAATAGATACTGAATTGTTATATTAAATAATATGAAACTATGTGACAGTAAATACAAGATAATGAAGGTGACCTTGAACTGCCTTTGAGGATGCAGTGTTCTCTGAGAAAAGCTTTTTCTTTCTCTTCTGATATTGAAAATAATTCGTGTAGTGGAGCTATGCTGTAGAATTGTTTGTGTTGATATTCCATGTGTAGATTCTTTAAGCACATGCATTCACCAAACACATGGGAAATGAGCATTTACAGAACAAAGTGAGTGCAGTGAATATTTTTTCCTCCCCCTTCTCTTTCAGTAAGTAGATTCTGCCAAAGAACATACATACAGTTCTCCATAATTCTGCTGTTCTGGGGTCAGGTTGTCACCTGGAATCAGTGGCAGAAGGGGAACTTTGCATATTCTTTACCGTATTTGCTGGAAAGTATTTTTGGAAGATTATTTTGATGTTATTTTGCTCATGCTTTGGGTTTGAGTGGCAAGGTTTTGGTAGTGGGAGAAGGTGCCAGAAGCTTCCCCTGTGTGATGGAGCCAATGCCAGCTGGCTCCAGGATGGAGCTGCTGCTGGCCAGGGCTGAGCCTGTCAGCCACAGTGGTCATGCCTCTGGGACAGCAGATCCACCAAGAGGGAAAAACCTGCCCAACAGCAACTGCAAACAGGGAGGGGAGTGAGAATATCTGAGAGGAACAGCTCTGCAGACACAGAGATCTGAGGGGGAGTCTGTCTGGCCCGTATGGAAATGGTGAGGGATTTCTCCCTGTCCTTATCTCAGCCGTTGAGGCTTCCACTGTTGCACATTTGGACCAGTGTGATATGTACTATCCACTGAAATTTGAACATTGTTCTTTGCACATTCTGAATCTTCATTTCTTAAATATACAGAGGGCAACCCAGTTCTTTTGCTTTTAAGAACACTAGTGAAATAATCATTTAAATACACAAAATCTTTACAGTTTTGTATCTTGACATGCAGATAACGTTGGTAACTGAGCTTCCAGAAACTTTTCCACTATCTTTTTCTGATCTTGAAAAGCAGTGATCATTTACAGTCCAGTAAATTCAAATGAGATGTTTCCAAATGATCAGTGTTAACAATATGACCAAAAAAAGAAAATTCTGTGTGACTTCTCTTAAAACTAGTTAGTATTTTATAATTCAATAAACTTAATATAGCAAGGAAGCAAAGTAATTACTGAATTCCAGATGCAAAAGTATGTGATTTCCTGAATCTCTCATAATTTAGAAGGTTTTTCTATAGTCAGTGATCTGTAAATATGTGAAAGATGCTTTGAGAGGAACATATAATATCTAGCAAAATACTTGCAAAATTTGCTTTAGATACTTCCTAACTAATGGGTTTCGTCTCTGATTATCTTGGTGTATTTAAGTTATGGAGGAACTAGTCAACCAGAGTTGAATTCTGATTGCCAGGACTGGGGAATTCTTCCCTGTGAAAAACAGTGAATTGCAGCCAGTCACAAAATATTTGGCTGTTTGGAATCAGCTGGACAGCTGAAAGACCTTTAGCTTGTTCAGAAACACAACCCAGTGCTGTGTAAATACACAGCTCCTCCTAAGCTGGCATCAAGATATTTTAAGAAAAATTTGTATTAGTTGTGCATTTCAACCCTGATCTGCCACTGTGGATGATACTGTGGGGGAGAACAGGCAACTCTTCGCCCTCTCTGCAGTTCAAGATTGTTTTTTTGATGTACCTGCTTCAAAATGTATTTGAATTGAACCTTGATTTAGATGATTGCTCAGGACACGTTTAAGAATCAGCTTTGGCCTTGGTAAGGAAGGGCAAAGGAAATGGGAAGAATCTTGTACTCTCCTTCGAAAAGTCAGAATGTTTTAGCAAGTCCAAGCCTGATTTGTGTTGGTGGTGGTTACTGAGGAGATCCCCATGAAGTTTCTATAATACAAAAAGAACTAAAGTGGCATAGATTTTATACAGAGTAAAAAAAGGTGCATATAACCCCTGCCTTGATGATAATCTGCATCCATTAAAAATAAGTTCCATGATTCTCATTCTCTGTAAAATCAGAGCAGGCTAAAGGGACTTCATAGCTAGAAGAGATGGACTATAAGGAATCAGGATTACAGAGCAGGAGCAGGAAAAGGGAAGATGCAGAACATCATAGTATCCATGTGTACTGATGGCCTGTAGAGCTCCCCAATATCATGGGCCTCTTTTCTTTTGTTTGTTCAGGTAATCCATGGGCTTCAGAACTGAACATACTCCCATTGTGAATGACAAAGCTAGTTTAGATCAAATGTAGAGATTTCTGAAGTGGATTTCTCTCCATGCGGAACTGTTGGTAATTAAAATGTGTATTTTCCAGCTGAGAGGAAATGTGGTTGCTACTTAATTATTGTACCATATTTATTAAGTAAAATATTTGTTTTATATTATTCATTACTTTACGTGCTTAATAGTGTTAAATAACCAAAGTACAGCTTAACATTGGCTGTTAATGGCAATGGTAATTTATCCTTATGTGACTGCCTAAGCAGCTACTTAGCTACTTGTTTTTCCCCTATTGGAGATAAAAAATGAAGATGTCTAATGTTGCTACAGTGAATCTGTTGTGTGACCATTTCTCTTATTTGTGAAAGCAGGATGATCATCTGTGACTGAGTTCAGTTGTAATCTGAGTGTTTATTAGGAATATGAAGTCATTAGCAAGCTGATTCTTTTCTAATTACCAGTCAGCGATGAAAGACTTTGTTTACATCTTGGTCTACATTTATTTGATGTTGCAATATTTGGAATGTGTAAAATTGTCATGCTGATTTGATTTTTCCATTGTCCCCCTTTTGGTTACTCATGGTAAAAGGCCTGTTTATCTGTGGGAAGGCAGCACTTGGATTCCTGTGGCTGTGTTGGCTCACGTGCCCTTGTTAAGGAGGCTGTGGGTGAGTGTGCAGCTCTGAATGGCTGGGAGCTGATGGGGCCTGGCTCCCTCCCTGCTCCTGCCAGTCCAGTCCAGTGCTGTGCCTGTAGCATCCCTCCCTCCATCCCTCGATCCCTGCTGCAGCAGGAGGGGTGACTGTCAGCCCCCAGCCACCCCCCTGTGCTCCCTCCCCAGTTAATCCCACCATGTGCCTGCATGCTCAGCAAGGGGGATTACTTTAAGTCTGAATATTTTCATCTTTGCTGGGTCCAGGTCAATTTGCTGGCTGGGCACAGAGAGCCAGGAACAGATTGGTGTGGGGCAGAAGCAGCCAGCTGAACTTTGATGAAAGGCAACGCATCAATTTGAGATGTTGCGATGTTTACAGGTTCTGCTGGATAAATCACACACAATCCAGGCAAAATAAATAGCCAAATTTTCTTCTTTTCCTGCTTTGTGGCAAGGTGATTATATTTAAGAGAAGTGTAGGAATTTCCATCTTACCAGTGACACTATATGAGAACCCGCTTAGCACTGAATAGTGACAGCAAATGCTGAAGTGGAAAAAATATTTTCATCCATCTGCGCTAATCTTCTTTTTCTCCAAGATTTAATGGGGCAGGGGGTGGGGGAGAATGTGAGAGAGAGGAATCAGAAAAATCTTTAAAGCTTGGCTTAAGCTTTTAGCTTTGCCAGCTCATTCTGTAGTCAATGAAGGAAGTGCCAGACTTCTGCATTTGTGGTGGGGATATTGTGATTTTATTTGAACAGTGACGCCTGCAGACTTCATTACCAAAAATAAATAACTAAAGAATGGTCTCTAAATGTAAAGGGAGTAAGGAAAAAGCCAGAGCTGTGCAGAATGGATTGTTTTTTTAAAAAACAAACAGGATTACACAGTCTACAACTGGAAAAAGCATTGTTGAGAAACTGTAGAAGTCTCCTGGTTATTTCTGTAGCTACATAATTTAGGTCCTTCTATGCCATCAAATCTGTGATCACCCATGTTACTGTGAATTGCACAAATCTGTGCTTTGCTGATCAGACAACAAAGGCAGAAGGATTTAAATCTTGCAACTTGTGCTGTCTTTGCTTTACCTTGTTAGACATCACATTCTCAAGTTTTTCAGCTAGGAAAACCTAGAGTGTTTTACTCCTTTTTAGGCGCTGGATTAGCTCTGAGAATCATCTTGCTTTTACTCATTAACAGTCCTACCCAACGGCAATGCTGTCCTTGCAGCCATAGGGAAGTGTTACATTTTATAGTGGCATGGGCAAATCTTGGCAGAACTCTTAGAAAATGAGCTGATAGCTAAGAAGGGTTTTGTTGCTGTGATATACAATGAATTAATAACAAAATTGTTGGGAAAGAAAAAAAATTGAGAATGACCAACTTCTCAGAAGTCAGTCTCTCTTCTCTCTCAGGGTGGGTCAGCTAAAAATATGTCCATGTTTTTCTACTTCAGGGAAGGCCCAGGCAAAGAACCAGAGGTAGGACAACAGGAACAGAAACATCCACTTGAATTACTCTTTGGCAAAATAAATCACCACTCTATAATATATTTTAGATGTTGTTTTAGTTTGGATGTTTTCATCTTTCCACATCTCTGCTTTATTCCTAATGTTGGCTGGGGGGGATTTTTCTTCTTTCTGTTTAGCTGTGTGTATTTCTCTGGATATTTCTGCTTCCTCTTCTGGCAAAGAACACAAGAAGACTTACCTTGAAATTTCGCTCTAAGGCCCCCAGGCAGTTTTGTTGTTTCTTTGAGGGTTGTTTGGGCTTTTTGCTTCTGTTTTTTTTTCTTTTATTAAGTGGGTTTTATTCATCTCTACTAATGACGAAGTGAAATATGGTTCAAGTTTATTGGAAAAAAATAGCATAACAGATAGATCAGTGTTATGCATTTAGACAGAGGTAATAAAGCACAAAGGCAGTGTAATAGCTGTGTTTCAGATAGGCTTGAAACTTGAAATCATGCATGTGCAATTAGTCCTGATGAGTTATGTGATGATTTGTTCTTTGAAGTGATTGTCAAGTAGTTGTGAAACAAGACTCCTGGTTTTTCCCGCGTGCAGTAAATATTTGAGCTTGAGGATTTCAGCATCTTAAGCTATGGCAGATTGTATATGTAGACTGGGAAGTTATTTTTGAAAAAGTCTCTTATTTCATGTTATTCAGTTAAGTTACAATTTTCATCATCATTAATATGTGTTCTAACTTGGGTAGATTTGGTACAACCAAAATTATTTCGAATTGGTTAAGTACTAACAAAGTGGGCTGATCTTAGCTCAGTCTGAACTCCCAGGTGTGTGAGAGTGCCCAGTGTCCCATTAAAAGAGGGATACTTCTCTGCAGCAGTGCCTGTTGGCAAAATACAGTCCTGAGACCTGGTTGATTTTACTACACTGACTACTGGTCTGAGAATTTGCATTGCACCACCACTAGGATGTACAGTTTCAGGGCATGAAGGGGAGTTCTTTGGTTCTTTCTGTGCAGTTGGAGGCACAGAGAAACATTTCTCGTTTTCATGCAATTATAGCTGCTGTTTAATTTACCTTGGCTTTAGAAATGTCAGTGTTTAAAGTGTCAATTACCATTATGACCCACAGCTGGTGGGCCACATTTTCTGCTGTGTATTTTCATTTTGCTTGGTGCAGTAAAGATCATATCTAACACAGGATATAGAACTACCTGGTGCTACTCTTTAATGCACTGCATAGTCCTTCAGCTGGTCCCACCTGGCTGTTGTTTTCTAAGAAAGTTTGAAATAAAAACGTTTTCCTTTGCATGTTGGAGGGTGTAGTTTCGTATTTATTGCTGTTCCTCTCTGAAGAGGAATGCCAAGAAGATTGTCTGGAAATCAAGTTGTGAGGTTCCTGTAGTTCACTACTGAGAGAGGGACCACTCGCATCACTTAAGGGCAGGAAGGGAGTCTGATTCTGCACCAGAAGGCAGACTTCTGCTTTTTTGTGTTCTTATTCCCTTGCCCTGGGAGGCTTTTGGCTCCTTGGGACTGAGGTGTTGATTGTTTTCTGCTCTTTTTGTTGCCCAGAGAACTGAGGTTGCCATCCTGACAAGACTAAGACAGCCTTGCAATGCAAATACCTGCAGGACAATTTCACTTGATCATTTAGAGACATCTTACTGTCACTTCAGTTGTTACTTCAGATGACATTTATGCCATCTCCCAGCCTACCATCACTTCCTTCCCTTCTTTTGGATGATACTCAGAAGCAAAATGTTGTCATAGATTCAGGACTTGAAGGTCCAACTTGGCAGGAGAAAGTGTAATTGCGTTTGAAAGAATTTCTATTCAGGTCATAAACAGAGGGGCAAAGGTGTGTGTGGGTTTTGCTTTTATTCCAAACCTACAGCAGGTGTGAAGGATTTGTTTGTTCAATTGATTTTTGAGACTTTTTTTGTTCGTTTCTCTGTTTCTCAGTGAGGTTCTTTTTGGGGTTTTTTTGTTTGTTTTGTTGTTGTTGTTTTGGGTTTGTTTGGTTTTGGGTTTTAGGGTGTGATATCAGCCCTGGAAAACAATCTAGCTGGTAATTGCTGTGTTGTCTTTAATAAAACCAGTTTGCAATATTTTTTTGCTTTTGCTAAGAGCTTTGTGAACCTCTATTCTCATTCTTTTGGTTCTAATCTGAGTCTTTGTGCTTTTGGGACAAATAGTCTGAAGGTTGATGTTTTGCCAAAATGAACACTAGAGCACTTGTAAAACGAATTAAAATGAGAACTAATGAAAGCCACTTTGCTTCTGAATGAGAAGTCTTTCAAAGAATTCAATGATCTTTAATACATAGTAATTTTCACTTTAGTTAATTTGATTTAACTTGAATTGAATGAGGCTATGCAAACAAGCACCAAGTCCCATTAATTTTCTGTGGGACTCAAGCTCTTAAAGTACTTGCAAAAATGATAAGAGTGCATTTGAAAATGTTGACTGCTCTTGTCCTTGGCTTAAGAAGCACTTCAAAAATACTGTGTTTAGCTTTTATAGTACCTTCACCAGTTATCCATTTCTCTTTTAAGATTTTCCTTCTCGTCATTATGGGATCCATCACAGCCACTCAGAAGCTGCTGATGCCACAGGCTTGGAATTCAGCTCCAAAAGTGGCAGCCCCCTCATATCAAAGCAAATTATGCTCATGTGCATAACATAATTAAGCTGCTGGAAGAAAGAGTGTAGGAGAGCCTTGGTACAACATTTCCATCCCTTGTTCTTGTGAAAATTAGCTGGGCTCTGATTTGCGTACACCACTGATGGAGATACTTTTCAGCTGAAAAAATGAATTGCACATCATCTAGGTAGAGATGTCTGTGTCCTGTCTGCTTTCTATTTATCTGTAGGTGTATGGAAACTTTATTCATTGTCCTGTTACAATTAACAATGATTTTAGGGTTTATAATAGCTTTTGTGATGGATTGCACTGGAGTAGAGGTGTACAGAACTACAACTGCACAATGACGTGAGGAGGAATGAAGGCAGGAGTGTTACAGCAAATGGAGTTTGTGATACAGTGTGTAATAAGGCAGGAAATCCATATACTGTTAGTTAGCTCACAGTTGGCCATGGGTAATTGAATAATTGGTCCTGCACATGGCTGGAAGGCCATGCTGTTAATTACTAATTTCTTTGCAAGATATAGAGCATCTGCTTGCTTTGTTTAGTTTTAATAGTCAGTGGCTGACAGAACACCTTCTGGGTTGTTTGTTTAGATCCCTGAGATACTTATCAAAGCCATTTCTATTCTAATAAGCCATGTATCTAGATGCAGTGATTTTAGGATCGTTTGTAGGTTGTTGCTCTCCCCAGTGTTGTTTTCCATGGCAAACACGGAAGGTAATAGTGAGTACACTCAGGAGATACCCTTGAGAGGTCACCGTGGCCATTCCTGGGCCTGAACGTAGCAACTTCATCTGGAAATCATTCCAGATCTGACTAGCAGATGTGTGCCCACCTGAACTCCAGAGATGGACAGTCTGTAATTGTTCAGGTAATCCAGGCCAGGTATTTCTGACAGCTGATCACAATTTGCTCTGTTGAAGTTCAAGCTCAGTACTTGCAGCACTGACTGAAGGTGTCAGGGAAGAAGAGGTGATGACCCTGTTCAGAGGCTCATGTAATATTTATCTAGTCTTGTGGTATCTAGACCGTGAATCAAAGAGTTTTCTTGATGTTTCCTCATGTCCGTATTTCCTACTCCTCTGAGATCTTTCCAGCCAAGCAGCACCTTTCTTTCAGATGATTTTAGAAGCAGAAGATCCTCCTCAAAGAGTCCCTCTGCAGTTGCTTACACCACCTAAGGTGAGCATTTTGCCTCCATCCTTGCTGAATTACCATTCATTTCACATGGCTCTCCAATTTGTGATCATTTGCATTCTCCTCTTTATTCATGCTGCTTGTGACCTGTCCCACCTTTAGACTGTTAACACGCTAAAATTATTGTGTTATACTGCTCCTGACTGTTTCCTAAACAATACCAACAGAAGACTTAGTCCAGCTGGTAAAAAGACATCTTCCTAGCAGGCCAACATATCTTTCTTCCCCAGACAGTTGTTATTCTCCTGAAAAGTTCATGCTTAGATAGCTTCAATCTGACCCTTCCACCCTTTCCATAGTTTCAGCTGTCTAATTGGAACCAGAGTAGGACTGGTAAATAATTCATGTGCAAGGAACTGTGTCTGGATTTGGTGTGTATTTACTGTTTCCTACTGATAATGCTAGGATTGATCAGTTATATGATCTGTCCAATGCTAAGCCAGGAGGCCCTAGGATAACATACCCATATGTTGCTTCAAGAATTCTCTTTTCAATATGTTGCTCTCCTCCCTCTATTTTGCTCCTGCTTTGTACCTTAGGTATAATTTAGAAAAAATACTGCTTTTTTCCTGCATTGACAATGTAGGAAAAAAATTATCCTTATGAAATCACTTTCAACACATTGTTTGAGCAGAGAAAACTTTCACAGATGATTACCTGTTCAGGGAATTCAGCATTCAATCTTAATATTGGTTTCAACACTCAGAACTCAGAAAAACTGAAAATGTTTTGATATATATTAGCTTGAAGCATCTTGACCTTGATGGGAATTGAGATGGGCTTTGTAACTGTGAAACATGGAGGAGAAAGAGATCATAAGGGCTTTAATACCACACTTTGACATGTGCTTGTAAGCTTTTATTGTGTAACACTTGTAAATGCCACATTAGTAAAGGAATATGAGTCTTCATAGTTTCAATTTCTAAGTAATTGTCTTTTCTAGATAATGACAGGGAAAAAACGTAGAAATGTAGAAAGCACTCCTCTGTGGCCATAAGCATTGTTCCCTGCCAGCAGAGCTCCCTGCATCAGATTCCAATGAGCTCAGACAGGCAAATAGTGCCAGGGACCAGGTACTCCCCCAGCTCCTGACAAGGCACCACTGGGGGTGGGAAAAGAGAACACTTGGGTGGCTCCAATTAACAGTGGACTGATGAGGTAGCTGGAAGAAAGCGAGAGACCGTGACCTGAATCTGTGCTTCGTGAAGGAAGTGGATTTGTAAATAAAATACCTGAGGCTGGTCTGTGATTGTTATCAGTGAAGAGAGAGAAGGGGAAAAATCCCCCAATCCCCAAAACCAACCTTGAGCTGAAGCATTCATTTAAACACTCTTAAAAATAAAATAAAATGCACTCCTTGGCATGATTGTGAGATAAGACTACGTTGGTATTTGGGAAAAGCATGTTTAATAGATGTTATATGAGACAATAAAATAATTGAAACCACTCCTCATAAACCTAATTTCTTCATTTAAAATGATATCATTTATATTAAAAGTATAAGAAAATCTATTGAAATCTAAGTCATTAGGAATGTAAATGCAGTCAAGAAAGGAAAAATGCCAAGGCTTTATCTGAGGCTTCAGATTAATTAGTTTTGAAATATTTAGTGTTTTCAGAGCCTCTGGAACCGTATTCATGTGCCTGAGCACTTTAGTTATAGCAAAAGTCTGCAGATTGCACACCTTGTGTCGGATTTTTTTTTTCCAAATTATCGTAAATGAGGAGTTATGATTAGCAAGCGCCTTACTGGAATTACTGCACGTCTTTCTAGAGAAGCTGTAATCTGTAAATGAGGCTTGTGAATATGGGAAGGGACCCAGTCTCAACTGTGTTGCTGTAATTAGTCTGCAGAAGTGCACGTTGTGATGCAGCATAGCCCAAATTAGTGTGTTTTGCCTATCTTGCTTTCTTTTGTCTTGCTGGTGATTGGAAGAGGCCCAGGGAAAACCTGCATTGATGGTATGGCATAGAGTATTTTACTTGATTACAGCTTATAATTGTGCAGAAGTATGCTTTTTTTTTTTACCCCTGAAGGTGGGTGATGTCTTTGGGAAAAAAAATGCTGCATTGGAAACTTGCAGCTGACAATGCCTGCATTCAAGAAGTAATTCGGGCAGCAGCTGATAGACCTTGCCTCAGCTTGTGTATAGGTTACTGACCACAGATGCTTGGTCTTGATGGCATAATTAATGGATCCTGTATGTCATCAAACCTTGCATGGTATTAAAAAAGGAAAAAAAATTACACATTCTAATATAGTAGTTCTATTAGTAACTAGATAGGAATTAAGTTGTTAAACAGTTATTAAACATTTGTAGGGAATATCTGCCAGGTCTGCTGGCATCATAGATGGGGAATCAGGCCTCAAGTACTGTAAGGAAAAATTTGTGATCTCCTGCATATATATCATCTCAGTCTCAATTTAGTAACTTCCTTTACTCAATTTAGTAAGCTCCCTTACAGCACTCCAAACCAATTTAGTGTTCTCTGGAGCCCTTTCTGGATATGACAGCCATACAAAATGCAGGCCCTGACAGCAGAGAGAGTTTCCTTCCTGCTCACAGGAAGGGCTGCCTTCATACTGCACACAAAGTTCAACTAGGAGAGGGAATGCAAGAGAGGAAATCTATAGGGAAGTTTAGTGGTAAATGCTGACTTGAAGCAGAATCAAAATTATCACTTAGAACTGAAGGATGGTCTCCAGAAAATGTTCCATCCTGCTGTTATAAAGTCACCTTAATGAGCTGCAAACAAAAGGTTGCCAAGGATGGTTGTGACTGATTGCTGACAGAGTTGTGGTTGCTGCAGCTGGCCAGGCTCCTGCTGGCAAAAGACATAATATATATTGCTACAGGTCATATAATGGTAAATGAACACTTACTGCCTCTGTGGCAAGTGGATTGATTATTGTGTCCACCTCCAAACAGGTCTGCCTTTGTTTTACAAGTGAATGTATTTGCCCCTGCTGTGCTGAAGTCAGAAGATGAGTTCAGATACACAGAGCTCAAAGCAATCTTGATGTGTACAGGAGCTTGTCTCAGCTTTTACAAAATGGCCTGTCATGTACATGCATATAAACAAATCACTGTGTGTAAATGTACATTCTTTTTTTCTTGCAAATGTGATTTTATTTTTCATGGGTCAGTGTATGTAGAATGTTGATATAAAGTAACAGACAATATTTGATTGCTAGGCACTGGCTTCACATCATAACCTGTGGTCTGACAAAAAGGTTGCTATTGATAAATACTATTCTTAATACACTTTAGCTTTCTTAGTATACTTGGAAAAAAAGAGAAGTACAAGAAAGCCTACTTCAAAAAAATTTCAGTTTGGAGCCCAAGGTACACAGATCTTGTTTTAATTGAAATGCAGCATCCATTGCCTAAAATGGGAATTTGAGTATTTCCACAAGGACTAGTCACTGCTGTGCAACCAGAAAGGAAGGGAGGGTGCTGTCACCTGAGAGCATGGCCAGTGAGATTTCTGGGGTGTGGAAGGAACAGGCAGGCTTAAATCAGCTCGAGCTCTGCTACCACTCAGTCTGGGGAATAAACCACTTGAAATAATGATTAATCCTTCACTGGGTTAAATATAGGTGGTGATTGACTCTCTAGCTGTAGCCAGTTTAGGAAGTGGGCTGGTGAAGTTCAAGGCCCAGTTCTGCTTGTTTTGGGAGCTTTGTCTCAGGTATCTGCTTAGGCTACCAGACTGTCAGCTGTTCTACAAAAGCACCTCTGCAACATTCTCAAGGCTTTCATCTTTCTTCCAATACAAAATGGAAAGTATTTTCCAACTCTTAAATGAAATACAGTTCTTGTTTTTGTGCCAGCCACAACCATAACTTCTGGCAAGAGTCACTTTGGACTCCAGTCAGCACCAGGATCACGGAGGAGAGAGAAGTGGCCTAAAGCTTGATCTGCCACCCACCTCCAGAGCTGTGTCAGGCATGCTGGGACCTAAGCCCTGCATGTGTTGTGCATGTGCTTCCCTTAATTAAGTCTGACAGGGGGCTGGGAGATAACATGCTCGTATCAAAAGCTTTCCTTAGAACACGGTGGGGCTTCTTTTTCCAGTTAAAGGCATTAGTACATATCCTTCACATGTTTGTCCCTATGCATATTTACATAAACCTGATATGTATCCTGCAAATCCAAATATTTTTGCAGATTGTGTCTTCAAACAGTTTGCAATTAGGTATTTTTTGGAGGGTTTTTTGGGCTCTCTCTGGAAATCCTTGCTCAGGATCTTACATGTTTTCATGTGCTAACATGGAGCATATTTGCCTTGTGCAAAATCAGACTGAGGTGCTTGTACCATGGTGAAAATGGCCTAACACTGAATTTTCAGAGGTGTATAAGGAGCTGATGCCCTTGCTGTGTCACTGGAAAGGAATTTTTCTCCAGAAATTGTCTGCCAAGAGATTTTAAAATTGTGTTAGGTAAGAAGCAGGAGCTACATCCAGCTTCTTAGATTTAATTGCTTTTTAGAAGTAATTCTAATGTGGAACAACTCTGTCTTGTAGGAAACGTAGTAAATTATGTGAGGGAGTGGAGACTCAAACAAATCAGGGCAACCTTTAGAACAAAGCAAAATAAATGCTTGCCTGGATCTGTGTCAGTGTGAGGCCACTGTGACCCCACAGCAGTTAATTTGTTTAGCATGTTGCTGCTGTTATGCTAATTAGGTATTTCTTGAACCAAGAGACTGTCAGCTCCAAGTTTCAAAAATCCTTTCTTTCTCCTAAGAAAAAAAAAGGAAAAGGCAGATGAAAGTGTACAGTTGTAGGCTGCCTGTGCCTTTCTCTGTGCTTGGCTTTTGCAGCCACTACAAAGCTCATTTTCTTTTTTTAATAAAAACACCCCGGTAGCACTAAGTCAATCTCAAAAGCACAAAATTAACAGAACTGTATTAAATTATAAGGATTTCAATGCTTAAAAGAAATGGACAGTTTTGCTGAGGGAGTGCCTCTGCTTGTAAACTGCGTGTTGTTTGGAGAGGTGGGGGAGCCCACTGACTTTTCAAACCTGTAGGGTAACAGGTTAGGGGGTTGACATTTACTGTCAGAACATAATTTGATCTGTCCAAAAATCAAGGAGTAAAATGCTTTGGTCTTGACTTCTTTTCCCGGCAAATATTTCTATCATATCCAGGTAGTTTTGGGGGATTTTTTAATGTTCTACTATTGAGCTTTTTGCTTCTCCTTCTGTATCATACTTAAAAGACTGCTAGGCACATACCACTCCAGTATGACAGTTTGGAGGGTTTTCTGTATTCTAAAAAGGAATTACTTTCAAGTTACCTTAAGTCTCAGTGCTGGTAGAATTGTGCCAGTTTGCATTCAGAATGTCAAACTCTAGTTGTTGGCAATGATAAATCCTCATGCCTGGTTCAGACTGTTACAGGCAGTGTGCCTCCTTGCAGACATCCAATTCAGGTGCAGCTGAATTTGCCTTCATTCTTGCATGCTGAAAATTCCAGTTTGGATCTATGAATCTCTGTTTCAAGCCACATTCAGTAAATGCTGCACTTCGTGTTTACAAGGAAGACACAAAACTGCAGTTGGGCTTTAAAGTGATGTAAATCTGGAGCAGCGAGACTGATGTAGCTCTTCACACTTTCTTAGGGGTAAAGCCAGCTCTCAATCTTGCTTGAGAGACTCTCCTCTGCCTCAATCTACTGTCTTACAGTGCTGCCTTGGAGGTCCAAAATGGTTTTACTAGCTTCATATAAAGTTGGGCCTTGTAAGAACTGCCTTTGAGCTGACGAATTTTAATTTACGTAAAGGACTTGGCGGTGAGAAAAATTCCCCTCCATAAAATGCGCTGGCAGCCAACAATTGCCCTTCCTATTGGAGGCAAGTGTGAGGCAAAAGTGAAGCTAAGCAAGACTGCAGTGGTAGTAATTGCCTAGGTGCTTGTTTAACCAGGCAGCAAGTAATGAAGTCAGGAACTGTAATGTCACATCAACTACATTACCTTGTTTTCTTCTCTTGCAGACACAGGGAGGTTAAAAATAATGAGCCTGTCTGCCTCTTCCCATACCCCTGAGCACATTGAATCACAAGCACCTTCTTTCTAAAACAAATTTATTTCTTGCCGGCCTCCTTCCCAACAAAGACTTGCCTGTGATGAATACCAGACTTCACAGCATATTTGTCAAAGTGGTACACCTGTGAGGGTTCCAGCACAAGATAAATTTTGGCAGGCCAAGGGAGTAGAGGGAGGTACTAGGCAAGGAATAAATCTTTGTGTGTTACACCAGACTGTGAATGAGCGTTCCCTTCCTAAGAATCGCTCCTCTGACAAGTTATGATAAATTACGCTCTTTGTTGACACCTTCATCGTGTTATTTATGGCTCGTTAATTGAACTGAAAAGGAGACTTGTAGCACAGCAGGGGATCATACAATGCATTTCCACTAGGCTGGAACCTGAACCAAAGAACAAAAAAGAGGAGGAAAAAGGTAAAGTAATATATGCATGTGTGTACTCTCCACTGAAAAGAACTGGCTGCTCTAAGAGACCAGTCCAGAACTGTAGCAGATGCTCTCAGTCCTCTCAGAAACATTCCCATTCGGTCCTCCTGGATCTGCCAGTTAAAAGCCTGGATGTTTTTCTTGTGTCCACCTTTAATCCTTCTATCTGTGCTGCTCTGTGCATTGCTGAAGTGTGGGTTATCAATCCCATGTGAAGGCAAGCATTTCCCCTGTGTTTCTGAACTCACTTCCCTAACAGCAGTCTTCCCTGCTTTTTCCTAGTACTTCTTTGCTGGAGTGACATTCTCATAGTGGGTGAAAAAGAGGGATGCTGATGTGACACCACAGAAGTATCACATTTGTACAGCAGCACGAAATTCTGTTCTTTTGGGGCAGTATATGCCTAGTTCAGAAACACACTCATTTGGGGAACCTTCCAGCTCTCTGCCAGTGCTAAGGGCAAGGTCTTGTTACCTAACATCCTACTGTGGGCAGCATAGGGCGGGCATTTTCTCTGAGGAGTGCTGTAAACAGGAAAGGGAGAGGTACAGGATCTGAGAGGGTGGCTCTCTACACTTGTTGTGCAAGAGTTGTCTGCAGGAAATATAGCTGTAAGTCATTGTGGGGGATGATAAAAGAGAGAACAAAATCTTCAGCAGATAAATACTGAGGCAGACAGGCTTGTTTCTGTGAAGAATTATAGATTTGATGCTGAGTCTGAAATGGTTTTAACAAGCTCTGTCCTGAAAGAAAATTAAGTAAACTGATGCCTGAGAGTATTTATCATGCATGAGTATTTTGAGAAAAAAACAGAATGCTCCAAGAAAAGAGCATGTTTTCCTATCAAAGGGTTCTGAGATAATAATTCAGCTCCTTGCTGGAGAATACCATCTGAAATTCTCACATTTCCATAGCAGAATGAGAAGCATCATTTATGGATTTGCTGTTCGGGCTCCTCTCAAAGGAGCCAGGTCCTTCTGTAGTGCCAAGGTTGGGAGTTAAAATAGCGAGTGACAGGTCCCTTGTTAGTAGGGTCTAGAAGAGGGAGTAGCTGGGCTGGGTGTCAAGAGATCTGAAATTCGCTCTGGCAGAGTTCCTTAATCCGCTTTGTAGGAACAGTCAAACTTCTTGAACCTCATGGTTTGGGTGTGTGTCTTTTTTCAGGTGTGAAATAAATCTTTACTTTTGCCTTAGCTAGAGGTTCATCAAGTGGTTTGGCAGGGATAGAATTTAACCAGGT
The DNA here is from genome assembly GCA_013397295.1 of Polioptila caerulea. NCBI lineage: Eukaryota > Metazoa > Chordata > Aves > Passeriformes > Certhiidae > Polioptila > Polioptila caerulea. Next base: position 774,097 of record VYXF01001054.1, read on the forward strand.
GATGAAAATTAATTCCTCTTCTGAGAGCTTTCCAGCCTCTCAAGTGAAACATAGGTCCAGTGTCTTTATGTTCCTGTTTAAGGATTTCCTGGTGCAGGAGCAGCCCCTCCTGTGTGCCATTCTGTCAGTGGGGATGACACTGTATTTTGCCAAGCTCTTTGTAAGTGATGCCCAGTTCCTATGTATTCAGCTCCCCACTGCTGCTCCTTGGAAGACTGGGCACATCCCTGTGTGGAAGTGGCCTGTGTGGCTGGGCCTGGGATGGCCAGTGTCCGTGGTTTCCATGTGAGCCTCCATGCTGTGTGTGCAGCCCGTGGCCAGTGCTGTTTGCTGAGCACTGGCTGTACTGTTGGCTGCAAGGCTCTGCTGTGACAGGGACGATGCTGGAATTGCACAGGAGCTGGGCTGTGGCTCACTGGAGGGTGCCAGAGCTTTGCAGTGAGTATGGAAACAGGATGGCAGCTCGTGATGGTGAGGGCCTGACAGCCTGCTGGCCCTTCTGTTCCCGGCAGAGCCCACGCTTCTCTCCAGGGCTGTGGATGACAAGAGCATAAGCACTGCCCCTGTCGGGTTTGCTTCTCTCTGCTGTTTGTGCACGGGGTTGATAAAAGAGTTAAAAGCAGCGGAGTGGCGCTGTGCGTGTGGAGGCACTGGGAATACTCTATTTATAGCGCTGCTCTCCGTTAGCTCCAGGGAATTGTCGCCTGCGTGCTGCAGAAGTGGCCTCAGAGCACACTCCAGGTGCGGGTGGGTACAGCAGCCAGGCTGTCACCCACCCCGGGGTGTGTCCTGGTGTCCCGTGGGCGTGGAGCCTCCTGGGCAGTGCCATGGCCAGGGATCGCAGTGCCTGCGGGCAGCTGCCGTGAGGGGCTCGCTCCTGTCTGCAGGCCTGCCCAGGAACAGATGCTGCTTTTTCATTTCCCTAGGGGTCTTTAATGCCTTCTCTTCGACGTGATGTAAAAGCAGTTTGATTTGGCTTGTAATCATAACAAAGATGGAATTGTAAGGGGTTCATTGCTGTTGTTTGGATCTAGAGAATGGGCTCATTAAGAGCAAGGGAGCATCAGATCCAAAATACAAGGTTGTTTGCTGTTTCCAATAGCAGCCCAGCCCCTTGGCAAGTGGCAGCAGCCTCTGTTGGTTACTGGCCTGTGCCTAATTCCTCAGGAAAGTCCCTGCTGCCAGTAAGGATATCAGCATAGCTCCTGGTCTGAAAGGGTTTCAGTTTCTCACTTGATGTGCTACCAGGGTCCTTCCCCTGCCCTAGTCCCCAAAGCACCCCACAGCAAGCAAAAACCCTGAGGTAAAACTTGCACACACCAGTTTGCTTGGGTTTGCTGCCTTCTAGAGCAGGAGTTCCACACTGGATAGGTTTCATGTTTCAGTATTGAAAAATGTTTTTAGATTCTGTTCCGAGTGGAAATGTGATCTGGTGGCCCGATAAACCAGTTTCTTAGGGATCTGTCCAGTGCTGGAAAGCATCATGCTGCCTTCTCGCTCACCCTGCCTCTTCTGTTCATTTGTGTAGTAACTTAAATGTGAGTGTTGCCTACAGGCCTTTTTATGTGCTTCACACCAGAGGCTGTATTGCCAAAATATTAGCAGCTACTTCTGGAGCCTGTAAATGGAACATTGCAGGTTGAGTGGGAGCAAGGAGAAGGAAACCACACAGATAGGAAAAGTCTGAGAGACATTAAGCAAGTAGGAAAAAAATTTGCTGCAGGCTAGTTTGAGCCATCACTTCTGAAAACAGCTGTAACTAACATCCAATTCTACCAAAGTAGGACAGAACAACCTCCAGCACAGCATTCTGCTCTCTCTTCTCCATCTTTTGATTGGGAGCTTGGTGCTTAGAAAGATCTTGTTTTACATTTTGTAGTTGTGCCCTTCCTATAGCATTTTCTCCCTGGCCAGCTGGCTTGTGTTTTCAGTTAGAACAGTATGTGGTGTTTTTTTTTTTTTTTTTACAGTATCAAACAAATTGAGCATCAAGCTATTTCTTCAAAGTTTTCACTGACAGATCATCTTTCCCACTTCTTAACTTTTGATTTAAAACTACTTGTAATAGCATGGACCACATTACTAACACAATAAACAGGTTCATGAATGGGGGACTTTCACTTAGATAGCCTTGTGGAGATGCTGTTTCCTCACCACTCCTTCAGTCTTCCCTGGCTGTCAGTTTTCCAGGATTTTGACTGAGTACACTCATTTTGGCTCACTGCTGCAACCATTGGTATACATTTGCAGCATGTCATGGTGAGTGTGGTAGAATATCTGTATGAGATGAGGAGCTGTAGTGAAATAATTCTAGCTTAATACTACATTCAAGTTAATTTATGCCAGCTATTTTTCCATCCTTGCTGATGAGACTCAAACTTCACACATGGTATCTTGTCTCTGTCCATAATAGGCAGACTTTGAGAATACGTTTTGTTGTCTGCTATGAATTTTCAACCCTGAGATGGTTGTGAATTTTCCAATTTTTAGCTTTTATTTTTATTGATCGCTTTTATTTTTATTGGCACACTTGAATTGATATTCTGCATATTTGCATGTGCCCATTGCTTCATTTCCAGATGTTCATACAAAAGCTCAACCGTCTCAGCACACGAAGACAGCACCATCTCTTGGGCTTCAAATACTCCAACCCTGAATTAACTCTCTCAAATGAGACCATGAACTGCAAACTGAAGATAACTGGGGAGACACAGTTGACAGAATTTATGTAGCTTGAGAGGCCTTTTATATCCTGGACCACTTGTACAAAAATGAGGCAGATATAGCAGTGACATGTCTGTATCTCAGATATTGAAGCTGCTTTTTTCCACAGCTACCTCTGTGTTCTTGTGTCTGTGGCACAAGTAGAAACCAAACACTGTGTGGTGATGAATATAGCAGAAAGAAGGGTGTTAGCACTGGTGTCTGTTTTCAAATTCAGCAATTAAAGTCCAAAGTGAAAATAATTTTTCTTCTTATCCATTAAAATTCTACAGTGGAGAGGGTAACATTTGGACAATTCTGTCATCCTTGATAACAAATGTGAGTAGAATCAGCAACTTTAATCAGCTCATGGGAGGTAAGTGCCACCCACACCACAAAATATTGGCTTCAGTCTCTATCTTTCTGCACTGTTGTTCCTTGTTGATTATAAAGCTAAAGGAGGAGGGAAAAACAACCTCTAAGTCACTCTTACATAATACTTTGTTTTGTGAGGGTTCCACTAATCATGTCAATACTGAGCCTCTAGTTTTTCATAATTACATTGGAAATGCCCAGTTTGTACATAGTAATTCCAACTATAATTGCCATGAAATTATATAACTACAAATTACCCTGTCATGTGGATGGACTAAATAAGCATGTACAGTACCTGCTCTGTGATAACAAATTAGAATTACATGGTTGGTTAACTAGCAGTAATATGAGATTTTTGAAGTGGCCAAGCTGGCTAGTTATGTGAAGAGAAAGTGTTGGATTTTCTTTCCAATGCTCGGTTAGATTTCAATATAGTAGATTATTTATTTCCTGATATTTCTGTATTTGGAAAAAAACGAAACAACTGTTGTTTGGTGTTTGTTTATACTGGACACTTAGATTGTATTAAAGGGTTTGCCTGGTCACTGCCAGCTGCTGTGTTCGTTCTCATGGGTGCTGGCTGCTGCCTGTGGGACGTTGCTAGTTTAATTTGGGGTTTTTGAGGGATTTCTAACTTAATGTGTTAGAAAAAGATTGCTTTGTCTTTTATTTATTTTTTTAAATCAAAAATCATTTGTTTGTTTGCAGCAAAAAGCCCCGTTGATTGATAAAAGAGCTGTAGACATTATATACAGGTGCAACCTTTTCCTTTCATTTGGGGAAGGGGAAAATCGTGTCTGAAACTTATATACATGACAGATACAGGCTCTTCATTGTGTCAGAACCTCCTTTCAAAACATCCCTAATACAGTTCTTTCGTACAGACAAACTAGAACTAACGTCGGTGTTTCTGAGCTGCTCTTGACCTCTGGCATGACCTGGTGGGGAGGAAAGGCACGGCTGGAGGCCGGAGGTGGCGATGCCGGGTCCTTGGAGAGCCTTGCCGGGCTGCAGCTGTGGCAGCCCGGAGGCCGCTGCCCCTGCGAGGGGCTGGGGCTGCTACCGGGCCGCGCAGTCCTGTGCTCCGGGAGGGCCGCTGTGCTGTTCTGGTCACCCAGAAACAAAGGTACCATCAAAAATGGCTTGTGCATCTCGGCGGGCAGTCTGGAGCAGGGAAGCGGCACCCGCGGAGCCACGCGGGGCGGCCGTGCCCGCGCTGCCGGCGGTGGCCGCCAGGTGGCAGCACGGAGCAGGCGGCGGGCAGCGCCGCTGTCCCGGACCGCGCTTGGGGCGGTCGGGCCGAGGCGGGCACGGCGGGCACGG
>VYXF01001054.1:778764-812865 GCA_013397295.1 Polioptila caerulea
AGCCCGCGGGACCTCTTCATCCGGCTCCAGAACACGCGTGTCTCATTTCCCTTCAGTTGTTTTTAATCTTCGAGCATAAAGCAATCAGGCCGAGGAAAGCACTGTCTTGCAGCACCTGAAGTTGTTTTATTGAAACTTAGAGCTTCTTCCAGTGGTAACTGAAGCTTCGTGCAAAGGTCTGGGCAACTGTGCCTTTAATCTGCTGGAGTTGCTACAGAGAAATGTGTAACTGAGAACAAAATGTTTGTCACTTTTTGCCCTAAGCCATACTATTGCAAGAGCAGAGCTTTCTCCAGCTGACTTTAAATTAATTTTCATGCTTTGATTTCTGGTTTCTTTGGTCTATTCTTAAATAAATTACATAGCCACCTACATGAGGGGGGAAATTGTTAAAGAGGTTTACAACCTCTGTTCTTTGTTCTTATATGAGTTTCGTTTTCTCTGTATTTCTTGCTGAATCTTTTCCTTATCTGCCATCTTCTGAGGGATACACTTTTATAGGAACAAGTAGTTCTGGCTGAAGCTTGCCTTGTTTACATGCAATTGCAACTCCAAATGCATGGCTTCAATTCACAGTAGTTTATTTCTGATAGCCTCATTGGGTAGTAGCTGTGGGAGATGAAAACTAATGGTAACAGGTTTAAACAGTTGTAGCAGCCCAGAGATTAATAATGAGCTCTAGAGTAATCTCTGGAAATGGCATCCTTGCTGTCCAAATCCAGGATTTGTAGACATTCCTTTCAGTTTGTGTGTTAATTACTCGTGTACTGTTCTTTTTGTTTCAAGCAGATGTGAATGGTTCCGTATGCAGATAGATATCTATGTTTGAAAAAGAAAAGTAACACAGGAATTCTTATTCTAAAGCCTAGAAATTATTCAGGGTTGTGGTTTTTTAGTTTGTTTGTTGTGTGTCTTCTGCTTTTCTCATAGCTGGATGCTCCATGTCTCTTTGGTCTGTCATTCAATTAAATACCATGCAAACCTGTAGGAAGTGTTCAGAGATTTATGCTGGGAACTTATTTCAAACAAATATCCTGTAAGGTGGGAATAAACATAAGGTATATTTCAAATTGCACAGGGACTCTGGCTAGTGTGCAGTGTTTATGAACGTGAATAATTATAATTAAATGTTTTCTGTTCTCAGATTCTTCTTTTTCTTTGTGTCATCTCTAAACAATCCATCTTTCAGAAGGTGCTGACTGGGAACTTAGCAGCAGAGCAGTTTCTCATGACTGTTGTTTGGTAATTGGAACATCTCAGAAAGCCTCTGTGAGAGTTTGTGGTAATTTTGGTTGCACTGAATGAGATAATTCAGCAATCAGCCAGTTTTTTTCGCTGGCTCGGTGCTCAAACTCTTAATAAGGTCAAGGATTGAATTTGGGTAGTTTCAACTTGAAAAAATAATCGTAATTATTTAGATTATTTAAAATATTGGGGGGGAAAGCATAATTAATTAGATATTTCAAGTATTGGAAAAAAGTTTTCAGACAGTCAGTTTCATTGCATAGAACTTGTTTAAATAACCTGAGCTGTTTGATTTGCTTGATTACCTGAAAGCTGTTAAGAGCTGTGGTAAAAAGGTAATTGACTAATGGGGTTTAAATCTCAAAGAGGGGAGATGTTTTCATTTCTTATTTTGCTTTATTAACACAAAAGTGACTGTTAAGTCAGATATCTGCTGATGAGGACATCTATGTAAAAAACACCAGAAATTTTCTTCCACAAAACCTGTTGCATTTTCTTTACAAGTGGGAGATTTCTGTGCAGCAAATCTCCCTCTGTTCACTGAAGATGTTTGTAGGACACATGCTCTTGGTCACTTCTGCTCAAGGATGAAGACTTTTCTGTTAGTGCTCCTGAAATCAAGAAAAGTCCCCTGAAAGAACTGAGTTCCTTGTTTAAGAGAACAAGATTTGGTAGGATCGTTACCTGGAGGAGGTGTCTGACCTCCCTGTGCAGCCCTCAGTGAGCTTCCCCTCCACAAAGGGAATGTTCTGGAATCTGGGGGTGTGTTAATTAACTTTGCTATTCCAAAACTTGCCCTGCTCAGATTTAATAGAAAGCTTCTTACATCATGGGACCGTGTAAATAACTGTACAAAGCATCCATGGTTTAGTAATCTCAAAGTAAGCCAAGGCCATGAAATGTATTTTCCACTGGTGCAGCACTTTCCCATTCCAGATATATTTGGTGTGGTGTAGTAGTTCTTTCCATAACTTCAGTGCATCAGCAGTCCCATTAATGCAAATTATTTTATTCTTATTTAACTCCCTCCTTCTTTTGAGCCCAAATAACAACATTAGACAGTTACCTGGCCCATTTGAAATTTAGTAAACTGGGATTTAAAAATGGTAGATGAAATATGAACGGGGAGCCTAGTAAATGAGACCAGAAATAGAAATGACGATAAGTAGAACACTGCAGTTGGTGTGTGTCAGAGGATGGACTCTGTGGAATGGTGTGGTTTTATTGATACAAATATTTATGTCCCTTGACAATTTTGCTCTCTATAATGTGCCAAACTCACGAATTACTGTACTGAAATAGAGAACTCTAAGGCAGCAGGTGACTGACATTGTTTGCAAATTGGTCTGGAGTCTGAAGGTTACTGTCTCACAAAACTCTTGTAACCAGCTTGAAAAAGATCCAAGCACACGTAACTGTCACAGGAAGAGAACCAGTGTCTGCCAATCCCTGCATTGCTTCTACAGCACTGGTACTTTTCATTTTTGGCATTTGTTGCTCTTTTGGACCAAGAAAGATATTCTGAATTTCTTCTTCTGGGAGTTAAATTTTTCAGGTTGTGATTTTGTACTTTTGATATTTCACTATGTTTTCTAAGGCAGATGCAAGAGTTCAGGGTATCTGTAAATGCCAGTTAGGTGCCATTGCTCTAGCTGAGTGTATCTGTGGTGTGAAGGCTGGCATGCCTTGGTGCATAGCTTCGTTAGATAAAAGTCATGCTTTTCCCACCTGAGAACCTTTATAAATGCACTCCAGTTCTTGCTCAGAACATAACCCCGTTGCTTCAGAACTCACTAATGATCAGGATTTATTCAAGGATTTTATTGAGATTTTTCTCCGTAAAAAAGATGAGAATTCATATAAGACTCTTCTGTTCAATTTCTGGAAACTATTTGAATTTCTTAGTTTCTTATATTATGGCTTCACTTTGAATTTGTCTGCATTCTTTTCTATGCTCCGTTCTTGCCGTGCACCTGATTGTCTGTGCTGATCCCCGCTTGCAGGCAGACCGAGCTCAGCTGGGGAAGAAGCTCCCCTTGCACTCTGACAGTAACTGGAGTGCTGCTCAAGGAGGGCACAGCCTACGCTGCAGCAGCACCGTGCCTGAGCTGTGAGAAGGCGTCAGAGGGCTCTCAGCTTACTGGAACACTGAGAGGTGCTGCTGCAGGTCAGAGCACAGCAAAAGGCTCCGCACTTCCCGTAGCATGAGAGGTACAGGGGCCTGAGTGAGTGTCCTGAGGTGGCTGCTGCACCTGATCCAAGGCAGTTGAGGGAGAGAAGTGCTCATCATCTGGGCAGAGTCTGTAATGAAAGAATGATTTAGAGAGGCTGGGAGCTGAGGAGCTGCCTGCTGATGCAAACAGGACGGTTCACGTTCGAAGCCTGACTGTGCTTCACTAACTCACTGCCTATCGCAAGGTGTTGCCTTTAAAATCTAGGACAGTGGGGTTTTTCTCTTGAAGTCTGTGTTAGGAAAGCCATGATTATTAATGCTTTAGAAAATTGTCAAATGTTCGGAGATGTATGTTTACTTAGTGATGGAGCAGAAAAATATCTGAAGTTTGTGATTTATTCTGCAGACATAGAATCAGCTTATGGACTTAGACAAGGAGAATTTTCTGTTGGTTTCTTGTTTTTAAGGTAGAATAACCAAGGAATTGTCACTTTTTTGAGGAATGCTAATTACTTTTTTGCTGTTCAGATAAGTCAACCAACCAGTGGCTTTTAGGGCCGTGTGTTGCCTTGGTAAGAGTGCAAAGTGAGGTTTTAAAGTACATGACGTTATGAAGTATCATCTCAAGGAATCAGGTCCTTCAGGAGAACTCTTCACTTCTGAATCTTATGTTAGGCCACTGATAAGGTTTCTGAATGAAGCTTTTTATTGTGAAGATAAAATGTCTGAACAGTTTGACCTTGGAACTTCTAACTGGTCTAAATTTACGTCATCAATATCTTGAACCAGTAAATGTTGTAAGCATTTTAATTGAATTCCCCTTAGGGATGCCTGAAAAAAAGCACATCTTAATAAGGAGTAACATGTACAGTGTGAATGGAAGTAGAGAAGTAGATAGGGAATGTGCTTTGCTTTTGGTAGGGTCCCATTGAGGCTTGGCATTCAGCTTTACAGTTAGAACAAATCTGTAATGTTGTAGTTGACAGTTTTGCATTCCTGTTGATTGCATTGACTCAAGAAGGATGGCTATAACTCATCAGCTTAGAATTCACTAGCTCATTTAGTTGCATCTACTGCAAAGTTTTCAGGAAGTTTAGGGATTACAGCTGTGGAATTTAGTCTGCAAAAAAATTAGTCTGAAACAGTATATATTGTTTACATTTTTATAGCGTTTATTTGATTTATTATTGGAAAATACATAATAAAAATTATAAAAGATGATATATGAATGGAAGAGCTCATGTAAACTATTTGAAATTTGTATTAGAATAAGTTCTTGGGCAGTGCTGCCAAGATTTCTTTAATGTATGTGGATTACGGAAGTACCTTGTGCAAAATCTTCAGATTTCTGATTTATCCAGTAGGTGTTCAGGCGTATGGATTGGTGGAGCAGCCAAGATCCTGAAGAGATGTCTGTTCCCATTTTAGAGGTTCTATAAAAGTGTTGCAAGTGTTAGTGCTCCTGGTAGCTGCATTAAGCTGGATGCTTGTGTTCTCTGTCAGGCAGGAGGGATGGGTTTGTGTGTCCAACATGTGTCTGCCACACCTCTTGTAAGAGTGGCACTGACCACTGGGAATCTGTTCTGCTGACAGCCTCTTGAGTTTGTCTTCCCAAGATCTTCAGAAGCAAGTCTTTGTCAAGGAAAGACATTTATGTTTCATGCTTATTTAAGATGGTGAAACTACAAGTTTTAAGGTTTTGAGTTTGGTTTTTCCTGTTAACAAGGTTTTGGTGTTGTATGCCATCAGTATTTGCATCAGAGGGATTTGTGTGTGATTTAAGTGTGTCTTTTATATGATTCATCTGTTCCAGAATTGCTAAGTGAGCCAAGTAATCATGAGTGCTGAACTTGGTGACCTGTTCATGACCAGCCCATAGATTTTCTTTTTAAAATGAAAAAGAAATAACTATAGGTTACTGTTGTTTAATTGGTTATATGTCTAAGTTATTTTTATTTCTATATTGAGCTTTTCATTGGAAAAGTTCTGCATTGCAGTTTGGACTCTCTTGAGCATTCTGAGATAGTTATGATAAAAGTACATTGCATGAGATGTTTAAGAAAAAAAAAACCAGCAGAAACTTAACATGAGGTTCATGAATTCAGGCAGTTAATCTATTGGACTCATGTGTTTGCTTGATTTGATGAACCAGGGTGTGATAACATCTCCAAGTGTATGGTTTTTACAAGCAGCTGAAGACTGGATCAAAACCAATGGACAATGCAGGTATCTGTGTGGGTCCTTGGATGTGACACTGTGCTTTCCAAGTGACAGTGCAGCCGTACTCTGGGGGCTGCTGGGCTGCAGTGTGCGGAGCGCCAGCATGTGCAGTGGCTGGTTTCAAGATGAGATTTCCCCTTCTACATAGGAAATACTGCCAATTCTGTGATAAAGAAAAAGGCTCCAATTCAGTGAACAGCCACCTCTTTTTTTTTTTTTCCTTAATGGCCCACTTGTGGCGTAGAAACAAACCCCTTGTTTGCTTTTAGGTTACACCAACTGTTTGTTAATAGTTGGGGTGGCACGTAATTTGCCAACCTAAGGTTTTTGAGGAATTGCTGTGGTGAAAAGAAAATTGAGTCCTGGAAACTGGACAGTATTTGAAAAACATAAACCTTGGTAAAGAAGGGGGGTCTGTTTGTAAGCTAAACATGGGAGTGGTTTTCTGTCTCATTATTGATTAGTGCTCAGGGTATACAATTGAGGGAAGCTTGGTAAACTCCAGTCAGAAAAGCATTTGTGAAAAGCACATATTGTTCCAGTCTGGGAGGTGAATGTGGCTGTGCTGGTGCTGGCACATGCTGGTCCATTTGCTGTGGAGGGAGAACTCCTGTGTTGTTGCTAGTGCCTGTCGATGGCAGTTATTTATTTCCCAGCAGCTCAGAGTGAGACAGATGTTGTGTTCTCTTAGTGATGTAAGCTCAAGTGACAAGTCAAAATAAAAGACTTGTCCAAATTACTTTAAGACAATAAACGTGATGGCTCCTCATTGACAGCATGTTAAATATTAATTTCTCAAACCGTGAGCTTGAAAGGCTTTGACATGTGTCAAGATTCTGACTATTTTAAACCAGTCTTCCACAAAAATTTCTTACAGATTGAAAGAGCAAATGTTGACTTGTATGACTAGCAAAGATAACTCTCTACTCTTTCTGCATTAAAAAAAACATTAATCTATCTCTGTGTATTCCCTAGACATGATATGGGCTATTATTTGAAAATATGTAGCTAGCTGAAATGTTGTTAATTGCCTTCCATTGATGCTAGGCAAATGTTCCTAAAGGTACTGTCCCAGCCAATAATACCAGTGAAATAAAGAATGAATCAATGTTGTTGCTCCAGTAGTTGCTAAATGCTGTATTTGCTGTGAGAAGTAGAGCTTGTATAAAAACAAAGGGCAGAAATAGAATCTGTGCTTCTGAAGAAGGCAGCACTATTCAGATACCCCTTCTGAGAGCAGGAAAGGATATTTTCTAAGATCTTGATACTAAGGCCCTTTTACTGCTGTTGAGAGAAAAATATCTCTGACAGAGGATTTAGCTTCTGCTAATCCTTAAGGGACTTGTTTTGACAGACTCTTTAGAGAAGATTTTCTCAGTAACTTCTGATTTGTTATAAAAGAGCAATTAATGATTTGTCCTCAAGCACCTTTTTGATGCATGTTTGTTAATGAAGTTCATGTACATACAGGAATGGGGAGGAAAAGCCAGTTTGCATTGTTTCCTGCGAAAAAGCAGGAAGGTTTGGATTTTCCTGGATCTCTATTTCACTGTCTAGCACACAGGGTACTTAGAGTCTGGATTTCATGTAGTGTTTTATGTGTCCTGCACAGCAGTTTGTGGAAGTACATCTTGCTTTCTCGACAGTGGGCTCTGAATGTTTTGTGACCCTTTCTAAGCATGAAGGCTTTTTCTTTGTGCTCAGAGTAATGCCCAGTATTGCATTTCAATCCACATTGTCATATTTTGCACAGGTAACCAGAAAGGCCTGGTTTTGTGGTGGTTGTATTGGTTAAGGGGAATAAACCAGCTTTCTTGTAATGCCTCTGTGTTGTTTGTCTCTTTTTTATGAAGAACTCAAATATCCAAGGACACAATCAAGGACAGTACTGAGAATGCACAGAGAACAGGTCAGCTGTGTCAGTTTTCCTAGTTTTGATCTCATATTGCTCAATATGCAGGGTAACAGGCCTGCATTACCAATATTGTCTCAGTCTAATAAAAAGGTGCCATGCTGCTTAGCTGAAAAGATCTTGGATCACATTCCCATGATATCTCCTCATTCTCCTGCCAAACTGTCACATCCCTGATCTAGAGGCTCTATGGAGTTACACTCTATTTGATTAATCTGCTGGTTTTGCTTCAGAAAACAACTGACTGTTAACCACTGTTAATACAGTTGGGTTTTTTTCCTCTTCTAATCTGAACAAACCCAAATATTATAGATCATGATATCACTGGCATGATATGAAAATTATGTTTCAAAGGCCTGTCTGGCCTCTAAACCTCTTCAATTTATTTCAGCTATAGACTTTTTAATGTTTTCTTTAATTCTAATGAATGTACTTGGTATAAATCAACAGTTTGTGCTTGCTGCACAGACTGTGCAAACCATTTCAGGGGCAAATCACATTAACTGCTATCAAACATAATAATGTAATGTTTGTATCTTGGGAGCTATGTAATTTTTGCTGTAATGCCAGAGACATGCTGAAGAAGTGCACAAGCGTCTATAGTTAAAGTCCATAAAAATTAAAAAAAAAAAAAAAAAGCTCAGTTCACAGACAACTCAAGTGACTGCCATTAAATATCCCAAATCACATTCACAACTTGTTTTTGTCAGTGACCCAACAGATGAACACTATGACAGATATTATCCTGTTTAAATTTCAGGTCTGGAGAGTAATTAGCTATTTCTTTTGGCAAAGAACCTGGGTTAATTTAGAAAAAAGAATTGGTATTTATCTATATAAAGGATCATTTCTGTGAAAAAATTGTGTGTCACACCTATCTAACACCAAAGAGGCAAGTAAGGAGCTATTCTGCTTTTGTTACCATTATTTTTATTCTACCCTGACTTACTTCATTTCAAGAAATAGTAGTTTTTGTTAGAGTAAAAAAACCTTAAAATAGACAACTTGTAGAGCTTATTCTGATAAAGTTGTCTAGAAATCTCTTGAGGGAATGAGCTTCTGGTAAAATACCAGGTATTTCTCACTTCTGGCAGTTCTGGAAATGTTCTGAAAAAAGCTGTTCCTGAACTATTATGGAAATTACCATGGTGGAGCTGGAACACATATGCACATACCAACATTTGAGTAGAAAAGTAACTGTGAAGAAAAACTGGCATTTTGGAATCTTCAGGAAGGGTTCTCTAATTCTTATGAGGAAGTTAATAATGTCGAGGGAAGGGAGAGAAGTAGCCTCTCTTTTTCTTTCCAGAGATAGTAGCTTCTAAAATGAAGCAAGCTGCCCTCAGACCAAGGTCTGTTCAAGTGCCCACAGCAGGTTTAGTGGAGGAGAGGGAACACTGTGTGTGCATATTGCACTTCATAGAGAGACTGACTCTGATAGCAGTGCTTTCCACAGCTACCATTTTAAAAAAAGCAACTGCTAAATGGAGAGGATGTGAGGAAATGCGTGCCCTGTCTCCACTAGATGAAAATTGTCATTTAAGAATAAAGCAGGGCCCCAGTTCCACCAGGTATAGCCCACACTGGTGTGTGAATAAAGTAGTAGACTCCAACTTAGTCATGGTAACATCCAGTGATACTGATTAATCTTGGCCCATTTGTTTTAATTTGACCTAAAAGTCACACAGTTCTCTAATTCTTAAAGAAGGAAGGGATCAAGAGGATGAGGCCTACATTTGTAGCTGCACTGGTAAAATGTGACATCCTATTTGTAATTAAGGGGAGAATGCAATTAAGGGAAATTGATGAGGGAGAACTATCTGGTATGTTTTCTGGCCTCTGCAAGCAAAGCTGTGTAGAAAAAGCCAGTGACCAGGTTACAACATCAGAGTTGGAATAGATCAGGTCCTTGTGTGGTCCAGCCAGACCAGGAAAGGCTGTTAGTGCCTGGTGACCATGAGCATTACCTCTGCTGCTTACAGGATCCTTCAGGAGAAACAGTGCAATGTGTTTGTGCTCCATGTTGCTCCAAATTCTGCGAATCTCAGTGGTCTTGGCTTCTGACTTAGTCTGACTGGGGGATTGCATCTTCCAAATGCCTTTTACTGCACTCACACAGGCTGTGGAGGTGTACAGCACAGACCTGTGCTAGTTTTAGTTTGTCAGGGGAGCTTTATTGATTTTACAATAATCCACAGGTTGGTCTCCATTCCCTGTTTATCCTTCTGAGAGTCAGGTGATCCTCAGGAGCTGAGGGAGCCACGTGCAGCCTTTCCTTACCTTCTCCTGCCCATGAGAGTCAGTTCCTAGGGTTTCCAGCTGTCTGCTCCCTCCATCCTCTCCCAAGGCTAGGCTTCTCTGATACCTCGTTATGGTCAGACTTTTGATCCTGAACTGCATTAAAAAAAAAAAAAAAACCTGGAAGAGAAAAAGAGCTTTTATATATATATAACTTTAACAACCTTAATTTTCCTTCAATGCACAAAGCTTTTTTTCTGTATCCTTTCTTAGTGCCTTTGCTTTTCATGTTTGAGGTGTTCCTCAGTCCATTACCAAGTGCAGTTGATGAGGGACTTGCTCCTTCTTATGTTTGTTATTCATGAAGGTGTGTCCTGAGAGAGTTGGGATGCAGAGTTAGGTTTGAACTTGAGGGTCTCCTGCCCTGCAAATAAATGGGTTGTCACCAAGTCACAGGTGCTCACAGCATGGGGGTGAAAAATAATGCAAGTCTTGAGCATTCTGTTGACATTTCTCGTACTATAATTGATTCAAAGAGATTTTTGCTCAGTTACCTCATGAATATTCTTTGGCTAGAACCACTGTAGGACACCAGTATGTTGAGAAAGCATCTTTGCTCATTCATTTAAGAGGAAATATTTGATTGTCTCTATGTTTGGAGAGGGCCTCAAATGTCCTGTGATCAGATGTAAAATGTATAATTGTCTTATGAATGAAAACAAAGGAGAAATGTGATTTGCTTGATTACTTTATGCCATGCATAGCTTTGGTTTGAAACAACAAAATCTGTCCTTAATCTCTAACAGAATTAATTTTGTGAGTGTTAGGCTACATGGGATCAAGGCAAAAGCACTGGAAACAAACTGTGATGTTGCATTTGTTTAGAGCTCTTTCCTCCCTTTATGAACAATTCACTTTCAACTCATTGAGTCAGTCCATAAATTATTAATAACAGAGATCATACAAAGGCTGGTGATGTTGGACAGAGGTTATAATGGGAGTTAAAGGGAAAGCCTTCAATGACAGAAAATACTGTAGGTTTGTATCTTGTGCAACATTTTAATTTTTTTACCATGGTCTGCCTAAGAATTGTACCTAGGTGAAAAAGAGGTGGAGGACTTAAAAAAAGTCTTTGTGAGGTGTAGTTGATAAATGGTGTTGTGCACAGTTTGGATGGCTGTGCTCTCTTACAGAAAGTAGTGTTCGAGAAGTATTTAATATATCATGTAGATCAAACCTTCAAGTGCTGTGGACTTTGTATTGTGAAGTGAATAATAGCTACAGCTTGCTGGGGCAGCAGTTCAATGCAGGTCATGTATTTAGAGCACATTGCACTTGAGAGCTGAGCTCAAAAGCTTAGCAGCAGACTTCCAGAAATCTGCTTGAGTGGCCTTGAACAATATTGAATCAAAACTCACAGCCCTTAGTTTCAAAAAAACTTTTTTCCCCTACGAGGGCTCTATGCTTCTAAAAACAGAATGGAGCCAAAATCGTCAAGATATTTATTGAATTGTCAGGCATCCCGAATTGTTCCATCCCTACAAGTTACTGCTCCTGGGAGTATCATTAGAAGGATAGTCAGTATCCTGACAGCTAAACATTGTATCTGATGTTTTCTGGGGAAGTCCTTCAAAACCTACAACTAGGCAGGAATAGTTACTGTTATAGATAAATTGATATAAATTCTGCCCATGCAGCGAGCTGCCTGTGGTTCTTTATCCATTTGTTTTATCTTTGAAGTATCAGTTTGTGGCGGTGTCCAAGTCATTCTGGCTTTGTTTTGCCTAATATAACTTGAATTGCAGGAAACAATTGCTTCTACAGAGCTAATTTGACAGAAACTGTCTAGACTTATCTTTTTTCTTATTATAGTTTGAAGATTAAAATGAGTAACTACATGCTTATTTCCCTTGTCTAATCACGTAATTACCTTGGTCTAATTTTGAAGGTGTCCAAGTGTATGTGAGAAAAGAAAATTTCCAACTGCATATCTGAGGACAGCACTAATGTTTTGATTTGAAAGACTAAAATACAGAGCATTTCTGGATCCCTCTGACTGCACTTTGTTTTTAAAATGTAAGATAATTTAGCAGCAGTGTTGTTTGCCTAGTAAAACTACTGAATTAAGAGAGAAGTTAACAGAAATTTCGTGTTCTTCTACAGTGTCCTGGTCACAGAGCTGTGCTTTCCTTTTTGTGACAGTAGCACTGAATGTTGGAAGGAAAACCCAAACAAAACCTAATAATATTCAAGCTTGCTGTATCAGGATCCTATGATTTATGTACTTGACATGGGGATAATAAATCTATTACCTTGATTACTAATTTTTTATTCTCTTAGTGTTTTATTAGGCTTTATAATTTCTGAGGGCCGAAGGCTCCATCTGAATAGATTTTATGAGAAAAGGTGGTTTGATTGTAGCTCAGAATAAAGACTTGTTTCTCCCTGCATAAATAGAAACTAATTTTCTGAAGTATAAAATTAATTCAATTACTTGAAAAAGTTGTGAACCAAAAAGGGAGTGAGTTCATGTTTGCTGAGCATTTGAAATGTATTTTGAAAATGAGTCTGGAAAGTCTTCTCGAGTAATCAAAGTTTGGCCAAACAAACAACAATGTATTGCAAGTAGGATGTAACTTGATTATTGTTGCACAAGAACCTAATTTGCAGCATGGACAAAATGTGATGTCCTTTTTCTGCAAATGCTGTCCGGCTGTCTGTTGGTGACAGGTCCGTGTGAGCCGTGGTGGGGGCAGGGTCTCGGGCTGTGCTCGGTGTGATGTTATGTGGTGCTCCAGGTGGAATGCTCCCTGCCTGGGTAAACAGGGCTGTGTGTGCACATCTGTGGTTATTTCATCCAAGGAATACAGTGTGGCCACATTTCACAGGAAGGTAGTACATGTATAATGATTAGTTATGCTTCACCATACATTTTAATTCATTTATATACATTAGAGAGATGCTACACGTTGTGGCACTGTGAGGTGGGGCCTAGTAGCTGAAATTTGCATGTGGTATTTGGACTTTTCAGACATTCTATTTCTGTTTGCATATTTTTTTTTTTTTTAGTTTAAAGCGTTCTCTGAGCACTGCTGATCTCAATGCATTCTTTCCAAACCTGCATGTTTCTACAGGGGGCCTGCATAGCTCATGTTGAGAGTATTTAAATACCAGCGATGCCGTTGTGAATGCTTTGCTTGAATAGTCCAGGCAGTAATAACTGGGCTCAAGAGGGAGAAGGATTGTGCATGAGGCCTCTACAGTAGACAATTTCCTTGTGCAGGTATGGTGCAATAAATGGAACAACCCAAAAGCAGGAAATTCTGTGGAACTTGTTCTATTTCTTTGTCTCGTCACTAGCAGTTGATTATAATTACTGTTGTTAGCAAGTTACCTGCTGAGAATCAAACCAAATGAGAGTTTTCTACCATTATAATTTGTAGAGCAAAGTTCTGTTGCTGTCTTTGGTTGTGTCTAGACAGACTGCCTCAATCCTTCTCAACCCCCAGTCTCCAGCCTGAGCTGAACTACAGAGTGCTGTCTTGGTACTTTTGAAATGTGCTATTCCAAAAGGCTGAATTTCATTAAATAGTAATAAAACTTGGCCTACTTAAATTAAAGGCATATCTCCTTTTTTTCTTTAAGCAAACACCTGCTTTCAGGAGGATGTCTGATGAATATAAAACTGTTACAAAGCTCAAATATGACTTTAGCCTCTCTTTTATTTTTGTCATCTTAACCTGCTCTGACTGAGGGAATGCCAGTTGTTTTCTTTGTTGACTCACTAGTGAGCTAGTCCAATAGAGTTGCAGAACATAAACATGCTGTATGATTGGTAAAAAGCATGAGTGTCCATCTTAAAACCAGCTGATTTTGTTAAAACAGGAGCCATTGGTAGAGAACATTGAATACTAGTCATAAAGTCAAATCTAGCTTGGGAGGGCTGCTTGGTTTGGAAGATTGGCCTCAGCAGCACATGCAGCACAGGGTTACAGGTTTGGCTCCTGAGGGTGACAGTGTAAAGGAGGTGCCAAAGGAGCTCTCATTACCGTGGAGCAGAGGGCTGCTGCTGCTGGGCTGCCTGGCTTTTGCACTGCAAGCAGCAAGCAGGAGATGAGCCATCAGAAGCCTTGCTCAGTGGTAATGTGAAGTGATTAAATATTCCCTGCTGGTTGTTAGTTTCTTGCCTAAGTAAGTGTGCTGGGCTCATTTCTTTTTTCTTCTCAACCAGCCGTGCATCCGTTTCCACCTTCCTGAAACCTTTTACAGGTCCAGGGACAAATAAATCACTTCTAGTGTATTCCCAGGGTAGTCTCAACTAAAAAAAGGATATCAACATGAAGGACAATTGCAGTGTTGAGCTGTCATCCAGTCCCCACAGGTACCATGAAAAATTACAGCCAATAAAATAACATTTTTCAAAATGTGACACTACTCTTAAATTTTTTCTTCTGCAATAAATGGGTTGTAGAGAGAATTTCTGTCCACTTGAGTACAAACTATTCTTCAAGTGCTCAATAATAGATTATAGATGAGTTGTATTATTAATTTCTAATCGAGTAAATGTTTTGCGTCAACAGTTATTTTCAGGAGCTCAGACAGTAGTTTTCTATGCTTTGTTGTAATTTTAAAGGTATTTCTTATAATTAAAAAAAAATACATTTCAGGGTTGAGCCAAAGCTGTCTGAAGCCATGAAATCTTGTGTTAAAACCGAGTTCATCATTCAGCTTGTTATGCTTCAGTAAATGCTCAATGTGTGCAAATTTCCTATTGTTTCAAATGTTTCTTGGAGGACCATAACAGTTAAAAAGCTTATTGTGATTTTGAGTACCAGCCTAATAATTAAGAGGTGAGTTTGTCCTTATCTCTCTTTCCTAGATCTTGACCATGATATTAACATAGATTTAGTATGAGTTTTCTGCAATGTTGCTTAAAACTGGTTAAAAAAAATGCAAGCAAAGTGTATATCTGCAGTTCCTAGAATTTGATCATGACGGTTATTTATACACTATTTATGCATATGTATCCCCTGACAATTGGTACCAAGAGCATCATTAAATTTAAGGGATTTGTATTCCCACATGGAGAGGTGAAAAGATAATTCTGTGAGGATCTGCTGTATAAATATTTCGACAGCAACCAGATGAGAATTCTCTGTCCTACTATATATTATATTTTTCTTAACAGACTCCAGTGGGCAGACTGACAGTCATTTATATCACTGGATTTTGGACATAGTTGCATTTCTGTGCGTAAATCAGGTGCTAAAGACTTTCCTAAAAAGGTTTTTGAAAAGACACTGGTGACTCCTGTGAGAGTGGTATGGCCCTTCATGTGGAGGGTATTCCACCATTGTTTATCATTATTAGCAGAGCCTGTGGCTGTAGCTCTGAATACATTACTTTCTCAGGCTTGCTGCTACACAAATGCCTAATTCTTAATATCAGAAATAGACAAAAATCAACACAGAGAAAAAAAAAATCTGAATTCTTACAGTGTAGCCTAAAGTCTTGATGTAATTGAGTAGCTTGCTCTAGATCCAATATAAGATGTCCAAGCTGAGTGGAAACACATGGGTGCCACTGGTTTGCTACTAAGCTCAAAAGCAAGTTGCTGTACTTGAGATATGACAGCTCTAACTGCTGAGTCTGTGCTGGTGGTTACCCTTTACAGCTTGCTCTCCTTCACTGGAGAGACAGCTGAACAAAATAAAAGGAGAGCAAAGCCTGAAAGGATGAGGTGGGGTGTTGGATGGATTGTGGTGTTCAGCAAAATGGGAATGTACCTTGGAATGGTTAATGTCTCCCAACTACGCAGTTCGAGCTCCTGTACAGACAAAAAGCAGTTACAGCATTTTAGAAGCATATTTACATATAAACAGCTTTTCTCAGTTGTTTTTAAGGAACCTAGAAATATTTTCTCTTTTCCCAACTCCTATCTTTCATCTGCAGGGCTTTTTTTTCTGAGTTTTTTTTAACTCAGAGCAGAAAATACACTGGCTGGGTTTTTGTTGTTTTATAGCCATTATTGTTATAATAAAGCCTTATAAAGCTTATTATAATAAGCCTTATAAATGTGTTATACTGGTGTTATTAAGGAAATGTGATATGTCACTAAACAACAGTTTGGGGTTTATCTGTGTGTGGTATTGCAAGATACCCATTTATATAGGTGAGCAATATTAGAGTGTCTTATGATGATGGGCTTCAGTTCTGGTTTAAGGTAGAAACTAACACAGTTCTGTGTTTGCTTCAACTTCCTCTTGCCTCTAGCAAGTTGAGCCATTGAATCAAAATTCACTTGAATTTGGACCTCTAAAATAAGATATACTTGAAGCTGTTGAGGCCTCTTGGGTTCTGTTTCTTACGAGTTTGGCTCAGTGCTGGGAAGAGACAGCAACATGTGTACACCTATGCATGTGCCAGAAGTCCAGGGAGTAAATGTGATTGGCGATATCTTTGGATTAAAGACAGCTTAAGAGTTTGTGCTGCCAAAGCCAGGTGTTTATTTTGTTCTTGGTAAATGGTTACAAAGAATGACTGTAAAAACAAATTGGTTCAAAATACGGTGACTTTTTGTGGGTTCCTTGTGTCAAGGCCCTTTGAATTTCTTACTTGGTAGTTTGTGTGTAGCATCGTTTCTTCACTCAACATAACTTATATAGTAAGCACGAAAGTTCACATTTTAACACATCTTGGACAATTTTTAAGGCAATGTAAGGGCACTGAAGGAAGTCATCACAGTGTGGTGGATTATAGAACTGTATGGGAAATAATCTGGAAATCAAAAGAAAGTTTTTGTTTAGAAAGAAGTAGAAAGAAGTGCAAAAGTTAAGCCAGAGGTCATTTAGTGCCAGGATTCTGTTGTATGCTAGAGTATGTCAGAGTGTGTTTCAAACCTATGCTCATATGCATGAGAACAACTCTGAAATGGCTTCACCATTGCCTTAGAAAGAAGTTGTATCCATCTCATTCTGCTTTGGACTGCAAATCAGTTGCACTGTAAATGTCATCCCACCTTGGCCCATTGTGCTGCCCAAGTGGTTCCTTGGGCTGGGTCACTTGTTTGCCCCCCTGCTCAGAGGGTGGTGTCTGTTTTCTCTTTGGCTGAACTGCTGTGTGTTTTCCTGCTAAAATCATGCCACAGTTTCTATTACCACTAAATAGCAGAAGTACAAAGCAACGACAGCCTACATGTCAGCGCTGAGACGGCCTGAAACACTGGGCAGAGCTGACAGTCAGGCCTCTCCCTGCCTCTGAAAGTGCTGTAGCACCCTGTTGACCAGCATGTGCTACAGATGCAAGCTGACACACAGGTCTAGCAAAGATCCAGGGCTTTTCCCTGGCACTCATTTTGCTGAATAGACGTGATTTCACTTTTACATTGCTACCATGTGGGTTGGATTTAGAAGGAATGCTGGTCTTTGTTCACACCTGTGCTGAATTAGGATTGCAGTGTGGGCAAACCATCCTCTCAGCATTTTAGTCAAGAAATCAGCTACAGACATAAACTGATCAGAAGTTATGTGGCCTTCAGCTAATTCTCTATAGGTGTATGCATCAGCAGGAAGAAAAAGATTTGTTTTAGTCTTCTGTATTAAAAAGCCCTTAAACATATTTCAAGAGGTTGTGAAACACACTCAGAGGCACTTCCCAAAAGTAAGTTGATGTGCAGGGATGGCCCTCAGTTCCCACTCAAAGTGCACAGTTATTAAACACTGTCAGCAAGTTTATTGGTGGAGGACTCTTCATTTGCCTCGATGGGTGAAAGGTGGGACAGAAAATGAAAGTCTGCTGAGGATCCTGCAGTTAAAGACATCGGAATAAAAGCCAAAGCATGCTGTGCATTTCTTGTAATGCTATAAACAATCTGAATGTGATGTTATCACCACTTGTTTCAGGCAGTGTTATTTAGTGTGTGATGAAAATATTTTGGAGGACTCTCATTAAGGAATAAGAGGCTTGCTGAGTTTACAAGGCAAGCATATGAGATGGATAAAGTGTGAGGGAATCCAGGTTACTGTTGGATAGACTAGATTACTTTGGAAGCTTTGGCAATTCTTTGATGAAAATTGTTCCTGTTGAGTGTGTGAGTGGAAATGTGTTGGGACATGTGGTTGAAGGCTCTTTGTAAGAGTTTCAAGTTCTGCAGTCAGTCTCCAGAAAAGCAGAGTATGCCAACTGAACTGTAAAGCTTCATTTCAGTTGTAGCATCCAGGTTCTTTTTGTTTTATTTGGCCAAGAAAAAGCTTGATGCCCTTTTAACAAAGGACCTTCTCTGTAAAGGGTTTGGTTGTTACTGGATTGGAAATAGAGAGCAAGGGAAAGCAAAAGAAGCACCACCAAGGACTGGCGCCTGTCCTTGTGCATGTACCCTTACCACAAGTCATTCAGCTCCAGTGAGAAGCACCATCAATTTCTGCAAGCTGGGAAACGAGACAACCGGACTTAAAAACGTGTTAGTTCAGGTGGGCTGCTCTCATGAGCACAGTTCAGACAATCTAAAGATGTGAGGGATCACAGTGACTTTTCTTATCTTTTTTAACGGCCTCTGATTGTTTACAAAATTAAACAAATCCAAATAGTTAGTTAAGTACTTAGGTAATGATGACACACGCTTGTCTCTTTATTAAATCATAAATATCCCACTAAATTGCTTTATATAAATAGATTGATACAGTCACCTTGAGTATGAAAATGCTTTTTGGTTGATAGTTGATGTTTTTCCCAGACCAGACCTGCTATCACGTATCTTGGGAAATGAGAAGAACATACAGCCTGTGCACATAATGCATTCCTGTTTACCAGTACTGTAACTTAATGGAAAGTCAGTGAAAGTCTTGTTAAAATAATGCTGAGTGACCTTTGAGAATTGGCACATTTTACTTTATACGCTTATCTTGGTAAGATATTCATAGATGGCACAGATTCAACCAAAATGTATCGCTATGCATATATATAAGTGCTCAGATTATTGGAGTTGAATATTTTGAATAGCTGAAAAATTTTGTAAAATCCCAGGGTTTTAATTAATCTTTTCTACTGAGTGTGGAAAAAAGGGTAAACATACAACCTGTTTAGGTTTATTTTCCTATAGCTTGGTTGTGAAATGTTCTGGTAATAGTCTGCAGGTAAGGTTCTGAATTTTCATTTGTAGCTGTTCTGTGATACAAAAATATATATGTATACATATGTATATATATGTCTTAAATACAATTACTATGCTTGTGCAATAACCGTTTGCTTTAGGGAACTGCTGTTTATCTTCTCAGAAAACATGAAAGGAGAAAGAGGAGTTCATAAAGCATTGTTGTTTTCTTTTGATACAACTTGCTCCAGGGAGTAGAGAGGAATGTGGAAAACAGGTGTCTCACAGATTTCAGCAGACATTCTCGTTATATTCTCTTGGCTCAACAGATGAGTTCCAGATACCCATAAAGCTTAAATCTGTGATCTAGCTCAGAAAGGCCATTGCGCTGAATATACTATGCAGATTGGGTCTGAAAATAACATTGTGAGCAGGTGTTTAGAAATACTGGAGTTTTTCTCTCCTTGAAAGGGTTAAATATTCCAGTCCTGAGTAGTTCCTTATTTATAGTCTTCTTCTGGTTTTTCACGCATGATGTAGTGGGAATGGGAGTGGTGGAGGAGGAGATGGACTCCCTTGAAAGAAATAGAGGACTTCTCTGAGATTGCCTTCTTACACCTTAGAGTTTCTTCCATCTTTTTACTGTACCATGGAGGGAACTGTCTGTATACCAAGTGTTCAATCCATGTACACCATAGGGAGAAAGAGAGGACTGCTAGTAAATCAGTAGCAGAAATGTCAGTTCACTGACAGCCCAGCAGTAAAATGTGTGGTGTGAGATCTGGTTTGGGTTGAAAAAATTGGTTTAATTCCTTGGATAGGAGGCCAAAATTTGTACCTCCGGTCCAAACTGAGCAATGTATAGTACAGTTGTTCTTGTGTTGCTGTGTTTTTACTTCAAGTATGGAATGCACACTGAATGCTGTTGCAGCACAGGTGCAGTCCTGGCCAAGCACTTGGTTAAAATGAACCCTGTACACAACCCCTGTGATATCCTAAGTCCCAGGGCATGGAGCCTCCTTCCAGCACTTCTCTTGCAATAAAACTGTGGCCCCTCGAGGGCTGCACTTTGGAGCCCCGTGAGCTGCTTATTGCCAGTCTCTGCAGCAGGAGGGGCAGGAGGGATCTGTTTGACACTTCTGGCCTGTCCTGATGCAGCACTTGTTCCCCCTGTCCTTAGGCTTGCCCATTACCGAGGGCACATAAGCACAGATTTCAAGGTTGTAAGGAACTGCCACACTTCCCAGAAGTTCTGCTATTTCAAATTGCTGTGTAAAACACCAATGTCCACCAACAAGTTATTGAATAATGTGCTACCACATGCAATGGAAAAACCAACAAATCAGTGCTGTGCAAATCCCATACATCTTCAGGATTTGGTTTTGTCCAAAATTATAACATTTTTAGTTTGTTTAATCAAAAGAGTTTATTGGGCTGCACTTCTGGTTAGTCTGATGTTTCATTTCAAAAGTAAGTGCTCCCCACATCACTAATTTTGGACTATGCATGTAATGATTAAACATTTCTTTAATAATATTGTTTTATGTTCCATGAATTGCTTTTGGGAGAAAGTGTTTGTGGGTGTGAGAAGTATGTGGGTGCTTCTGTGTGTGGTCAAGATTGCTACTGAGATTAGTTACATCAATTGCACATGGATGTCGGGCATGCAAAGCTAAAACGTGGGGGTGTGTGACAGTTAAAAATCTGTCTGCTTTCGGAGGCTGATAGCTGCATTCAGCAAAACCCATTGGTTTCTGGTCCTCTGGGCAATGTGGAAATTGCATCTGAGCTTAGCTCTTCCGTGGGTTTATTTCTTTATTCAGGACTTAGATTGACTCCAAAATTTTAACATACCCTAAGACAGCCGCAGTTTTGTTCATGCAATACCTAAAGGTTTGCATGATTCTGTAAATCAGCTCAAAGCTGACCCAAAACCAAAACCTTGACACAGTTCAGGTTGTGGTGAGTATCTGGGACTTCACCTTTATCATGATGCCTACAATCTACCAAAAGTAGCATGGTTACAGATGTTAGAGAGTTTCCCTAAGTTCCAGGTTTGAGTTCGTTTAAACTGATTGCTCCTCTCTGCTTGTAACATAGCCTTGTCCTGTACATAGTGTGCTTGATTCTCATTGGACCTCATTAAAGGGGAGCTTTGAATCTTGCCACAGTTAAAGAACCAGAGTCCAACAGATTGGTTCACATTAAAAAATAGATTTTTTTATCTCCTGAAGCTAAAATATGGTAGAGGTATCAACAAATCTCAGCACATTGCCACCAAAATGCCAGCTCAACAGTCAAGGAAATGAATGGTTAATGGCCTTAAATATTTTGCCCAATTCCCATTTTTTCCAACTAGTTCCTTAAATGTGATTATAACTTTATTTTATTATTACTGAGCACCTGGTGTAAATTTTACCGGGAAATTGTTGTGGCTGGTTGTAACTCATCCAATTAGAATTGTAGGCTTTTGTGGAGTGTGGAAATGTTTCATATTTTGTGACTTTGCTTTTTGGAAACTAAAGAAACCCAAATGAAAAGGCTGAAGTTGTGCCATACTTAATATTATTGGGTTCATGTTGAATGTGCTTACTTTTGGTGTAAGACCTGCGGTGTGTTCTGAGTGAGGCTGAGAGGACCTAAACTTTAGAGCTGAAACTGGTGGCCAGGGTCGTGGTATAATGACCTTTTGGCCTAAAGCAGGACAGAGATGTTGGTTCTGGGTGATTTAATTTGGGGTTTTTATTATTTGCAATGTTTATTGTTTTGGAGTTTGAGATTTTTTAAATGGTTAGAGTAGTACTGGAGATCACTTTACTCCCCCCTTCAGTCACTGTGTTAGTAATGTGATAATGTCAGCAAGCATTGATATTATAAGTGAGCTTGTTGCCAAGATGATTGTAGAGATTTGTGTCTGTCCTTGTTGCAGGTGTTTGGAAATAGATACTTGGTTTAATCATCAGCAGTACTTGAACGAATGAGCCCCGTTGTTGTGCAGATCTTAACATGTCTCAGATGTAAGCTCTGATGATTTTCTTGTTAGATATGTTGTCTATTCAGATTATCGTTTGCTTTTGCCCTTTTGAGGTTTTTAGTCTTCTCTACTGTTCTTTGGATTTTGTTGTACTTAGAATTTTTAAACCCACAGATTATCCAGTGCTTATCAACCCTTGTTACTTTACTGCACCCTCCCCCTGTCCCAAGCGAGGGGAGGAAGAAATACCATTTTTGTTCTGGTGATTAGTTCCAGGCTTATGGATAAATATTTGTAGTGGAAAAAATGAGTAAGAGTCGCTGATGATGCAGCTTCTGTCAGTTCCCTGAATACAGTAAGGAACAGAAGCAAAACCGCTCCTGGTGGTATAACTGCCTCTGTGCTACAGTTTCTGATGGTACAGTACTGTGGATAAATAAAAAGGGAAAAAAAAAAAATCATACCTCTAACCAGCAATGCTCGATGGGCAAAAGCTACTCAAGTTAGGCTGGACTCATTCCGGAATAGGTGTAATAGAAATCTTGCAGTATTAGTCATTCTTCAGCTCTTTCAACCTAAATTGAGTAACATGAAAGTGGCAGAGTATTTCCCCTTACTCATGGTGTAAATCTCGATGGAACGGCTTATGAGAATTTTACATCATATACACAGAGCAGTTTGGTCAAATCAAAACATAAATCTTTCTCCTCATTTCTGAACTAATCCATGCCATGGGATAGCTGTGATTTCTTTGGCCCTCTAGCAAACCTCTTTCAGCTGAGAACTCTTTGTCTGTAAGGACATCAGAGGGCTGCACATGGACTGTATAACCCCTGACTGCTTGCTTGTCCTCATATGTGCTTTCTACAAGGTGCTAATGGCCCTTCCGATATTGCTTTGTTGCTGCCCAGCTCAGGGTAGGTGTGGGTGACAGTTTTTATAGTAGAGCCCCATCAAAATTAGATCTGTGGGAATTTTGTTTTGTAGTTGTGAGAAGAAAAATATTGGAAGGGATGAACGTTTCAAAACCATCGTAATTGATTAGTGTTTTCACCCCTTTATCTGTTCTGTTGTCGTTGCAAACTGATTCATAAAAGACAGGAACTCAGACAGATACTGACAAGGAACAGATCCCATCTGGATTTTCTGAAGTGCTTTGCAGTCAGGGGGTGGCACAGGCACAATCCTGGTTATATTTTCAACAGTACATGAGTAGATCACATTAAAGTTCTTACTTCCAAAATGTGGTCTTTTACTTGAAGCTGAGAATTAGGACATTTAAAGCCACTTCAGAATGAAGGCAAATACTGATCTAAAATGAGACTTCTGACATGGAAAAATTGTTGCTTAACTACTTAACCAAAAATTTCTACTGTTTTGTTTCAGCTGATTGTCACTGCGCTTTCATGATTATAGTAAAAAGGATCTTCTGCTTTTTCTGAGCCTGCCTGATTTCTGCAATACTTAGTAATTGTAGGGAAAGAAAAACCAAACAAAACCCCAAAGAAACAAAAACCGCCACCTTATCTGGTCAGCTTTTCAGTCACAAGCAGTTCAATAAAATCTTACCTTCATGGTGTGTGCAGTATATATAGCCTTGATGAGTGACAGTCATGCACTCTCTGAAGCTGTCAATCTATAGCTACATGGTAATTTTAACTACAGCAGAAGCAAAGTTTAAGGAACCTTATTTTAGCATGTCAAATGAATAAAATGTTTGTGTGGCTAAGTTCAAAATCAGTTTGTTAGGTTGCTTGCTTTTCCACATTATGCCAAGGTGCAAATGCAGCTCATTAGTTGTACCAGCATTGCAGAGTCCTACAATCAGCTGTGCAGCCCTGCAGAACAGCATTAAACTCTGAAGTGTTATTTTATTGTCAGAAGACACTTTTGGGGTGCAGAGCAAAGAGCCCTTCATTTTCCCCCATTACTTTGATGCCAATATCGTGCTAGACATCTGGTAGAAACAACTAAGCTTTCACAAAGACGTGTCTCAGAAAACTGTTTATCTGACCATGTTGTTATCAATTACATTATGACATTTGGTTTTAGAGTCTCATAGCAAACAACAAATATAGGAGCTTTACACATTTTTTCTGTATTCAAATGCAATACCTGCTAAATCTGTTGTCACACTTAGAAATTTCTTCAGAGGTAAAATAATGATAATAATAATAATTAAAACAGCAGTAAAAAAATTTCAAGTTCATATTCCTCACAATTAGCTTCTGTGACAAACATTCTAAACTCAATTTGAAATATTGCTTTCGTTGGGGATTTTTCAGAGGAATTCCTGCATTCCTCTCCTGCTAATCTGATAGGCAGGGTTGGAAGTACCTTGTGTGTGTGTTTATGTGCATTGTGGCGTTTCAGTGGAAGCACAGAGAAGTGTAAACCCAAACCCCTCCTTTAAGTGCAGCTCACATAGGGGAGATGATGCTGACACTAATCACTGCTTGCTTAGGTTATAATGGAGATGAAATGGTGGCAGCATGCGGAAGCTCCGAGAATTCCGAAGCCTTCTGTCAGAAGCAGGAATGCTGCAGTTTTTTCCTGGCTTCGGGTAATCCCTGCAGCCCCAGCGCTGCAGTGGTTCGGGGAACATGGGAGGGAGCTTTGTGCCCTTCCCTCAGACTCGCCCTGCCCGGGGCTGCCTTACCGCAGGGCTCGCAAAAATCGGTCTGTGCCTTTCCAGAGCCCTCCCGGGCTCCTGCGAATCCTTCCCGTACCACCAGGAGGTTTTGTGAGGTAATGGTTTAACACTTGAGGCAAGTAAAACAGTCTCATTTAGCAGTTTGCCTCCCCACACGCGTGAAGTCAATAGAAAAGCAAGGTTTAAATCCCTCCAGTTTACAAACATGCTCCACTTTGCTTTGCTGCTTCCCTCCCCCCCAAGTATTGTTTTATAGAAAGAATTTCACCAGCATTCTTCCTCAGGTTATGAAGTCAGCAGCAGTTGAATTGCTTACCAAGCCTTAGAAATTTCCTCAGAACATGAAATATTTCACAAAAGCTGTTTGTTTCTGGGTGGTAATTTTTCTTCCATCTAATATATTCTGGTTTTTTTGTCTATCAAGGCCAAGCTTGTCTTGTGGCAGGCACTAGAGACATACAAAAAAGAAAGCTCCTTTTTAATAGAAATCAGTATTAAATATGCTGGGCATCTTGGAAAAGACAGTAATTTTGTCACAGCTTGAGGGAAATAGGAAAAAGTGCTTGTATTCATATGGTGACTAGTACTTAGAGATGGTGATATCTCTGTGATAATTGCATTGATGTTCCCGTATTTTACACATTGAATCATAAATGAAAGGTAACTATCTATGGGCTATTCTCTAGATTATACCCTGTTTTAGAGTTGATGCAATGTGCATTGAATGGCAGCTGATTTATGCACGTGGGGAGAACCAATTTTCTGGATGGTGGGTTTGGCTTTTGGGTTTAGGATTTTTGATTTGGATTTAATTGTACTCATGTTAAGAGCAGTTGAACCCAGACTTCTTGTAATAATGGCCATTTTAGTGACAGTGAAAATTTCCTGTTCTGTTTGAGACGTGTGGTACTTGGCTCTTTGCTTTTGTTGATGAAGTTAAAAACATTAAAGAAGCTATGATATTTAACCTCATTTTGAACAGATGAGTATCCTAGCAAATCACAGTACACTCACAACACAGGAAAAAATGATAATGAACTAAAATTTCCATTAGTGTTATTTAATTCTACTTCTAGAGTTAAATTGGGGATAACAGAATTTTGGCAGCTTGGTGGTTGTCTGTTTTCAGTCAAAAGCAGTTAGACTCAGTTGTATACTTCTGGTTTTTTCTTTTACTGCTGTGTAAAAACCAAAAGATGCAGTAATTCTCAAATGTTGTCATCAGCAAATAACTGCACAATTACACTGGAAGTAATTAGTCTTATGATTTTCCACTATTTCTTGATGCTAGGAAACAAATTGGAAAGGAGGCATACACTCAAAAGTAAGAGTGTACCATCGCATTTAAGCTTTGAAAGACTTTATTTCTGTTTTAAATTTACTTGTAGAGCTGAATAAAGTCTTTGTGTCAATTCTCATTTTACTGGAACATGTTTTTCACTCTGCTTGTCACAGTGAAAACTGAAAGTTAGCGTTTCTTTTCAAAGATGGCACTCTTACAAAGGCTGTGACTGGATCTGTTGGCTAAGGTGAAGTAAAGGAGCTAACCCATAAATTCAGAGCTCACACCAGCCTGACTAGAAGTATTTTTGATTGTGAAGATGACAAGCAGAGGATCTGAGTTCAGGTGAAACTCAGATGCTCAAAGGTCACATTGGAGTGTAGTCTCAAGTATCCTTTTTTATTAGCCTTTGATTGTATGGAGAACTTTTGATGACTGTCTTGTACAACGTTCAAAAACTTTTTAAGGGCAACATGAAAGACTAAAACTGAAATACTCATGTGTTTAAAATATTAGGATTTCTAATATATTTAAGGTTTTGAAGCTTTAGATTTACATTTTCGGATATTCTTATGTAATGAGGTAAAAATATGAGACTTAGTATATGCTATGGTACCATAAATATTTAATTAGCAGTCCTAAAGCATATCTGGTTTTCCCACTCTAAATAACAGTGCCAACCTTCTTCATTTCTTGGCAGCAAATAGCTAAAGGTGGTATCAGAATTGAGGAGTTTTTTTCTCTATGTATCCCTGGCAGAGAAGAAACAAAAATGCTTTTCACCTGTTTCCTGGTGTTCCTTAAACTGCCAACAGCTCTTAAAGTTTGAGGCAGAAGCCAAGTCATAAAAGCTGCTGGGTGTTTTTCACTATGCATATCAGATAGATGTGAGGGATAAATTTTGTTTCTTTCACTCCATGGTTTTGGGTTGTGATCCCAGACTGCTTTTCCAACACAAAACCAGCAGCAGTAGGTTGTTAGGCTACTCAGTAGTAGTACAGCCCAGGAACCAATCTCAAATACCTGTACAGGGTGGGGAAATGTATGAACTCTGTCAAAGCTTGAAATGGGCTTTGCAGTGCCATAGCCACACACAAATTAGCTATTTTTTTTCCTTTGTTACCTGCATAGCCTAAGATCAGTAGTGAATCAGTTGACATTTGATAAGCTTCTTGCCTCCCTATTGTTTATGGGTATTAATCCTTCTTTGTTTTTGTTTGAATTTTTGGCACTGTTGCAAGTTCTGGTTGGACGGGTTCAGGTTTTTTGGGGAGGGAGGAGTTTGAATTGGATGATTCCATAAAGATGTTTTTCTTTGGACTTAAAAATGTCACAAGATCAAAACCAACTTAAGAATAGCACCTCTCCTTCCCATTTAAAGACTGGGTTTCAGTTATATTTACTAGTCAAATTGGACACTTTTCTGAAGTAGGCAATCTTGCATTCTGCTTTGGTGATGGATTGCATGTTTTCTTTTGTTTGCTTGCTGCTTGGCACTATGGATACAAACAGTAATCAGATGAAAACAATTTTAAAATGGAACAATGTCACACATTTAAGAAAGTGTCAGAAAGGGAGAAAAGACAACCTGCTTTTGATTCAGTACAGTAAAGAACCTTCTGAAATCTCTGGATGCTGTACAGTAGCCCACTCTGAAGAGGGAGTCTGTCATGGTTAACCCTGCCAGAACTGTGGGCTGCTGACGAGGAGAACATGTTGCAGTGGCAACTCTGCCATCCAGCAAGAAGGAAATATGCTCAGTTTCTGTCCCCACAGTTGGCTTGGTGCCTGTGCCTTGGACAGCTTTTCGAAATCTGTGGAGAAGTCCTGTTGCTTATTCAGAATTTCTGTTGAACGTTTATGACTGGTTTCACTGTGGTAAGTCGATTGTGGAAGTGAACAAGGATTTATTTGACCTGTTCATTAAACTATTGAGAAATGCCTAAAATTCTGGAGCAATCCAGTTGACTGAGATCCAGCCTGAGGTAATGTGCTTCCAGACACTATTTCTGTGTAGGGTCCAGCACACACTGAGCAGGGAAGCTCTTTGTGCTTTCCTCCTGTCCCCCTTGTTCTTAAGCATTTTGGCTCTAAATCCACAAGTAACTTATTAATTAAATCATAACTGCAGGATTCAGGTCTGTGTATTTGAAAGCCTGGGCTTCATTCTGAAGGTGTTAATGTAAATTGAAAGCTCTTCCATAAACTGGAAGATTCATAGTATGAAAAGTCTGGGCTGTAAAACTCCTGAGTTTGATCTCCATGTAGATATTTAGTAACTTTTTTCAACTAGGCTTCCTAGAAGTATTCTATATTCTTGATGCAATTTGACACCTAGAACACTTACTCTTCTAGTGGAACAATTGACCTGTTACCACAGCTGAAATCCCTAAATCAATATATTCAGGATTAAATGTGCTTTGCTTTTGTGGCTGTTTACTTTAGCTAGCTGAGATTGATTACCTGACATCTGGAGATACATCTAGAAAGGCCATTGCCGTTGTAGCTTCTCTACCTCTCCTTTGGATTTTTTTAGTCATTTGTTTTTTTATAATATAAATTTAGGATTGTGAGGCAGCTTTTAGGGTCAGTGAAGCAGTGTCACTCCATCTTCAGCTCTTAAAACTGAGTGTGTGTCTAGTTCCTTGATTTCAGTGGAGCTGTTCCTACCTCTTTGGCATAGAGGCTTTAGTAGTTAAGGCCAAATAGCCCATACTTGCAGAAACCAACTCCTAGGATTTGGGGTTTCTAGCTTGGGCTTGGTTCTGTTTGCATTCACACTGGTATGAATCCAGGGAAAAAAATCAGAATTGTGTAGGAATCAAACAAACCTTTCCCCTTGCCCCCAGCTTTATCTCAACTACCTCTAATCTGTACTCTTAATAAGAGGTTGGTACTATTCTTTTTGTAATGGATGAGTGACTCGGTTGAATTAAATCACTGTGGGCTGAAAAATCCACATGCAAAATCTAGTTAAATATTTTGTATCTGGTTCTGATTGTACTGACGTGATGTGTATCTGACTCCACAGAAATGCATCAACTTATTCGGGTTTTATGAGGCCAAGACTGTGGCCCATTGTCTGAGAGTGGAGTTCTGGTAAGACAGAAAGCCTGTCCTTCCAGATTCCTGGGTGTTGGCCTTGGCTGAGCCACTGGCCTGCTATTGGGGAATCTACTCATTGCTTCTCCACTATAAAACAGGGCTGATCACTCTGTAAAACCTGCGAGAAGTGTGGGGTTAGCTGAATGCTGTTTGATCTGTGGCTCGAAAGCATTGTAAGCGTCAAAGGACTTAACATTCAAGTCAAGAGTAATGTCTGCACTTGTGGTGTAACTGAAGAAAAGATGGTATTGTTTTTATAAAAGTTGTCGTCATTGTGCCAGGAAAATATCAGCCAGTTTTCAATAAATTACATCCTTCTCAATGGGGAGCAGGAGTAAAGTAAAGAGAAAAATTCTACTTAATTTCAATTCTTCCTTTAGCGTTTATGTAAAATGAGATTTAGTGTCAGGAGTTGTCAAAAATAATGCTTTTTTTTTTTAACTTTTAATATAATGTAGCCCAACAGCCTGCTGTTGTGGAATGTATAGCTGATTCAGGATTTAGAAAACCTGTGTGCTGATTGTGTCCAGGTCAGAACTCTTAAGGGTTAACAAACCAGAGTCCCTCACTTATCTGAGTTATAATTTGTACCACTGTATCTGAGAGTTTGCACTGCTTTGTCTCCTAGTACAAGCCTAGAGAGAATCCCTTTCCTGACTTGCCTTCTGAGAGCTTGGGGGTGGGAGCAGGGAGGAATTAAACAAATCTCCAGATAGTCCTGATGTCATGATCGGTATTCTGCTGTTATTTCCACTTGTCAGGCACTGTTCGAGTTGCACAACTCGGAATGTTAAGCATCTGCTTTCTAAATGTGTAGACATCAGTATCATTACAGATTTGTTTGTGGAGATAAATTCTGCCTCTTCAGATTTGCATGTGAATTGAGGGGCAGAAGTTCATACTTTCTGTTAGAATTATAGGGACAACTTTTACAGTTAGCAATAGAAAGTAATAAAAAATAAAGGATTAAATATAGTATTTAGACAATTCTACAGATAAACTCCTCACTTTCTCAATTCTGTTTAATAAATAGAAGTCTTAAAAATGCATCAGTATCACAGTCTTTTCCTACATAATAAGCAAATGGGATTAATGCCATTACATTTCCTTACTGATGTTGTATTTCAATAATCCAGCTATGATAATAGCTGATACAATAATAAACATAATTGTAACAGCGTCCTCATTAGATCATAGTTACAGCATGGGGCTATTTGTGTTTGATCAGTCCCTGTTTCATAGAAGTTGCAATATTTGTTGTATTTGTCTTTCTAAAAACCCTGTCTCCTGTGCATCGATGGGCTCAGACACTCGTCATTGCTTATGCTCAAGTCTCTTCAGTGTTTTTTTTTATCAGAGGGGCCACCTCTGCTGTACTGCTCAGTGCAGTGTGTTCTGTCAGCAGAGAGGTGCTCGAGTGTGGTTTTGTACAAATTGCTGGGTGCCAGAGTTGCTCACTGCTCTTTCAGTAAAATCATGACAAGCAGGAAGCTGTTTGAGAAAATTAGACCTTCCTCAGGTAGTTTGCTGTAAATGCAAGCTGCAGGAAGACTAATGTATTAATCCATTTTGTCAACCTGTAGAAAACAAAAATAAGGTGGTTGGATAATACATGCAAGGTTTTGATATTCCATGTAAGCTTTTCTGTATAATCCAGGGAAATGCATGCTTTTACTGTGCTGGAGAACCAGATACATTTTTCATCCTTTATGAAAAAGATATGTCCCTGGTATAACCCATTGCATGACAGGGTGATGGTTGTTTTTGCTTTTATTAGCAGAACCCCCTCCTTTGGTTAGGGGAGGTTTCCCAATTGCTTGTTGTAATTCTCAGCCAAGGTAATCTCTGGCTTCTGTAAAAATCGCTTAATGCTCATTGTGAGCACTTGGATCTGAAGAGATTCTTCAGCTTCTCAGCCTCTCACCAAATGCCATGGAAAGGGATGGTTCCGACAGCGAAGAGGAGGAATAGAGTTGAGAAAATGCAGATTTTATTTTGTTCTCATCCTGGTCTGCATGCAAAGTCAGTTTCTATATGAACTGCAGTAGGGTGTAATGAGAAGGGAGACAAAAGAATTGCTTTGGTTTTGTACTTGATGTTAAATGAAGTCAGATCCTTTAAGTTAGACTGTTGAATACTGTATTATTTAAATTATTTTTATTATTACTTTGGAAGGCTAAATGTAAGATTGTGTCATTCCATTGCTTCCTGAAGCTCACCATCCTTTGAGGTGTTCAGCATTAAATTAAAAATGAAATGTCTCCCCAGCTGGGGCATCTGTAGCCAGCAGAGAGTACAAACTGACAAGGAGGCCTTATAGAATGGTATAGAACCACAGAAGACAAAGTCAGCAACTTAAGAAAATACCTCTGTGCCAGGACATTCTGTAAATTTCTCTGGAGAAATCCTCCAACCCTTCAAGAAAGTTGACCTCATTTGCATGTTTTGATTAGATTGCTGTCAGGCTTCTTCTGACTCCCTACAAAGAAGAGAAAAGTAGTTTTCTGAACGAGTCTCAGGAACTTCTTAAAGTCTCAATATATTCCTTATAAATAACTTCATAACTGAAGAGAAAGATTTTTGTGTGCTGTGTCAAAATCTCTAGGGGAAACATGTTTTATTGTAAAGAGGAATGCTCTCCATCTATATTCTATATTCCACTTTAGTGAAGGGATCATCAATCTCCCAACTAAATTCCTGAAGTATTTATTAGTTAACTCAGCCTCTGGTATTGTCACAGCTGGGGAACTGTTTCTTTAAAGGACTGTAAATGAAAGCATAACTCAGGGGCATATTTCAGAGAGATACAACATTGTATGACAACAGTGTGGGAGTATCTTTTAAAAAGTGGAGAGGCGGAGAAAGAAAGAATCAATCTTGTGCCCCCTCCCTTCCTCGGGAGGTGAAATTCTAGAGTAGAAAAATTAAATTTGAAACTCCTGATATATTTAGGTACAAGATAATGACCTACACAGCAGAGTTAAGCCAGTGTGAGGACTGCAGTGTTCACTGCCCTTAATAGATGTGTGAGTGTCTTGAATAAGGATTAGGAGAATGTGGGCCTGAAAATACTTAAAACATACAGCAGCCCAAAGAGGAAAAGGACAAACTATACTTGGTTAATTTTTCGTTACTTGTAATTGCCACTTGAAAATACCCTGTTAACATGGCAAGTCTTGTGTTTGCAAAGTGCATTTGCTTCTGGTCACTTGCATTATTTTGGTTAGGGAAGATAAATTTATGAAAAAATACAATGAGCTAGGCACTATTTTTGGCTTGATGGTTATTTCCCTAAGTACCTTAGAAAGAAAGACAGACAGGGTGGAAGATTTAGACTTCTGGCAGCTTTGATTTTCTAGGAAAAAGGGAAGTATTTCATCAGCCAAAAGGTATATGAAAGATGCTTTGGCTGTACCCCAGGCTCTTTAGAGGTGAGCCATAAAGTCATAGTTGAAATGCTTGTGCAAGTGAAGGTAAATGAATTGTGTTGCTTTCTGCTCTCATTAAAAGGTGCTATGGTTTATTTTGATCTTCTACCATAACAATGTGGAAATCATATGGAATAGAGAATGTTTTTGGCTTCTACTTCCGGAGGCACTTATTGTTCTACTTTGTTATTACACAATGTTGGGCGTTATTTTGGTATGATTACTTTAACAGGGAAGGGTCTGCATTTATATAAGCTGTGATACTGGATCTTGGATTGGGTTAATTAATAGCTGGTCATTTACAACCAAAAATTCTGTTGCCTGCTTTGGGAGTGAGGTATCTTTGAATTGTTGTTGGCTTAACTCTGAGCAATGAAGTCATTCATGTGCTGGAGGATCTTCCCTTGGCTGTTGGAGGTAGAGTTTAGCTGTATTAGGGTAATTCATGTCTGAATTTCCTGAGTTGGACGCACAAGTTAGGCTGTAGATTATGTAGAAGTAATCATAATTTGGATAAAATCACAGTTCAAGCCATGTCTTGGTTTTCACAGTCACACAAAAAGTATTTGCAGCCAAAAATATTCACTTGACTGCTAGTGGTCTCTTCCTGTTCCACCTATCCCCGAAATGCACATATAGATGAAAACTGAGAGAAGCTCGAATGGTGGGAAGAGAAGGGGATTGCTGGTCATTTTTTGCAATGAGAGATTAGTTTAAACCTCACCTCTTGGAAGATTTGACTCTTCACCTCATCTCAGTTTTACCAAAGCAAAAGGAGCTATGAGGAATCACAGAAAACCCTGAGTTGTAAATGACCCACAAAGCTCAATGAGTCCAAAGCCCAGCCCTGCAGAGGACTCCAAGGATCACACCTTGGACTCAGGCAGGTTTGGTGCTGTGAAAAGGAGAATGCAAGGCCTCCTGTGGCCAAGCTTTCCTAAGAACAAACAGGCCTGGGGTGTTCCAGAGCACATTCCTGGTGACTCAGAGCAGATTTTAAGAGGCTCTCTCGGATGTTGTCCTTGTTCAGTGTGAGACATGGCTGCATGTGCCATGCATTGCTGCGCCTGCTGTGCCTTCAGAGTCCCAGTTCACTGGTGGGGAATTAAGAAAAATATCTTACTCAAGTGCAGCAGGCATTAATAGGATGGAGATTCCTTTCCCCTCCTGGAGATTTGGAGCGAGAGGTTGGGTTTCTGTCCTTGCATGCTTTAGTTGGCGCACAAAAAGGTATTTTGAAGCATCAAGTCAGAGCTATCTTTAAAACACGGATTAGAGCAAAAAGGTGATTTCTAGCCATGCCCATGACTGCATCCAGAAGTCAGTTGTGTTGGCCTCCTCTAGAATGGACAAAGAAATAGAGAGTGATTTCATTATGTAGCTTTTTATTTTGCTGCAATTAAACCAATGGCAACCAGATGTCTTGGTTTTCTCCAAACCTCAGTGATAACACTTCCGTTAAAAAAAATAAACCAAACATTTTATGGGCAATGGGCTATGGAATAACAGGAATCTTATAAAGGTGGCATGCAATAACTCCAAGAACTATGGGCTGTTCTTTTCTTTTGTAACTTTAAAGCTGAATTACACCACTGGAAGTCTTTATCTGTCTTCACTCCTTGTGCCCTCTCATGTGGCCATGTCTGAAGTAGTAAACAAGGAAGGACATCCTGAAAGATTTTCTGTCTCTTCCCTTTTTTATCAGCAGAAATGTTTGTTGTTAGAGGGTTTTTTATTTCCTTTTTTTTTTTTTTTTTTTTTTTTTTTTAAGTTTTTCCTAAAG
>VYXF01001054.1:812893-853289 GCA_013397295.1 Polioptila caerulea
TTTTTTTTTTTTATAAGCTGCTACTGAATGGTTCTTTAAATTTTGATGGCTGAGGGAAGATGCTGAGTGGTGCCACAAGCTCTCCTGTTTCACTGGGGATATTGATGTGGATGTGTCCATTGCTCAACAGTTCCTTTCCTTGTAGAGAAAAGTTGGTGAGGATTTTAGCAGTTGCACCTACTATCAGCACATGCAGTGGGCTCAGGTGCATGAAAGAGCAATTTTAGATTGTTTTTATAAGATTTCTATGAATGGTTATCATCATTTCCAGTCAGCCTAAATATAGAAATAAACCACAAGAAACAAAGACCTTCCAACAGGTTGTGAGTAAGGACATTTAAGGTCAACCTGCTTCACATCTTTATGCTATTAGTCTTTAGAGACATCTGTAATTCAGACAGTCCTAATATCCTTTGTGTTTTTCAGTTTTACATTTTGGCATCATATCCAGAGCAATTTTCCATAACGTTTAAAGAGAGGAAAACAATATGTCTGGAAACAGCCCTACAGTTTTGCTGAACTCGAGGGTACCATTTACTTTGAGAAATGTTTAGGCGACTTTGATTGTTTCCTCTTTTACTGGCCTAATTGAGTTTTAGAACAAGCCAATGAAACTTTCTTCTTGCTGTTTGTATAACATTCAGAACTCCAATTCCCATCAGTTAACAGGAAGTGTCTGACTTCTGTTCTTCATTATGTATGGAACAGAGTGTGTCAACAGAAGATCGCTAGAATTAAAATGCAAATTTACTGTTTTTCTTTAATTAGCATCACATGGCCTAAATGAGGCTATTTCTATCCTGGAAACTTAAGAAATTTCAAAAGTTAAGATGTATGTAACATGTAGATTTTTTAATATTTTTTTATTTTCAAAAGGGATAGTCTCCTTGTGCTATGTAATGAAAATTTATTAATTCTATTTAACTATGCAATTGAATTCAGCTACTGGAGTGCTTCTGTTGTGGTGGGAGGTTCTCTTTGGTTTATTTGTTTGTTTTTTTTAATTCTGCTGCGTTTTTATCAAAGAATTTGAATTTCTTGTTAAATGCTAGAAGTAAAAGGAGCTGCATTTTAAATAGTCTGTTCTTCAGCAGGTCTGCAAAGGCAGTTGATTCATTAGATTGCACTCATAAAGGCTTAGCAAGCAGTGAGGACTTTACACAGAATCTTTTCAACATTAATTTAACAGATTAAAGCTTTCACTGCGAGTTTCCTGTGATTTTTTTTTTTCATACTGAGCAATTAGGAGTGTACCTGCAATTCAAAGTTGAGTTTGCAATATGTGCTTTTATAGAGACCCTGCTGTGTCTGACACTCAGTTTCATTAATTCTTCCCTCTCTCTCTGCAGACTGTGTATCACAGGCAGGCTTGTTGGTTTAGTCAGCAGTGGACTCTAAGAGGGGAGTGACAAATGATCCTGTCCTACCTGTCCCTTGAGCTGCAGCTCCGTCCTGACCTCATTTGTAGCTCTCAAAGCTGAACTTGAGTTCTACCTTAGATTCCAGACCCTCTATCTCACTTGCAGGATAGCACAGGGAATCCCTTCCCAGCTCTAATTGTGCATCTGTTGAGCAATGACATTTATTTGACCACAGTTGTTGTTGTAGCTCTCCAGGCTGAGCAGGACAAGAGAAGAATTCCATCTTTAACAGTTTACAATTCACTGACTGACATCTACCAAAAAATGTCCTGCCAGCATTCCAAGGCTAATATTCTTCCTAGAGAGCCTCAAAGCTCACTAACAGAGTGGCAATAGTCTTTGAAAAGGCTTGTGATCCTTGCTGGAGGGTCCAAGGCGTCCAGGTGAGAGAGTCCAACCCACTGGGCAAATCAGTGCATTGGTCTTGTGTCCTGGCACTCGGGCTCCTCTATGACAATTTCTATATTAATGATTCTGATACATTTGGAAAGTTTGCAGTATACCACACCGAAGGGTCAATTTACTTGGCACCACAGGCAGCTCCAGCCCAACTGATTTATAAATATGGCAAATCAGTTTCTAAATTATATTTCATGGTTACTAAGAATCAAAGAAACAAGAAAGGAGGTTTCTGTGCCAAACATAATTATGGAGATTTTGGATAGACAGAATGTCAGGGAGAGAAGAAAAAAGCTGTTTCCTTTATATACAACATGAATATTTCTTCATCTAAAAAAGCTGACTTCTAGCCATGAAGAGTTAACATTCATGAGGAATGTGTGGAAACCTTACATAACTTGTTCAGTCTCATCTCATGGGTGTTTCTCTGTACACTCTGCCAGAACTAATTTCACGGTTTTAAAACAACTCATGGTACAAAAAGAATACGTAATGAGTTGCCGTGAGATATGATTGTTTCCCATCTGAGAGATAGAAAGACCTGTAGCTCTCCAGGACTTATTAGAAATCATTTCTCAATTAAGTATGGGATGTATAGCTTAACAAAGGCTGTGTGGTTCCTCTTGAATACATCAGGGTTTGACTGAGCAAAGCAGACCTTTTGCAAGCATTTGAGATGCTCTTCCTCCTCCTTTTCCCCAGCATCTTTTCCTCTCCTAGTTTATAAATTCAAAGAGACCGTAAGCTTGTGTAGACAAAAAACACTGACCTGGCACGGTCTGTCTTATCCTGCCTTCTGAATCCCTGTCATATCTTAGAGTTTGAAAACAGACAAAGCTTTCTGGTGCTGTCAAAAAAGTCATCTTTGAGAAAGGAAGCAGCATCCAAACTGTCAAGACCAATACTTGCTCCCTCTCAGCCAGTGACGTTTCACTCCTGAAGCCTGCATAGCAATAAACTACGGACTTCAGTTACCAAAGACAGAGCCTACACAAAGTGCTGGCAAAAGCAGAGTCCAGGGAAAGAAAGCTGGATGGAATGGGGTGGTGAAAAGGAATCTCTTTGTTTTAGCATTAGAAATGCACAGAGAGAGAAATTATGTTCTCCCCTTCTAAGAAAGGCAGAAAATAATGTTATACAGCCCCCCCAGCATTATACAGAATGGGGAATGCTTTAGAAAGTGTGCCAAGGGTGTAAGCCAACAGTTCGTGGCACACCTTGTCTTAGTTTGAAAAACAGCCTTTTGGTTAGTGAAATTTTAAAAGAAAAGGAAAAGAAAAAACATGTTTTGATTAAAAGTTAGTTGTAGTTGTTACAGAGACAGTGGACCATAAGACCAGTGGAGCATAAGATCACTCTTCTCACCTCCGCATTTCAGGCAGATGTGAAGCAGAGTTCAAGTTCAATTTGATAGCTCTAGCAAGGTCTCATATCATTTTCTGAGGCAGGAGGTCATAGGGGACTTGATGGGCTAATATTTGCCCAGGTCTTTCCAAGTCATGAAGTGAGATTTATTTTCAAGTGTCAGAGCCACTTCAGTTCAAATGAGTTAAAGTAGCCTTAAACGCTAAGGGAAATTTATGAGGATCTTTGGACCTCCAAAACACTTCAGTAAAGCAGCTGGGATTACTAGTAAAATTTCCCCGCTGTAAAAATGTGATTTGAAACAGAAATGTGGCTGCATTGAGAGGGTTCTGCTCCAGCTCCGTCCATGGTGTTCCTGTGCAGATGGGAGCCCTAGCATTGCAGTCAGCGGTCTTGAAAGGAAAATTCAGTGGGATGACTCACTGTTTTCTGCATCTTCTTGTGCTAGGAACATAGAAACAAGGCAAAGATTCCTTGCTCTATCCCCTTATTTGCCCTGCCGCTCTCTAGGGAGAGTTGTTATGGATATCCTTTTTGTGGCTGGAAAAGGGAGGAGGGATGGTGGCAAGGTGCAGAATTGCATCATTTCTGTGCTGCCAGGTGCCCATCCAAGGCAAAGGTGAAGCTTTCATTGCAAGGAAGGATTACACTGTTCTGTCTGCTGGGCAGAAGTGGTGACATGACAGATGATGTAGTGGCAGGATGCATGAAATAATTTAGATTAACCTCTCAAATTTTCTGTAACAGCAGTGCAGGAAGTCCTGCTAGTTCTTGGAAGAAATCCAAGAACAAATTTCCATGCTTCTTATCCCAAACTCACTAGTGATGAAGAAAATTTTACTTCAGTAAAAATCATCTGTGTCCCAATAGGAAATATACCTTTTTATAGGAATTTTTTTTTTCACTTTCAAAACTTGTCATTTTTAATGTGGGAAGGAGCCAGATGATGTGAGGCACAAACACACATTGATTCTCTTTTTAGAAAACCAGTGAGAATAGGGATGCAAATTAGTTCACTATACAGTTCTAATTAATCAGCCTCTCTTCTCTTTTCTTTATTCCAGTTACCTTGGATTAGAAGTCATGTTATCCTTTGGGCTCTGACTGACTTAATGTTTTAGAAAACTGCTGGCTCCTAATCTGAGAAGGAAGTCAGAAAGGGTCAATATTCTTTGTATTGCAGTTACTCCAAAACAATGGCTGATTTTAGTTAGAATGGTATTTCAGGGCTATTTTC
The DNA here is from genome assembly GCA_013397295.1 of Polioptila caerulea. Classification (NCBI taxonomy): domain Eukaryota; kingdom Metazoa; phylum Chordata; class Aves; order Passeriformes; family Certhiidae; genus Polioptila; species Polioptila caerulea. Next base: position 817,316 of record VYXF01001054.1, read on the forward strand.
CTTCTCATATTTCAAAGCACAGCTGAAAATAAAGTGAGTGTGCCCTGAGACACTGGCTGTAACATATGTTGAAGGAATGTTCTATAAAGATAAACCAAACAATTCTCCAGCATTAGCTGTAGATGGACTCTAGATTTGATTATGCTGTTTGACCTGTCCAAGATTCAGAGATGTCTGAGCCTGAGGTTTTTTTTGATGGTCTGTTTTGCAGGGGAAGGAGAAGAGCAGATTGCTGTAGAGTAAGCAGAAAATTATTCAGCAGCTCCCTGTTATGTTCATTAAGAAGGCAGAGTGAGGCACTGAACTGTTATTTTAGTCAAATCTTCATTTCATTTATGTCAGTATTTTGTAAATAATTAATATGACATTTTAAGTTGACTTGTTTCCAAAAATAGCTGGAATACAATAATAAACTGCACTGCAGTCAATAGAAATAGCTATAATACCATGTCCTGTTTTGAAATTATTTTTCACTTACCAGTCAAGCTGAATATTAGTGCTTCTAGGTAGGAGGTTATTAACTGTATTTGCTCTTTGAAGAGAAAAGAGCTCCTCATAAAGGTGACTTCGACAGCAAAGGAAAATTTCACAGCAGTAGCCAATTTCCTCAGGGAACAATTCCATGATTTCCTAGTCCAAAGTAGATCTACTCTTCTGCTCCCTTAGAGGCAGGGGCAAGAAAGCACAGGAAGCCATAGAGATGGGGACAGGGAAAATTTCAAATGTCACACAGACTTTTAACTATATCAGTGCCAAGGGCAGTGTGTCAGGCAGCCAGAAAACCATGGAGCTGAACAGGGCCCAAATCGTAGCTCTCCAGCAAACAAAGAACGCTCAAGAAAACTCTTGAAGTTTTACCAAGTCCTTTCCTGGACATTTTTCCTCAGGACAGTGACACTGAACATTAGCAATTCAATCCTCCTCTAGGATCTAGGAGTTGCCTTCCTTGCCTGCTTACGAGGGAGCTGCTTGTGCTGATGGCCTCATGTGCTTTTGGGAGTAGAAATGTTCCTGCTACTGAAGCGTCATTCCTCATGGTTAGGGTGGCTGATGAATGGGGAAAAAGGCATAAGAAGATCACTCAGTGGCACACACTAACTCCAAGACTGGAAGGATAATGTTAACCTACAGGCAGAAGTGGCAGAGTGCTACTCTATTAATTTTGCTCATTTATTAAATGTCTGTGAGATTTTTGCAATGCAGCCCAGTTGAACTTGCTAATTTTTTTTAACCTCAAACAGAAGACTAGATAAAGCCCAAAGGAAGATGTATTCTGTAATACTTAAATGGTGTGCAATTCATAATTAGCTTTAGTGAAGGTTTGGCTTTGGCCAGTTCAGCAGAGACAGGATGCTTTATTTTTGGAGCTAAGGTCTTCACCTCACTACTGTGGTGCAACATTCTGGAAAAGCTGGCAATTGATGTACATGGGCAGCTTTTATGTGTTCAGATTAACTCATATGAACAGTTACTATTCTGGCTCCTGTGGGGTCACTGATGCTTTTAAACAGCACTGAAGGGTCACTGCGAGACTCTGAATGAAATCCCAGGCTCCCAGAATTTTTCTTCTGTGTTCTTATTCATATATTAGAATTCTAGGGTCTTTCATACGTTCTGCCTTCAAATTTGACTTATGGCCATAGTCCACAGAAAGAGGACTGCTCAGCTAAATTTTGCTAGTGAAAAGATCAGGAAAATCTTTTAAGTTCTGTTCTCTAACCTAGTCGTTGTGTCCCTCCCCACCTTCCTGACCCCTTTTTCCTTTTCTTTCTAAGCCATGAAAAACGTTACCATCACCTCTAACTTTTCTTGGCCAATTGAAGAATAAGTTTTAATTTTAATACCCCTCTCAAGCTATAACATTTAAGGAAATACAGGTTACAAACTGTGTATTTTTTTTCCTAGTGCCGACAGGGGAAAGTAATTTCTCATTCTCTTTCTTTTCCTCTTTTCCGCTTTGGGATGCCAGCCTTGCAAATCAATATTTCATTTTGAAGAAGCCATGTTTGATGCCAGTTCTACTTATTTGCTTTGCAGTCACTGCAGTAATTCTTTGTAGCTCTGTCAGTATGTAAATTAAACCAAGCATAGATAGCTTTGTGTTGCTTAATGTTCAGCTGATAAAAATTAATGTGGTGTGAAATGAGCATTTTATCTGACTGCAGATACAGTGCCGGAGTTAATTAGACTGGCAGAGCAAAACGTTATTAAACATACAGGCCCCTGATCATCAAGAGCTGGGTGAACCTCAAAAATGTGGGTTTGGGTGGGCAGTGTAATGTAAATTGACTGAGGCAGGCTCAAAGCAAACATACTGGGGATGGTGCACGACTTCAGCAATAAGACATGACAGACAGAGCAGTAGTGCTGATGAATGCATGCCTTGGGTGCACAGTGTAAGGTACAAGGCAAGCCAAATGCTTCCAGCACGCTTGGGAAGTGCATTAATCAGCATTAACACATGATCTACAATGTCTTATTGTCATTAAACATTGCCACTTCATAAGTTCGGGACTCGGTGACAGTTAAATGATCAGTAAGCCAAATCAAATAAAGTAGCAAAACATTTAATTCGGCATTGGTTATTTCAGTAACAGTATTTTCATATACTTAGTTAGCTCTTTTGGAAGATTGCCTCGCAGCACTGGTGTATACATTGCAATTTTCTCTAATTAAAACAAAAAAGCACTAACAAAGATATCTTTTTTTTTATATATACTGAGTATATCCTGTAAGTATTGGCTCACTTCATCTGTTGTCTGAATGTGGAGCCTATTTTGATATTCCCAATCCTCTGTTTATGCTGGATACATTTATGAAGAGAATCAGATGCATTGTAATATTGCCATGAAAAGTTGTATTGGATACAACCAAACAGGCCTCTACTTTTGACGCTGTGATGGGTGAGTTTGGAACAATGTCCTCAGTATTACTGCCCAGGCACGATGTGAATCTGATCGTTTTAGCTAGTGGAACCCACAATTTCTGTTTTTTGGACCACAACATTTCCTAACATGTAATTGGAGACTTGGGGCTGTGGTGTTTATTTGAAGAGATAGGAAGCTCAAAGTCATGTTTAAACAAACCTACAAGCCAACACCCAGATTGTCAGGTGCTTCTGGGGCACTCAAGTCTAAAGGGCTCTGGAGGCAGTGCAGATCACCTGGGAGGAAACTCTGTTCAGTTTTCTAAAAGGACCAGCTGGCACTGGGTGGGGGGGTTATGCAGTGGATGTTACTGGGCAGTAAGAGCTCCAAGAATGCTTTTCTGCCTCCTTGTGACCCCCAGAATGCTGCTGAGCAGCCTCAGTTTTACTTCCTGGCGACCTCCCTCTTAACCTCTCTTGGTAAGCCTGGGAGTCTGACATTTTTACCTAGGGCTTCATCCTTGTGATACTTGGTTAAACAGTATTTTCACAAATCTGATGTTTCTCTGTAATGCAGATGGTCCCTTTTATGCATTTCATCTGTTTATTTTTTACTTCTGCTTTGACAGTACTATATATGTTTTTGCTGCAGCACTTAGCCTTAAATGAGCAGGCCTTTTGTTTTTCAGTTGTTAGTTCTTTTGTCTTGTTCTGGTCTGATGTCCAAATGTTCCTCCAAACTGGTGGCACTATTTCCCTCTCAGCACCTTCACATTGCAAATTGTTGTCGTGGGCCTTGCCAAATGTAATGCCCCATTTTCCCTCAGGTTGTCTTCAGCAGGTGAGGTGGTGGGTGGGCTCTGAGTGTTTTTATAAGGAGCTCCTCATGCTTTTTCATTACATAATAGTCAGGGAGAGTCCTACTTTACTGCTTCTGCATATTTCTGAACAGTGCTCACAGCAGAGACTAAATATTAGGAGCAGACAGCAGGACCTCTGTTGCTGTTCTCAAAACTATTAAAAATGAGCAGAGGGTGGTCAGTACTCACATGGATGCACAAATTGATATCCCTTATTAACTACATAATTTGCTTGACACTGACTGGAACTTCCCAGCATAATTGAAGAATTTAAGCTTTTTGGCTCAGTCTCAAAGGATCAGTGAAGGTGACCAAGGAATCTTCTGAATGTTATACTAAAACCTCACAATAGGAGGACTTGAGAGGACTTTCTCTACATGCCAGTTACTCTTCGGTGTGTTTGTGAGAAATGGGATGATATGAGGCTGTCTTGGTATTTGTATGCACTGCTCTGCCTTCCTTATCCCTAAATGATTTTCAGATAAAATCCAAATCTCCACTCCATTATTTAAAGTATTTATTTTTTGAACAAAACACTGTAAATTCCCTTCCTCTTTGCAACAGAGTTGAAATACTCAAGACGTTGGATTGTGTAGTTTCAAAACCCATGCCATTGCTCTCTCCCCTTCGAATGTCACAGTTTAGTTCTACATCTGTTAGATCCTTGGAGAGCTGCACATGGCTGGTAGCTTCTTCCATGATGGAGATGGAGGCCATCACGTTACTCCTAGTTCAGAATTTCTGGTATGCTCTGTGAAATTCCTCTGTGCTTACAGATATGCAGAAATGTACCAAGAGCAGTATTAATTACTGTCCTAACCAGGAATGAAGTAATTTGCCAGATTAGAAATAACTCCTTGCTTACCTGGAGTGATTGATATGCTGCATCCTATCGAGTTCCTCCATTACATTTTTTACCTTATTGAGAGCTACTCAATTCTTTGAGGCGTTGCATTTGACTTAATACTATTTTCTCTATGTTCTTCAATCTTACTTTTTTTCTAAATTTTCTTTATGAATCATTCTATCCTGTACAGAGGCTTCAGTGCATGTAGGAGGATATCCAGTTGTTCAGAACTGTTTTTGTCCTTTAGCCTAAGGGATCAGATATATGTCCTTTAAGCTGCTGCATGATTAGTTTTGTTTTCAATGTTTCCTTTCTAATTTTCCTTTACCAGAAAATAAAAATTAGATCCCTTCCTCTGTAGTAACCTATATTTGCTGCCTTTTACTACTGTAATGTTCAAGGCCAAATTTCCAGATACATTTTTTGCATATTCCTTTTTGCACAGCTGTCCAGACTTTTCACTGGTACAGGTTATGAGTTACTAGGGCCTCAGTTTGGAATTTTGGCAAGGTATCTAAAATTACAGAGGCTCATCCCTTTTTGGGCTAGAATTCTCTGTTGAGAATAGTCTCTTTTGGGGGGAAAAAAATTCTCTCTGTTTAGAATTAGACGTAATAAAAAACAAATGTATACAAAGGCCACAACAACCAACACCACCACTTATAATTTTTATGGTTGCTGCAAATTCCATAAATCTCTCTTGGAACTAAGATAATTTTTAAATAAAATCATGAAATTCAAGATTTTGACCACCACCTAATTGGCAGGGGAAAAAAAAAATCTCTTCTCCAAATAAATTAGTAGTTTAGGTTTGTTTTTCTGGTTTTTTTTATTTAGTATTTTTGGACTATCCATACCTTTGATGAATTAAAAAGATGGAATAATTTTGTTCTGATGTGAACTTGTATTTATTTCTGTAGCTTCCAATGCTATAAAAATGAGTAAAGAGGACCAAGCTGTTGTCAGTGGTAGGCAAAGCTGTTTATAAAGCTCCTATCTCTAGTAAAATTAGGCTTCTTCCTCTTTTTGATTCAACAGAAGAATCTAAATTCTTGGTCTTACTTTGTGACATCTAAATCAGGCCCAGCAGAGACAGAGAATGAGATGCCATATTTCTGAAATGCTGATCTTCCTTCCCCTTGTTCACCCTTTTCTTATAGTTATTTGAATGGCAACACAGATTAATGACAGAATTTTGTTACACTATGAACTAAAATAAATTCCTTATCTTAAATTAAACTTGTATGTAGCAGTACCCAAATCCCTACCACCTAGGATAGTTTTCAGAAGAGTGAGGATTTATTTAATTATAATTTTTGGGTTTTTTTTAACTGTTTCCTACTGAGGATTCATAGGGCCACATCTCAAACTGGAAATAAATTAATAGGATCCTACTTGCAGCAGTTCACTTGTATTTGCTGAGGAAAAGAGTTTGTCCTATAATGAAATCTGAGGGCCTGTCTGAACAAAATCATGTTTGGAAGGGGCCACTGAGAGATGTTTGATCATCTGTTGTGTGCTCCTATCCCTCTTCAAGTGATTTGTATACTGTAGGAAAACATCCCCCCTAAACCCTCTTCATGACAGAACTAAGTCATTTAATTTCCTTTATTCGATCACATTGGTGACTTCTAGATGAGCGACTTTTCCTTTGTATCACTCAAGATTTCCAGCAGTGATACACGTCTGTGGCTTGGTCCTGCACAATCCTGTAATTCCTACATGCCTGCTCATTAAGTTTAGTTGAGGAGTGCTGGCAATAGTGCTCAGTATCATTTATCTCTGGATTGCAGCCTAAAGTGTGTGTACAAGTGGCTGAGATTAATTCACTTCACAGCTCTCCGTAATTGTGGAGATTCGAACTGTGCCATGTTCCACCCTGGGAAAACAGTTTAAAAAAAAAGTAAAGAAACCAACTTATATAAAATCTACAGTCCATTAGAAGATGAGAACGTCTGGTTTTGTAACGTTGAGAGCCACAAGCCCTTTGAGATGTGGGCTCCTGCCTTTTTGCCTCTGTGCCTGTCTGGCCCCGTGGTTGTGTGGCTGTGTCCTGACGCCGAGCCGAGCTCCCGGGGGCTCTGCAGCCCAGCTCAGCGAGCTGTGGCAGGGTGGGAATTCTCCTGGTGCACTTGGCAGGGTGCTGACAGCAGGGACAGCCTCATCCCAGGGTGAAGGATGGCTCGGCACTCCAGAGCAGCTGGATTTACGGCACAGGCTGCTGCCTGCTGCCCCCGTGCAGTTGGAATATTGGAAGATGTGCTGAGCAGAGGAGAGAGCCTGAGCAGGGAAATTGATGGCACTGTTGTGCCAATCTGCAGTTCGGCCCTGCCACATTAACTTGGAGTTACCACACTCAGTATTCCCCTCATGGAAGCAGCAGTCTGTTCCAGCAGTGAAAGAGCCAACAGCATGTGGCTGCACAGTGACTGGATTGCAGGCTGAGGTTTTGTTTTGTTTTACTTGTACTTCTAAAGCCTTAAACCTTAAATTCCAAAGTTGTTTAGTTCAGCCTTGTTCGGCTTAATTGGAAATGATTTGTACAGGCAGGATTGTGGCACACATGGATGTGCATGGATAAATGTGAAGTAAATGTGAATGATGGCATGTTTTTTAGGCATTCAGTGAGAAGTTAGTATTTGCCAATATTTCAAAAATTAGCTTTGAAAATAAGGGCTGTGGCTGATATAAGAAAAGATTATGTCAGTCCCCCTAGGTCTATCTAGAAAAACCTCTTAATTTCACAGTAACTTTCTTTGCCTATCTAAACATTACGACTTTTATTTTTCAGAGCAATAGTTCGTAGTAAAATGTGAAAAATGCCTTTTTAGAGGTATAGTTAACCTAAATATTAGGCACCATCAGCATTAGTGAGTCAGTCTAAATAAAAAACCACTTCAGCTTACAGGAAAAACTGATTCAAAGAAAACAGCCGTAGCTATAGGAAAGGTAAGTAGGTCTGTGTTTCAATAGCTCCGTGTTCCATCGAGGGTCACAGGAAGTTCATGAGAGACCATGAAGTTTGTGCTAGCCAGGGCTCAGGCAGCTACATTTCATCTCCAGCACTGGTCACAGGGGCACCTGATAAACATGCCCTGCATGCTTTGCTCCCACTCCTTGCTCGTGCATAGTGTCAGCCACCACGAGCTGCCAGAAGCAGCTCTGTGGTCTCATGGGAATGCACACGGCAAATCACTGCAGCTGGGCACAGACCAATGGACCTAAAAAGGCCCATATGTGCAAAAATCCTCAAACTGACATGTCAGTCTGTTCCTTAGAGTTCTCCAAACCCATTGCCATGGAGTGGGCACTTCCTGCATTTTGTATGGACATAAGTGTATTCAGCAGTCAGTGAGAAATGCATTAAGCAGGGAGAGCAAAACTTCAGATTTTTCTCATTGTGATGCAGCTCCCCTCCCCTCAGTCAAGTATTTATTGAAATTAGAGATGGTGTAGGTGACAGCACTTGATAGCAGTTGCACAACCAAATTTGTGTGTGAGTTTAAATCTCAGTGTTAGGATTATTTGTGTATCTAATGATTCCATGTGAAAATTCTGGTACTAGATTAGTATTCTTATTGTATATCCTTCTTTAATATTCTCTGTAAAAATGTGCCAAATGAAATCCAGAAATATTGCTGCTGACATCTGTCCATGACCAATATTCCCTACCTATTCATTGCCTAGCACTTTCAGAGTTATTTAGTTCACGTGCACAAAACTGTGTTAGGTACCAAACAGTGCAAAACCAGACCAGGTTAGTTCAGTTTTGTAGTGAAAGGTGGCTTAGGGAATTTGTGTGAGAGTTCTGACTTGAGTCACTTATGAGGTCTTTCCACAAAATTACTTCCTAGCAGGAAATCCCAATTTGCTAGAGCCAGTACCTTTTATGTAATCATTCAGAGATAGCTCTTTGTGCAGTGAGGCCATTTCCAGTCAAGGTTGTTGGGCCAGAGCCCTGACTCACCAGCTACTGCCACTAAGGCAGATTCAGAATAGAACTGAAACTTCGTTCTTTCACCTCCCCAGTGAGGAGACAGGGCTACCTGTGTCCTGGTGTCTTCTTAGTTGGAGCTGGTTCATTTAGCAGAAGCAATTAATGATTCAAAACATTGGGAAAACGTAAGCTGTAATTCTGCCTTTACAAGCAGCAGGTGATCTGACGGGGCCCTAATGCTGCAAAGTATCCTTTTGTCCTTTTAATTTCATCTGGAGATGAGGCTGCTTAGAACACCAAGAAGGCACCAGAAGTTGCAGGATAAGACAGAAATTATGAAAATATTGCTTTGATTAGGATAAGCAACTAATTATTTGGATGCTGATGTGTAATTGGATCTGCAGCTGAAACTGTAAAACTTCAAAGCACGAGCTTTATCATTAGATTTTCAGTAGCACCTTCTGTGATTCACACAGAGATGGCTGCCTTTTGTTCTCCAGCTCCAAACCTGGTCAAATTCCAGGGATGCAAAGACAGGCAGCAGGGCATTCCATAATAGGGCTGTGGCTTTTTTATTATTTTTTTTTCAGTAGTTGTCATCTTTGTCAGAAGATACAGCTTAGTGTTCATGTGGAAAGAATCCAACTTTTTTCCATTAAAGCAAACATGGGGTCATTTCTGCATAATTTAGAGGATTGCCAGCTGTGGGAACACAGCACCTTTAGCCATCCCAAAGCAATTGATATTTGTGTCTGTAAATGCTGGGTCTGTCTGTACCTCAAACCCGTGGCGGTCTGCAGTGGTAACAAAGGAGTGAAGGAGATGTGTTTGAAGATGAAAAGAAGCAGGAAGAACATTCCTTGCTTGGTTTGCTCAGTGAAGTAAATGATTTACCTGAGACCTGGTATGCTTAAACCGTGTGTGGTGGAGTTTGGTGCTGAGATCCGTCAGCAGCCCTGCTTGGCCCAACTGAAAAACTGCAAGTTCTGTATTTTCTCCAGCGTGCCCCTGCAAACCTGCTTATCAGAAACAGAGTATCAGTCTAGCTGCAACTATTTCTTTTGAGGCTCAGCTGGTACTTGTACAGGCTTCCGTGCTATCAAAGTGTTCAGGCAGGGGGGTGCTGTGAAGGTTGTGAATTGAGCCTGTTCTTATCTCTTGTACAATGCTATAGATAGGCTGATCTCAGATGGTATTGAGGATTTAATGAGTTTAATAGGTTTAATTGCTAACGAGTTAATGTTGTACTTACAGTGACTCCACCTTCTTTAGGAGACGTGTGTGAACATTCCAAGGGTAGCTGAGGTTCTGATATGTCCATTTTGGAATTTTCTGTCACTTTCCCCCATATGAATTACCCACTTCAGTCTTCTGAACGTCTTGGGGGTTAACTTTATCAATCAATAACTTTTATCATTTGCTACCATGGGTATTTTAGCTTGTTTTTAAAATGTCCATTCTGTGGTACTTTTTATTGCCACCATTTGTGGTACACAGCAGAATTTGCCATTTGTGTCTCATAAGGGCTAAAGACAAGCATGAAGTTATAGCTCGTGTGCTTTCTTCACAAGAAATGGGGCTTGACATTTCTGAATTCTCAATATCCCATCAGGTGAACTTTTGATCCCTGTTTCTCGCTTGAAGCAAGACATTGATAATGAATTAAGTTAAAATATACTTTGCTACTGGCTGATATGACTGATGTGGTTGGTGTGCCAGGTAATCACTCCATTAAAATGTTGAAGATGGCTTTTAAATTAATGAAGCTGACATGGTATTATGAAGGTTGTAGTATTTTGTGGGATGTTTGGTATCCTGCACTCTTCCAGCTTCTTTTGTCCCCCTGTAACTCTAGAAGTAGCAAAATTTGAATCTTATGTACCTTGTACATTTCTTATGATTTCTGTAGGACAGAGTTCCGTGCTAGAAGCATCAGAGTACACTTTTAGAGGGTTTTGTTTTGGTTTTGGGAATTATTTTGGTTTGTTTCTGGATAACTAAGTCTCATATCAGTTCTAGACAACAGCAAGATGAAAATGCCTTAGGCCTAATTTTGCTAAGTCACAGATTTGTTTTTGATTTAGTACTTGGATAAATTTCTCCATGCAGATTAAAGGAAGCAATGTTTGAATGAAGTTTTTTATAGCCAAGTATAGCTCTTGCAACCAACAAAGTTGGTTGCATTTTGGAAAGACTTTGCTGGAAGAAAAAAACTAACAAACCCACCCTCCCCCAAAAGAACCCAAAAATCCAGTCTGTCTCAGAAACATTGAGACATGCCAGAGTTTAAAAGCTGGTATTAGTCAAACTGTAAAACAGATTAGGAAGATTTCTTAATTTTTTTTTTAAAGTTGATCTCCATATTAGATTTCTTCCCCCAAAATGTACTCCTTGCTAATTGTTTGGGGCTCAGCACATGAAAGTAGTGTTTATAAAAGCTCTGTTAACCCTTGTCACCTCGAGTAGCAGTAGAATCTGTTTTAGACAGATTTTCTGCATAGTGGGAAGAGTTCAATGCTCGCTCCTTGTTTTGTAGAGTGGATTAAAAACACTACTCTATGTAATGCTCATTGTAGATGGCAAATTTTAGCCTCTAAGTGAAAGTCAGAGCATTTGGTAAATACTTCTGAACTTGCACTAAATTTTATGTGGGGACTGAAGCTTATTGACATTAGTGGACTCATTTGCTGAATCTACTTACATGAGGTCAAATGAACTCCAAATGGTTTGAGGTTTTTAAAATTTATTAAAATTCTGTATTCAAGCTAAGGGGCTTTTTAATTTATCTTTTTTTTAGTCAGACTGAGCCAATTTATCTACAAGTCAGGTAAAACAGGATGTAACTGTTAAAATCCGTATTGCAATGCGAAAGAGTGAAACTCAGCAAAAGGCGTAAGAATTAGCTATAAAATTAAATTTTATTTTTCATGTCTGTGTTGCCACAGTGAATGAGGTTTGAAAGGGTTGAGAGTAGCACTCAATTCACTGAAGTGTGACAATTCTTCCATGTCAGTGATTTCAAGCCTGAAGGGGATGACATCCTGTAAGCACATTCATCCATTTGTGTTTATTAAATTAAAACCTACATGAATTTGCAACAACAGACTGTTCATTAACAGAAAAAGAGACTATTGCTTTTCTCTTGGGACTGTTTTGGCTTTGATCCATTGATCTATTCTTGCATTGACATAAATATTAGGGTTTTGTTTGTATTGGTTTTATTTTCTTCCTGTGAAAGATGAGATGATAAACAACAAAAAAACCTTCCTCATCATGCTCATATGTACCCTATACTGTAAGCAGCTAAATTAGTTATGAAATTAAATAAACAGCACACAATGCACTACTCCAAGTGAAAAAGAGAATCCTAAGTTTTTTCTCTGCTGTCTCTGCTAAACTGTGCTATACTTTGCTAGGTATACAGGCGTTGAGTGAAAGGCAAAAAGAAGTAAACACTAACTAGGCAGTGTTATGCAACGTGTTGTTTAACACATCGATTTCAGTAGCACCCAAAGACTCAGGCAAAAGCTGTATTTTTATTGTGCAGCACCCTGAGCAGAGGTTGGGGGCTAACAGTGGTACCTCGAAGGGTGTACTCTGAAGCTGCACATAAGACTGAGAGAGAGGAAATCTCAGCTGCAGTTTTTTGGAAGCTCCCCAGTTGCCTTCTCTCCCTTTTACAGTAATGCCTATTTCAAGCAGTTGGGAAATATCTGTGTTATCAAGTCAGGATCTGTCTCTGTACAAGAAGGCAGAGGATTACAGGAAAGGGGTTGCAGTCTCCCTGAGCAGTTGATGAAGTTCCTGGGAAAGGGTGGAAAGGAGAAAGCCTTCAGATGTTTTTGCAAGAAGCTACAATTGAGCAGAACAGGATAATAGATACAGGGGTCCCAAAGACTGGATACTTTAGTTCAGCAGAGAATACAATATACATAAAAGATGAGGGTGTAATTTGAGGGATACAGAAATGATTGCTCTAGTTCTTCAGGGTGAAAAAATTGTCTGTGTAGCAAAAGTAGGAGAGAGAGCAAAGATTGCTTTTGAAATACAAATTTTGTAGTGAGAATAAAACAATGAATCCAAAGAAGAGAGAGGAGTGAAGTGATGGAGCAATCATGCACAAGGGGTAGGTTTTTTGGGAGTGTTGGAATTAGCACCTGGAGCTGGCTCATGCTGCAGAGTAGGTGTGGTACTCTGCATGGGAGGGTCAGATAGAAATCAGTGTTTTGCTGAGGTAAAAAATGGATACAGCATGTATATAAAATGTAAAGGGACTTGTTCTTGAAGCTGAAGCTGCAGAGAATGAGTGTGTGGGGTTGTGTGACAGTAGCCAGCAGTAGTCAGAGAAAAAGGCAGAGCCAACAGAAAACAAAAGCCACATGAAAAGGAGGGTGCGTCAAGCTATAGAAAGCCTGGTTTGGTCAGGTTACTGAGGCTTCCTGGCTGTGGTAAGAATTAGAGGATCTCCTGGGTAGTTTAATGTAAATTTGGAAAAAATAGCAGAAGCCCATCAACATCAGTAAGTATTTTTGCTAGCACTGAAACTAGCATATCTAAAATGGGTCATAAAAAAAAATTTAAGACCAAGATAATTAGGTATATCATTGAGAATTCAGTCTAGGTGAACTGAATGGAATATTTCCAAACTGAATACATGTAAGGTTGGTCAGATTATGCCTACCCATTCTTTCTTGCTTTTGGCATTAAATAGAGTTAGTATTGAAGAAGTTTGAAAGAAAAAAAAAATCACTGTGCTATGAAAAAAAAAAAAAATTAAAATTCATATTGAACCAAGATGCCAAGATTATAATTGTTATTTGTGCTGCTGAAACATAACCCTTCCCCTTTGTGAAGCTGGGAGCCTGAAATCAGTGAGAGATGTAGTTTTATAAGTCTATTTTGTACTGGTTTTCCCAAGTTTTCTGGATTATTCCCCCTCCACCCCCCATTATGTCAAAAGGAGTCACAGATGGTGGTCACTAAATGCTAGGGCCCATCCTCGGGTATCACAAGGTCAGACTAACTCCCTGGAGGTCCCTGCACCTCGTCACTGGCTGCTGCAGGTTTGAAGTGGCCCAGGCCTGTAAAGGGAATGTCTGTGGCCCTCCTGGGACATAAGCACAGAGCTAAGGCTCTGCTTGGGTGCAAATCCCTGGGCTGGGTGCTGGTGTTTGGGGGAGGCTGAGGGTGTCTGTTCTCTGACAGGACTGAAAGGCAGCATGGTCTGGTAGTTCTGTGTCCAGGCACAGCCTCTGTGCCACTGACTATTGGGCTAAAACCTGGTGGGGTCAGCAAGAGGGTGGCACAGAGTCCCTGCAAGTGTTGTCTGAGATGGAGCCCATATGCATGCTGAGACCTGGGAATTTCTAGCTAAGGAAATTCTTTGTAGTAGGCTCTCCAGCCTAAATAGTCAAGGTAGCAAAGGCCTTGCACATGGCTCCTGGTGCTGAACTGATAGGGACACTTCCCTTTTTGCCTCTTAACGTGAATGCAGGAGTAGACAAAAGGGAGCACCTTCAATATGTAAAGCTTGTGCCTAAAGCAGGAAGGTACTGGCCAGAACAAGAACAGGTGGCAGGTCTTAGATTTGAAAGTTACTGACCAGCCTTCACCCCAGCCAGCCCTCCTGAGTGACTTGCCCTGAGTTTTACAGCGTTTGTCCCAGGTGCAGAACAGCTGATCACTCTGAGGACACCTGTGGCACTTGGTCATTTAGTAACCTCTCTTCTACAAGGCCAGGCTGGAAGTCGAGGAGCCAGACACCCTAAATGGTGTCTTTCCTAGTGTTCATGTAACCTCCTCTCTGGTTTAAACAGAAGGCAGGAAAGAGAGGAGCAAAAATGGACCTTTTTTGAGGTGGTGACAGTGTGCATCCCACAGTTATCTCATTCTTCAGAGGCAAGCTTGGCTTTCCAGTACCATTATTAGTTAATAGTTTTGAAAGGGATACATCTTTAGGCACAGCCTGTATTGCTGGGTGTTAAACCCTATAGTTATTCAGGCATGTGACTCCTCTGTAATTGTGCTTCTTTTTTCTTAATTAAATTGTTAATGCCAGTTTACATGGTGCTTATTTACAAGCTGTAGTAGAAGAGCATTCTCCGTGACTCTTTCTAATGCATTGAATTTGCATGATTGGCAGTGACTTAGTATTTGCAATCTATACATCAAATAAATAAGTATGATGATTTTGCAATATTTTTTACTAGTGACTCACTAAGTTAAGCTTTCTTAATAACTTCCTTAGACTTTCATAAAAAATGGAAGGTGTAGGTTATCACAGCTTAATATTTCACTGTTCTTACTGGCTTTCTTCAAAGTGCTCAAGAAGTTGATTTGGCTCTTAAAAGGGTCTTTTATAAAGTGGGACAGTGGTTCACATATCAGACTTCCTCTAAAACTTCAGAAAGGCTTGGATATGGGATTTTAGATTTATGTGTATTCATAGAGCATAATTTCACATGAAAAGAGGAAAAAGAGGGAGGGATACCTTGGATACCTAAGCACATACAACAAGGCACTATAGTATAAATGACTCAGTTTAGGTACCAGTAATATCTGAGAGAAGGAAAGAAAAATTTTGATTTTTTTTTTTTTTTTTTTTTTTTTTTTTTAAAAAAGTTTTTGAGTCTTTTTTTTTTTTTTNNNTTTTTTTTTTTAGTTTAGAAAAGCTTTTGGAGACTCTTTCATGATCTACAGTTACTTTTGATGTGGGTCAGGTATGAATGCTTATTCTCTGGGAAATAAATGGCATACTAAGATTGGGAAAGGAATAAAAAGAATATGCAACAAAAATACCATTTCAGTTTATCATTTTTCCCCCCTTCTTTTTCCAGGATGGGCTGAGGCTTTGCAGCTGCCACTTAGCAACAATAACACCTGAAAAAATAAGGCTCATTCTAAATGTGTTTGTGTTGTTGTTAGGGAGCCGACTGTTTTTAACCCAGTGCCTGTAGTAAGGCACACTTTTACCCAGTCAAACCATGAAAACAAAATTGATGCTGTGTCAGCATCTTGGCTGCAAATAACACTCAAAACAGATTATAGGACGTGCTAGGAATACAAAATAAGGTTAGAAATAATGCTTCAGCTGTGAGTTCTTCAGGCTGTGGAAATAATAGAGCATAATTTAGTAGAAGAGGAACCAGGGAGTCAGTATGCAGGGGAAAAAAATGAAAGGAGCAAGAAAAATGAAGAGAAATGGAAATAGATGTAGGGGAAGTTTGGCAAGTCCTATCAGTGGAAAATTCTTATGCTGACTGTATGGAAGGGCCAGAAGGGATTTAAAGAGGAGCCAGAAGTGATTCTCACATAAAGAAGGCTGTGACTGATCTTTGTGAGTGCTGCTCCACAAGTCCTGAAGAGGATGTGAAAATAGACAAAGAATCTGGGTATGTTTGTTAGCAACTTCCAGATGAGCCCAGACTGGTGCAGGCCAGTGCTACAAACTATTTACACATTCTCCCATCTTTTTTTGAGTGGCTGGAGACCAGGGAGGCCTGCAGGCCCTCATGAAGTGAGATGTTCTTTTTCAGCAAAGGCTGGTGCTCAGTCATATCCCTACCCCTAAAAACACTTAGTAATGCTAAAGAAATAACTAAAATTAACTTGAGATGTGTATTTAAATTATATTGTGCTTGGAGTTTTAGTTTATTTGAGCTATTAAATATACTTCTTTAGTGTGACCCTCCTTAGTGCTGTGGGAGGCTGTGTGGTAAACGAAAGCAGCTGCCTCTGTGAGGTGGATAAACACATTATTTACCTTTACACTACTTGTTGAAATGCCATAATGAAGAATGAAGCGGAAACCATGAAGTGGAACAGAGTAATGAAAGCTCAAACTACTGCTTTGAAAAGCTGTTACTGAAGCCTGAGTGCTTTGTGTCTTTCTTCACTGTCACATCTGAGCTTTCCTACTCTTTATTTCACCACAAACAAAACAAGTGTTCCAGCATCTTTCTTCTGTTTACAGCAGAGTGGGGATATGAATTTTTAACAATAGATTATTACTTCTCATTAAAACAAACATAAGCTGAACTACATTTTCAGGAAAGCCCTACCCTTTCTTCATTGCAGGTTTTTCTATCTCAGGGACATTTAGAACTTCTAGTTCTGCCAATAGTGGAAGAGTGGAGACAAAAATCTGAAAGCAAGATGCAAACTCAGCCTTCAAACAATGTAATCTCTCAGCAACCATTATGTTAAGTTTAGAATAGCTAAAATCAGTCAGAAGCCTGGTGGGAGCAGTGACATATCTGAGTAGGGCTCAGTCTGTGAGAAGATGAGTCTTGCAATCTATTAAACAACGTGTTACAATATTCAAGTCTAGGTATCACAAAGGCAGGGATTAATGTACACACATCCACACAGGAATCTTTGATGCCTTCAAATGCTCCTCATCTTCTGAAAACCAGTCAGCAGCATCGCCTACATATTTCACAGCAGTCTTCCCACCTGGGCATTTCAGCCTGACAGTGGGAAGCCTTTTGAAATGATAGTGAGACATCTTGGTGGAGCTTGCACTCCAAGATCTGATAGCTATGGTTTGGGGTTTGTTTATATATCTGTATAAACATCTACAGACACAGAGCTGGGCAAGCCAAAGCTGGATAATTTAGGATCAAATTTTGAACTTTAATGCCACAGATAAATAATGTGATCAAAGTTTCCAAAGTCATTTGTCTGGTAGTAATGCTCCCCAGCAATAACTGCATAATCAAAAGAGGAATTGACACTTTTCATAGGTAGTAACAAGCAAAACGCTACAACAATCTCTTCATATGCAAAAAAAAAAAAAAAGGGTTGTGTAACTGCTCTCCAACTTTCTATCTCTTTTTTTTTTTTTTTTGGTGGAACTTTGATTAATTTTTGGGATGCAGATAATTTTGGGGTAGAAAGAAATTTAAACTCAAATTCCCTACCCAGAATCTGTCACTAGCCTGAGGAATAGTGATCTAATTCTGTTTGATTTTTATCTTCAGTGTTTAGTACAGAGTAAGAAGTAGAGGGTGTATTAGCCTAAGATAAACACCAACGAAAATATCACTGCAAAATATTGGGCTTAAAAACTTAGTCTAACAGTTGTTCAAATGAGGGTAAAGTGAAAGATAAAGTACTTTCAATTTTATCTTCATTCTATACTTGCCCATTAAAGAAACATTCACCCCTTTTGCTGGAGCAGTGGCACAGTTTAAAGCCTTCCAACCCAATGTAATTTTTATTCTTTTTTACTCTTTTCTAGGCATTAAATTTATTCAAATATGGAAGAAAAAGGAAATACCCATTAAAATCAGTAAAGTTTTCCTTATATGTAAGGCACACACACGTTGTTGATATTGATCCAAATCCATCTATGCAATGATTAACTGACACTTCCGCTGCTCTGTTTAATTGAAATATAGATGGAAAATCTTTAAATGCACATGGCAAGAGAAATCTTTCTCAATCCCCTTTCTTGATAGCTTTGATTCCATGGCAGAGGAATCCTGTGGTGTCTCTGCATGTATGGTAGTTCACTGTAGTACTGCTACTCCATTAGTAAAACACAAAGTCGTAAGCATAGAAGGCACGTGGCTAAAGTTATGTATAAGGATACAAAATGTAAAATATCCTGTCTAAAAGAGCACCAAAATAGAAAAATGGGAGACATATGAGAGATAGGAAAAGAAGTGCAACAAACAGTGATCCTCAAAAATCCTATATGATTGGCAGTTAAGAGGTGGTTCATTTGAGTGAGCCTGTGTGCAGTGCAAGTAAATGAATTAATAATCAAGGGAAAGTCTTTTAAAAATATGTTTCAGATGATAGCTTTAAGTGAATTTGATCTCTTTTAGATGACAAAGTCTGGTGTCTAATTAGGTTTCTATTCTTACAGTGATGGATATGAAGTACTTTCTGAATCTGTTTGACCTTCTCAGCCTGGGGAGCAAAATTATTTCCATAGTCCTTAATTTCACAGGAGTTTTGCATTTGTTGCCACAGAGAACTCTCACAAACAGGGAAGAAAGTTTAAATGGTTGAGAGACCTGCTTAACTCTGTGCTGCTTAACTAGGCACAGGCTTTATTACTACTTGTTTGCCTGTGGAGCTCTTCTCCACCCTGCACATCTGCTTCAGTATTCGTGTTATCTCTCTGACTTGGGCTTGGTGGTTACTCACAGGGAGCCTCTGCACTTGCATCTATCTTCTGCATTTCTTAATTTCTTTTGGAAATACTCTATTCTCTCACCTTATTAATGTTAAAAGAAAAAAAGAAGGGGAATTTATTGCTAAAGGCAGCAGAATAGCGAACTTCTTGGTGGAGTACTGTGTCTTCCCCTGTGAGTGAAAGCTAAATTAGTTCTGAGGTGCTTTCACTCAGTGGAAGCGTAATGAGAGACACCAGCCACCTCTCCGTTAATAACGTGCCAGTCACACTGGGAGCGGCGCTCGGAGCCTGCTGGGAGAGCACAAGCACCAGCACAAGCAGGTAGGAAGCAGAAAATAGGCTTAAGAGAAAGGAAACACAGGTGGAGATCAGGGCTCTCGCGTTCAAGGGTGTAAAGTCATTTCTGTCTGATGAGGGGGAGTGACTCAGCCTGGCTGGAAGGGCCAAGTTGCTGCTAACTTCAAAATTGCTGCTGCTGTTACATTCCAACAACAGCACTGCTGCTGCTCAAGAGGCGGTTGCACCAGTGTGGGACATGGAGGGATTTTTCTGAATATCTGTTTTCATTACCTGTTCACAGTTAATTGTTTTATTTCCTTAATAAAATTGGGATGGTTCTGAGTTCTGCAGCCCAGTTCCATTGTGTGTGATGCTGTTGTGTTTGTCAAACACGAGGTGCAGGAAGAACCCGAGCATGATCTCTGTTTTCCTGAGACTCTCAGAGTATTTCTCTTTCCTTTCTATTATGAATTCCATCTCACATTGAACTCATAAGGGTTAAGTTTTACATGGCCGTCAGGTGAGAACACAGATGGTTGGTTCCTGCACTTTCTTCTTTCCATCTCCCAAAAGGACAAGCAGCTGAGTGAAAATATCATAGCCACAACTTCAATTTGAATATTTAGGCTGATATGTTAAACTCCAAGGACCTGCGGACATCAGTAAGGTAACCCAGAAATTCTGTTGAACTACAGCAAAAAAACCCAGAGGAGAAAAAAGCGCTTCTGTGGGTTCAGGAGCAGGAATAAACTTTGTATTCTTTTGGTCCTCTTGAAGTATCTGCTCGCATTAGTTGACAGGAAGTTTTATGGCTACTTTAAGAAAGATCCCATTCTTTTGCATGGAAAGTCAGCACTAGTTTTCCTGTCCATTTTTTCTAGTTTCTGGATTTATCTGTTTCTATAGGAAAAAATACTGCAGTAGATCTTTGAAGGAAAGACTGTATCAGACTGTGCCATAGAAGAGTACCTTTCACTGTTTTTTCTCTATGCTTCCACAGATATTTCTGAATCTGTGTCATCAATCTTCAAACTCTCTGGTTGGTACTGGGATTTTTGGATTTCTAGGTTAGTTGTCCAGTGTTACATACATAGGTTGAAAAAAATGGGTAAATCCAGGAGAGAACTGTTTTTCAGATTGTGGTCCAGAAACTCTTGTAAAACTCTGATTTTGCTCAAAATGGCTGCCATCTCCTCTGTGAACATGGAAAATTTGTTACAGGGTGTGATTTTTTGAAGTATTCTTGGGTTCTTTGAAGGTTTGAACACTCCAAACACAAGGAGCACAGACCACGACTTAATAAAAGTCTGCGTGTAAGGACATGGGAGCATGGCTGTGGCCTTCAAGGATCAGGTAGTGACACTTGTAATCTGCAAAACAGCATCTTGAATATCATTTACTGAACTCATTAGACAACATCTAGCAAGGAGGGGAGAAATTGCTGAGGTTTCTAACACTTCTCCATTTTCTTTCTTGGAGACTTAATCTTGGGTCAGCTTCCACAGAAATTGCAGAGACTAAGGAATGAAGTAGGTTTATTATTATAAACAGCTGCAGCAGCAGATAAAATGACATTCATTAGATTCATTTGGCTCCTGCTGTCTGAGGAAATAAGTACATGGTTCCTTGCACTGGCAAGTACACGTACACTTTAAAGGAGCCCTGTTGCCTGTCTGCTCAGGCAAACCCCCATGAAAGTCAACAAGGATTTGTCTTGGGTCTCTCTGTGTGGGAGAGCACATCCCATGAATGGACAAGATGCTGATCAGCTGGTTTATAGTGTAATTCTGCTTTGTTTCTAATAAAAATATTCCTAAAATCACAAGTCTAATAATAATGCCCTCTTTCTAAAATAATACTCTCTTCCTGGATATTTTTTATTCTGCAAAATCCTTGGCCCTACTGTGCTCATGAAGTTTGAGTGGTATGAAGACTCAGGCATGTAAAGAGTTGATTTATGAAAGCTCTGCCCATTTCAGTCAAGTGTCCAGATTATACCCATCGCATTTTACTTTTGGTGCTCTCTGTGATAATTGGGGAAATATTTTTAAATTATGCAAGTACTTGTATGTATTTTATGATTTCTGCTTCTTTATGATTAGCTTCTAGTGGCTTAAGAACACATTAGAGCCATAAATTGCATATTACAGCACAGTGCCCTCAGCTGTCATCTCAAAGTACTATCATCCATCTTGAGTACACAGGAGTCTGAGGCTGGAGTTTATCCTAGGCAAAAATTCAAAATGAATAGAGCTACAACTCAGCGATGTCTTCTGCTCATACATCAGAAAGGGTAAACACTCTGTTGCAGAGGTTCCTGCTGAGGACCTGCCCAGTAGATGCTGTCTGGAGCGCCTGTGAAGAATTGGTGTCTTAGAGCAAGCCTAAGGACAGCACTGCTCAAAGCACCTGGATGAAATCTCTGGCATTTTGCTTAACTTCAACCATCTGTATGACCCTCCAGGCGTTTCTGCAATAGATTCCATTCCTGCCTCTTCTTCCACCTCCCCTCTGCTAGACCAAAAAAAAAAAAAAAAGGAGGCACTGATGACTTTTTCCCTTTGTGCTTAGAAACAACAGGAAGGTTTAAAGGGTGCGACAGAAGTGCTCTGGATTGGTAGATCTTTGTCTGTTTTAAAATTGCTTGAGCAGCTACTACAATTAACTCCTCAGTCCATGATAAAGCAATAGAGATAGCCATCCAAAACATCCTTTTTGCCTGATTTCCTGCTTTTATCTTCAGCAGCTGTTTGTCGTAGATGTCATGGCTATTGTCACAGATTAGACTCTATATTCTGGCTTTACATGCAGAGAAATGAGATATGAAGGCTTTTTATGGCTTGGTTGCTTTAGAAGCCAACACTGTCAACCTCCAGTTCTAAAACCATGAATATTTGGTCCAGGAACGTTTTTGAATTGAAAACTCTGGCAGACTAGCCACAGCAGTTTAACCAGAATTATTTGAAATATTGCAACTGCCCACAATCTTCTCTCCACACAAAAGTCACAAGCCAGAATTGGTGTTGTCTGATCCAGTGCTGTTCTTTTCAGCTCAGCCTGCTGCAGAAGTTGGAGCCTAGATTTCCATTTATTTGATTTAGTATTTGAAGATTATTGAGTGCAGTCTGTGAACTTCAGTGATATTTAATGTTGCTGAGAGTCTTCATAGTATATCCATGGGGGTAACAGCTGCTCCAGATTTGGAGGGGAAGAGGAACTGCCCTTTGGTAGTATTGAGTTCCCTGCTGGCATCAGGCTTGACATTAGAGCAGACCTGGAGCAAGGGCCCTTGCAAGCAGCATTGGTGCTGTGCTGTGAGGGTCAGAAGGCTGCAGTGAAATGTCTCCTTGGTGCTGAAAAAGTAAAAGGTTTCCTCAGCATATGGGAGGAATCTGGTGCACTACTGAAGGTGAGGCTGGAAGAATTCATGAGATCTGCAGATGAAACTGTTCTGTACCAGCAAATGTAATAATTTTGTAAGGGATTCTTTTGCCTGTCTAGCTGGTTTTGGTACTTTGATTATAGGGTGGCCAAGCAGAGGCAGAGAGTGAATCTATGGACTTCTAAGTGTCTGTCTTTCTGAATTACTAATCATTTGGCACTATCCAGCAATACAAGCATGAAGGAAATAACATGTTCTGTTAAGAAAACCTTGGTGATGGATCAGTCTAGGAGGCATCTTGCCTGTGTTTCAGATGTAAATCCATTGACAGCTTTGGAAGATTCATTGATTCAGAGAATTTACAAACACTGCAATTCCTTCTCCAGTCTGCCCCCATGAAAATCCATTTCTTTTTATGTGGGGAAGTTATGTAAGAGAAATGTCTTTAGGGCACTTTTAAAGAAAAATACACAAAGCCAGAATGGAGGAAACATAAAGCATGACTCCTGTTTTGTTGTTTTTTTCTTTTTCACATTGTGCTTTGTGTGTTGTATCTTAGATACAGAGAGCAGTAGAGAATAATATGTGTGGCATTGAGAGTGTCAACATATGGATATGTTAAGTTTTTAATATTTAATACTTTCTTCTCAATATGTGCAATATTAATATCTATGAGCAGACTGAACATCTAATAAAGGTGACCACAGGTTATAATGCTGTAATCCAGCAACATGACGAGCAAGTTTCGTGATTATATGGTCAAAGGAACTAAGTTATGTGTTTCTTATTATGTGTAAATTAGATTAATACAAGTTTTCATAGTTCTGTAGAAATTACAGACATGAGGAAGGGAAAAACACAACAAATTACAGCATGTCTGTGTATTCATACTCGCATTTCATCAAAGCATTTTAATGCCGATAGAGAACAACAAACAGGAAGGAACAGGAAAAGTGGGTTTAGGTTATGCTTCCAGCATGACTACCTTATGGTGTTGATGACACTTCAGGAAAGAGCTGCAGAGCACTTGCCTTTGTGTGATCTTCATCATTTTTCACCATGATCACTGATGAAATTTTTATATGGAGAGTTGCTGTCGTTTCCTATGCTCTAGAAACAAGAAAAAGCCAGTCTTTTTACCTTGGTGAAAAAAAGAGACTAAATGCATCAACATATTGTGACACTGAACACTTGATCAAATATAGTAAGTAGGTGCTATAGCAGAAAACTTCCAGTCATGCAGAATTATTTTGAGAGCTGAATGGATGTGTGACAGTGCCCTTATTGGAGGATGCTGAGTTCAGTAAAAATGGAAATCTACAATTTTAACTTTGTAAATCTAATATAAAGAATAAATGTGCAATGGAGTAGTTTAAATAGAGAACAAGAAATAAATTAAATTATAAAATTGGAATGTTTGAGGGCCTAGGTATCTTTTTAAATGCTGCTTTTCTCCAGGTGCAGGAGTGCCATTGTTCTGGTACAGCCTGCAGCAGTGGCATGCAAATGCACACCACTCCCAGTTATTGTGCTTATCTCAGCTTGTGGAGCTGGCAAAACACAAAATATGCTGCTATGGCATGTTAAGTGTAAAAAGGGAAGCTGTGGCTAAACCAGAAATTATGTTAATTTAACTCTCTTAAAAGATTTGGGATGGAAAGTAGGTGTCTGCATTGGAAGGACGAAAAGACAAACAGCTAGCAAAAGGAGTCATTTGACTATTTCTGAAAACTTGGACACAGGCCCAAATTTTTTTTATCTAGCCAGCTTTAAGGAGTAGCTGTTGAAGAAACATCTTCCAAAGGAAAGGTAAATATTTTGTGGGTGCCTTGTACATAAAGGGTTAGCAGTGATCACAAACCAGCTGTTCCAGCTGCATGAGGTGGTGAACCTGGTTAATGGTTGTTTTCTGCACCAAGTCAACTATTAACAGTCAGTATGAATCTGCTAGTTAGGCACCATCTTTGTACACTCTCAGAAGTGTACAAGTATTTTTTTCTGGAGTGCTAAAAATTAAGTGGATATAGCCCTCTAAGATAATTGCCATCTCAGCATCCCTGCAGCAGTGAATTGTTTGGACAGAAAGTGGGAGAGAAGCCATGCAGAATTGGTGAATCCAGAGAACTGAGATGGGGCATGTCAGGCCTCTTGGGCTGCACAGGGGTGGGGTTTTTGAATGCCCCACCTTGGTTTAAAGCAGCAGGAACTTACAGTTTTATTACTGTCCACATTAGCTATCTTCTGACAAAGTTAAACTCCAGTTGAGTCTGTGTGCCAGAATTCTGGATAAGGATTCCCAAAACACCTGTTTCTTCTGAAAGACTGTGCAGTGTGGCTATACCTGCCACCCTGTGTCAGCTTTCAGATGGTGATAGGTGGTTAGAAAGCTGATTCACCTTGATGGCTCTTTCTGCAGAACACGCTATAAGCCTCTTGCTTTGTTTGCAATCTTTCTCACTCTCGTTTACAAGGTCAGGACTGATGTTTTGGTTGTTTTCCCAGCAGTGCTCTACTGACCCATTTTGCTTTAATCCCCTGATGTCACTGAAATAAACTGAGGAGGGGGAGATTTCAGAACTCGAAACAATTTCCTCTGCTGTTGTGCTCTGCAAATTAATTTGATACTATTATGTAAGCGTAATCATCTACTCTAATCACATCACAAGATTGGGAACAGACAGAAATAACAGAAGGGAACATTCTGGATAGTGAAAGGGAGTCAGTGGAATAGGCTGTTGGTCAGGACTTGAGCTGGAACACTT
The DNA here is from genome assembly GCA_013397295.1 of Polioptila caerulea. Taxonomy (NCBI): domain Eukaryota; kingdom Metazoa; phylum Chordata; class Aves; order Passeriformes; family Certhiidae; genus Polioptila; species Polioptila caerulea. Next base: position 842,396 of record VYXF01001054.1, read on the forward strand.
CTGAGATTCAGTGTTACCAGTACTCGCTTGTAGCAGTTGTTTCTCTCACTCTGAAGAAGTCATTGTAGCTATCTGAGAGTTAGAGCCTTTTGCTCGCTACAGCCTACTAATACCATTCAGGAGCTTTTTGTTTTTGTCTCAGGCAGAGAGCTGAAAAGTGCTCGATTTTCTAGTGGAAGATGGTAGCAAAAAAAAAAGTGAGCATTCTTTGATCTCATTCTTCAAATGTTTATTTGCACTTTATGAGAATGTGAAATCTTGTGCTACCACTCCATATCTCCACTGGTTGTCCTTCTCAGAGAGTAAACAGATTCACAGCTGAAAGCAAGTAGGCAGCTGGGCCTATAGTCCTCTCTCTAAAACGTCTCTTTGATTATTGTCACTATCAGGAACTTACTGGTAGATGTTTCATTAAATCTTTTCTGAGTGGAGTTAGTCTCTTAAAATGTAACCTCCACATCTTTCATTCAAGCAGAGATCAGAGAAAAGAGAGCATTTTTCCTTGCAGATGAGTTTGATATTTGTAGGTTTTTCTTCTGCCAGTGTAGTCTGGGTACAGTTTCCCTCTTGCAGCCTATGGCAGAACCATGCAGTGTGAACTTCAGGCAGCATTTCGGAAACTTGTACAGGGAGCTCTGTGCGTACAAAGTGTGCAGACTTGGGAGCCCACTTTGGTTGTTGTCTCTTTTTGGTTTAAATGTAACAAAAGTTCATGTTGTGTAAATGCAATGCAATCTGCATTCCAGCTTGGCCTCAAAATGAGTGAACGCAGATGTTCTCTGCAGCATGCTTTGACCTCCTTAGCATAATTTCCTCTGGAAAAGTAAATGGAAGAGAAGAGATTATGAAACAGAACAATGTGTTTGAAGGCCTGATGGAACCAAGCCTGAGCTGTGAGGCCTTTGCTTTTATTCCTGATATTGGTTAGTACTGTAGCACCACATAACCCAGCTGACATACTTGGGTTTTAGATCCTCATATGCAAACATCTCCATCACCCCCATCCCATTTAAAAGTAAGACCCTGGAAACTCATGGAGTTTTTCAGATGCTGAAAAGCAGAATCTGACTCTGGGATGGGATTCCAAAGCTTTCTACCTCTGACCCCTTTGTTAAAGCCAAGTGAACATCATTTAGCCTGCCAGGTCATTGTGGCAGAACCTAAACAATGCTTTGGAGTCACTTAACCTTATATTCCACTTTTTGCTTCATATGAAATTTAATTTTTATTTCTTTTAATTAGTAGTGGGAGTGTGGCAGATAATGCACAGAAAAATAGAAAGCACAGGTGCTTAGAGGTACAGGAGATTTTATTGGTATATTAAGAGCTAAGCTATTTATTAGAGGAGAAGGCCTGTCTGTTGCATTAAGCACTGTAATGTGTCATAGGGTGCATAGGTAAGGAGTTATAAATTTTATTGTCTAGGCCGTTGCCCCGTTTAATGCCCAAAAAATCGTTACTGCCTAATGGTGGCCTAGTTTCTTTCAGAAATTAATTGGTGATGCAAAAACAATATCTGTTAGAAGATTTAACCATGAAGTGACCTTGCAAACACCTGCTATTAAGTCTGGAAGAAATGAGCTTTCTCGGGGAGGCAGAGCATGGCAAGGAGAACACGACAGGTGACCTTATTGCCATAGGTACACAAGGGACTCAGACTTTCTTTGCGTGTGCAAGAACCTGATGTTTGAGTGAGATGTTAAAAACACATGTGCTTGACAGGCAAAGGAAGAGTTTCCTTGTGACTCACTGTCTTGTCAAGCCCAAATGGGATTAGCAAACCCTGGTTTCCTTGTGGGAAGCCTTCAGAGTAGGAGCAGGGGAGGGTGAAGGGACGCAGTGGAACTAACTTGAAAATAGAGTTGTTATGGAAAATAGACTGATCTGTTCAAAGAATATCAATTTCTGTGCAACAAGATTCTTCATTTAGCAGGTTTCCGCTATACAGTAAGGGACATTACCATTTCAAAGGCCCCAATAAGCTTCTGGCTAGCAGAACCAGCAGCATTATTTCATTACAGGCTTTTTGCTGAAATTGAGTCTTCCTGCCGTGGTTTGGACTTTTACTCTGCAGAAGTATAAAAGGCTTTATTTCTGGCATGCAGTCTAACAAAGCAATTACTGTTATTTACCTCTGTTCACTCAGAGAGAACCATTTCACAGAGGCTGTGCTGCATTTGACAAAACCTAACAGAATTGTTACTTCTGCCTTTAATGATCTCCCAGGCTGTGGTTCACATCAAGGAATATGAATGGCCTTTCCAAACAAAACCATAAGCCTTGATATAGTGAGAGTTTTGTATACTAAATGGACAATCAGTGTTCTAGCACAAGATCAGTTTTTACTTTACATGCCTCTGAAGCTATTTTATTTTATTTGACTGCTTTTTGTGGAGGATTATTTTGCTTTTGATTGTATAGCTTGTATGTTGTGGGTTCCACCTCCATTGGGCACTTAAGTGTTTAGCATTGTTCAGAGAGTTTAATGATCCTTACATTAAATCTGATGATAATTTATAAAATGACCCGACAGAATGGAGTGTACAACCTCAAGTGTTCCCCTAGATAAAAAGGTCTGTCTGGATGGTAATTGATTCTCCTTTTCTTTTTTCTTTTTCCACTGTAACCTTTCTTCTCAGACAAAGTTTTACTTTCAGATCTATGTTTTGACTGACGATCAGTGAATACTCAGGAATAAACTACAGCTACCTGTGGAAAATATACCTTTTGTCAATGCAGCATAACTGGGGGCAAAAACACTGAGAGATGACAGTCATGTAGAGATCACGAGGTTGAATACACGACAGCTAATTACTCTGTGCACAAATACGTGAAAATCTCTTCAACTGATCAGTAGAAAATGCTATAGACCTTAAAAGTATACCCATTTGTGGAAATTATTATGAAATGAGTGCTCTAAAGCAACAAAGGGCATGGGGAAATAACGTTGCCTATTACAGCTGCTGCAGATATGTTCTCATGGCTAACTTGTAATAAAGCACATGGTGAGCAGAGGATGGCTTGAGATTAGGCAACCAAAGAGAGCACAGACTGTGCAAATGAAGAGTTGCAACACAGTGGGATTTCTCTTGAATAGCTGAGCACGTGCAGTACCAGGTAGATCGGTACAAGTCCTGCAGGATGATTTCATGTACAGTCTCTCTGTCATGTGAGGCTGTGTGGGAGAGAAGGGCCAAACCTTCAGACTTCCTGTGTTTGTGTTGAAGCTCAAGGGGCAGAGGTTCAGCTGCTGTCACTCTGCCTCTTGGAGGGGGCTCTGCTCCTGGTAGCTCATGTTCATTTTTCACTCAGTAAAAGCTTTGAGAAGCAGTTATCAATGGCCTTGTCTCAGAACCTTAGGGTAACCCAGGTGAGGAACATTGAAACATACTGTTCAGATGAAATGACTTTTTATATCATTTTGAAAAGCACGGGGCTTTTACAATTATTTTTGTCAGGAAGTTTTGGGGTTTTTTTTCCAATTCTTTTTCCAATAAATCCCTGAAAGATTTTTACTTTTTTCTATTCTCATCCATATTCGATAAGAGATTGAGAAGCTGGTGAAAAGGAAGTACAAGACACAATTAAGAAGCCTTGGTCCCAAACTTAGCTCTAGTGGGTTTCCTGTTTGCACTGAACATTATGGGTAAGAGAACATGGAGTGTGTTTTACAAGCAGCCCAAGCAGGCTTGAGCCTCACTCCCAAATTGCTAAATACCCTCCAGGTGAGACAAGCAGCACACCACCCAAAGCCAGACCTTGGCAAGGCAAGTGCTTTCACTTGAGGAGATTGGCAGTCCCCTGAGTACAGCAGATCGTGGGCCCCCTATATTCACTTCAAAGCTGCCTCTGGTTTGTATTAGAATGAGCTCAGTCTTTTCCAGTAGTTGAATTTCAGTCATTTTATAGAAGTCTTCAATCCATGCTTCAGTCTTCTTTTTTAATTACAAACATACATGTAACTAGTCAGGAAGCAGGACCATCTCCCTTGGTAAAATAATCAAGTACATGGCTGTGATCTGAGAGACTGGATCCTGACTGGAATGGCAATGGTTTGCTAATTTACCTTTTCTGCTCAAAAGGTCAAACTCCTTTAAATCACAAGTGAATTCATGAAAGCCAAAGCCTATTCATAACTAGGAAAAAGGGAGAATTTGCCATAAAGATTATCTTCTATGAACAGTTCACTCAGGTCTACTTTGCATATTACAGAGTCTGTAACTAAAATTCTGTTGCTCCTATCCAGAGAGATTTCAATGAGTGTCAGTTGTTTATAGGTCACAGTGATTCTCTTCTGTAAACCGAGTGGCTGCAGAGCACACCTGGTGACATTAATGGCTCTCTTCCTCCAGCCTGGCAATGCTACTTAGAAGTCACTGAAGCTGAAGTCAGGTCTGAAAGCATTTCTGAAAGCAAATGAGCCAATTACAACAGAATAGAAGAAAATCAGCTGCAATTGGAAATGCATGAAAACAGTTTAGTCACCTGCAGGTAGCATGCTGGGAAAAAAGGTGTTTATGGAAGAGCAGTTGCTCTTAAGGCAACTGCATCAAAGGCTTGAGGTGCCTGTAGCTTGCCTGTTTATAGGCTCTGCAGATCCATCATGTGTATTTCCCTAGTTATCCAAATGTCCTTATCTGCCTCAAGTCCTTATCTGCTTTTAGACAGAGCAACCTAGTTAGAGAGCAGGGTGTCAATTACTGCTAATCTCACTTAACTTTCTTCGGAATATTCACCAATTAGTATCTTTCTCTCTTCCTGCCTGTCTTTTTCCCTTCCCAGTTTTCAAGTTATGTCACAGGATTGCCGAAGAAACGTAAATCTGCATAACCTGCTCTGCCTTTCAGTGTCATTTGTGTGAGCTCAGAGCTTTTTCTAAACAGGAAAAATGTTTCAGCTCTAGTAACCCAGCCTGCATTTTCCCAGGCCCATATTTTGAGTGCACGGTACTCAAGACCGTGTTTCTGAGTTCATACACAGGGTGAGGGTCTTCAAAGCAATGGAGAGTCTTGTCTGGGCTCTTATCTCTATTGGTGTGAGTGTGCTCAGAGGAGGGAGGAACAGAGTGGTGTCAGGAAAATGCACAAGTCCTCTGAGCTTTGATACCCGTGCACTGAGCTGGGGGAATATCTTATGTGGTTTCTTTGGGCTTTTTGTCTCTTTGACAGCTTCAGGACAACTTTGATAAACTGAAATTCTGAGAACGGTAGGTTTGTTTGCTGTGCAAAAAGTAGGTGAACTGTAGTTCAGTGGTTAAAAATCCCCACAAACCTCAGAAGTCAAATTTGATTGCAAAGCAGCTTTATACCGGGAGTAATTCCATTGTCAGCCTGTCAGTAATCCAGGTAACAGGCTTGCTTGGCTTTGGATAACCAACAACAAAGCTGGGGGAGAGGTAGTGGGCCTATGCTTAGGTTGCCTAACATTTTAAATGAGATTTCTCTTTTTTTCCCCTGAGAATAACACATCTATTGTTTGCAGAATGCTTTTGCAATTCAGCAGGGAGGAATTTATGTAAAGAAATTTTTCATCTGTATTCTGTTCAGTTGTATTTGAATTAAAGTGTTAAAATTATTGCCTCCCTTTTTTGTTTTATGCTGCACTGGAGGGAGTTGGGAGCCTGCTTATTTAACAAATGAGTGAGAGAAGAATCAGGTTCTAGCTGCCATCAGCATTCAATACATGCTGAAAGCTGCAGAAAACCCAGCAGGGAGATGCTGTAGTGTCTGCAAAGATCAGTGTCCCATCTCAATAGTTCCTGGAGGTGGGGCCCCACCATGCCTGTTTCTTGGGGAAGAGCTAGAAAAGGGCTTCCACGTGCAGGAAAACAAAAATTTAACGCACAGGTCTCCCACCCCTGGTTTCCAGGCTAACATTTGTCATTGTTGAGTTGCCTTCATACTTTATTCCTTAGCATATATTTAGCCTGTATTTAGCTGACTGGTACTTCAAGCTTATTTCTCAGATTATTCCTGGCTCTCTGAGCCACATCATTAAACCCTTTTGCCTGAAACCAGAAAATACATATTGCACACCTTTGAAAACACTTGTACCGTGGGCAGGAGAGAGCCCTATTGCTGCGTTTTTGTGGCACCACAGGGCAGCCCAGGAGCAGCGGTTTCAAGAAGGCACACACACCCCAAAATGCTCTTTAATGTTTAAGAACATTTCCAACAAGGATTACTTTTTTTCCGTATCAGTCAGCCCCAGTCCATGTGGTGGAAGTTACTTACACAGTGGATTCCACATGGTTCTTTTCTTCAAGGGGAGCCATTTAATTGAGCCAGCAATTATTTTACATACACACCAAAAAATGTCTGATAATCCCTTTAAGTTTGTTTCTTATGCAAATTGGTCTTCTGACACTGTTATTTTCTAGTTATTGCCAAATTTTTTTTTAAAATTTATATTTTTAAAAAATTCTCTAACTGCAGTCAATACCTGTTCTTTATAATGGAGGTGCTTTTTGCTTGCTGTGGTTAAAAGAAAAACAAAAAGAAAAGAAAAAAAAAATCAATAGCAGGCAGTCGCTCTCAGTGGCAATTACCCTTTCTAGGTATTCTTGTTATATTCATAAGAGCAGTAGTTGAAAGCAGGTGAATTAATCCTTTATTTGCTTCTGTCAGTCACAGAAAAATGTTTCCATGTCAGGCTTCTGGCGAGACAAGAGGGCTCTGTTTAACCGTGGAGGCAAAAAATTCCTTGCTACTTAGTGAGACTGCTGAGTATGCAGGTGCTTAAGCAGACACCACCTTCAGGTACCTGGGGCAAAAGTGGTAATAACTGCACAACTTTTAACAAAGAAAACTTTGAATATCATTAGTTGCATTCTGTGAATGCACAGCCTGAGTGGGCTTGTCCACTATTCAGAGCTGACCTTCGTTCATAGCGTGGCCCTTTTTGGCCATTTCCTGGTGTTTCCAAATGTTAGCTGTTCAGTGTGTTTGCTCTCAGTTCTTTTTTTGAATATGAAAAGGAGGCATTAGGAATGATAGGTCATTAATGAGGTAATTCTGTGCTTCATTTCACTGCTGGCTGTGTTACTACCTTGTGAGATAAGCCAGCAAAAAGAAAACACACTGACTGGTGTGACAATTTCCTGTGACAAAATCACTGCAGCTGCAGTCAGTATTTCTGAATCGGAGCAGATTTTACATTAAATAATAATTACTCCCTAATTCTGTAACTTCAGTTTCAGCTGCCTGGTGGTGCAGGCTGCAATAGAAGCTTACATTTGCCTTCCAGTTCAGTTTTTAGGATTATCTGAGGAGTGCAACTATCCATTCAAATTATTCAGTGACTTTGTTAAATATTGTCACATGGAAAATAATAGGAATAGGAGAATATATTGAATGCCTCAGGGTGATGTAACTATGGTGTTATTAAATATTGATTGAGAACATGCATTTAGGTTAATATAGGGTTTCAAAGGAACAAAAAGGCTTGATATTTTCAGACTGGCCTGCTCACACTTTAGGATGTTCTATTCTTACTCACTTTCCAGGGAGGTAGCATTCCTTTTTCCTGAATTCTTATGCAGATGTTTTGACTGATATGGGAAGAAATTGTGGCATTATTTGCTGTCTGCAAACTATTACCGTGCCTAGACAACATTTCTTGATGCAGAACTAAAGTTTGGGGTTTGCCCTTTAATCACCGTTTAATTCTTGCTTTGAAAATGATACCTTTGGTTCACCAGCAGGAAATCAGTGTTAATAACAGGGATTGCCTTTCTGGTTTTTACTGTTGTTCTGTTTCCTCCAGAGGAGTAATATATTTTTCCAGAGAGCACATTCTGCTGACCGCACAGTACAGTCTCCAGATTTCTGTGAAGCTGGTTTTCCATAAACTATGTGAGCCAAAACCCTCAGGCCCTGTCTTTCTCTAGTAAGGTGTTTTTTAAAAAATGATAACAAAACATGCCTGCTCCCGTGGCACAGCCTGTGGAGGAAGCCTTAGAGGCTGCCATCCTTAAATTGGCCCTGGCTTGGGAATAATGTCCTCCAAATGTTAATTGTCTGAAAATCTAGTGACCATTAAGAACTAATTACCAGGGTGCCTTACAGATACATGAAGAATGTATGAAACATCAGAGGATAGCTTCATATCATGCTATAAAAATTCAGTTAGAAGTAATTTCTGCTGCTGTACATCGTACATCTGAATCTCAGAGGGGAGCACATCTGCTTTGTTATCTGCAGAGAGAATGTATGGCTAGAATGAATCCAAAGGATCAAGGAAAAAAAAAGTGATGTCTGTAAAGTCCTTCCTTTGGGGGCAGACTTTAGACAAGCTGTTTTCTGGATCTCTTCAGTCCTCCAGATTGGTTGTAGAGTTCACTTCTTAAATATTTTTGCTGCCAGATTTTCTTGTGAAATCACTACATGTGTCAACATCTCAGGTTAGTTTGGGATTTAATGTTGGCTTTGTATATAAATGGGAAGCATTCATCCAGGGGGGAGCACCTTCTCCTAGGCTTTGCTTCTTTTCTGCAGCTTGGCAAGAATTCTGACTTGTTTGTAAGTCATGGGAAATATCGTAGCAATGTGTGCCCAGTCACCCAAGAATGTAGGTGAGCCCAGGCAGGGGTCTGCTATGGAATGAAGGTATGTTGAGAATTTAGTTTGCTGCCTACAGTGATATCCCATGTTTATTAAATGAAATATGAAATACAGATGGAAGTCATCACAAAGGTATATGGCCAAGTTTGACTGCTGAACCGGTGCAACACACTGATTTATATTGGAGATTAATTTCACTCCTAAATAGAAGAGACTTCTGGGGAAAGAAAAGGAGTGTGCCAGCCAGCACTGCCGGAATAAAAGGAAATCAGTGTGCTAATTGGAATGGCTGATGACAAAAAAATCAGCTATCTAAATATTTTGTCTTATTTTTTTATAAATGAGAGTTAAATTGCAATGTAAAAAGTAGCTACAAACCCTAAAATAGCAGTTCAAGAACAACTGGCAAGAATTAGCAATCAAATCATTGTACATGTGAAAGTTATTACAGCTAAAATAAAAAAAAAAATTTAGATCAGGGTTAATTATAAGATGATGCAGTAGTATAATTAGTATTCTTCCTATGGAGGATTATGGGTCCTTCTAAATGCCCTTTTTGATTGCCTTCTTCCCTTTTTTAATTTCCTCCTTGTCCTTTTTGATTATCTACCCCATGACCCTCAGGGCTCCTAAATGTAATACAATTGGAATAACATTTTTGTTAGAGGTGTTTTTTATATAGGCTATTAACCTCTTGCTTACCGAGCACTGAGAAATTCTTTTCTGTGAGAGCTCCAGGAGCCATAGAGGGACTCGCTGGAATCCCTGGAGTTTTTATGTAGTGCAGCTTCTTGCCTGTCCCAGAGCAGTCTCCAAGGATATGTCAGGAACTGATGTGCATAAGAATGAGCAGAGAGAGAGGAGAACTTCCTTGGGGTGTATTTTCTATCTTGGCAAGATAAGATCTAGTGGATCTTTGATATTTCCAAGGCTGCTTCAGTGGTCTGACTGTGATCATTAGAGTTTAATATAAAATACTATTGTCAATTATCCTTTAATAGGATTTTTGGAATATTCTTTCTTATTACCTTTAAGACCAATAGGCTGAGGGTTTTTTCCACAGGATATATTTCTCACTTCTTTAGTATCCTTAAGAGGACAGCAGGACCTAACACTTCAGTCCATTTTGGATGCCATGAAAAACGAGGGTTATTTCCTTTTTATGTTTCCTGCAGGTGGAGTAATAACTAACATTTTGCTGCTCAAAAAGCACCCTTATTTTGTATGTTTCTCTTGGGGCTGAATTTTTTGTGGAGGTTCACTCTGTTGGGAAGGAACATTGTTTGGACCTGGACAACCAGATGTTGTCATTTTCCTGAGGTTCCTTTCAGTTAATATTGTTCAGTGTATACTTTAAAACCCATGGGAGAGGCACCTCAAAAAACAGAGTGCCGGTTACTGATGAAACTAAGGACATATTCTTGCTTGTTTTCATTTAATATTTTTTACTTAAGTCTAACAAAGAGACATCCATCTCTGTTTATAAATTCTTGCCCATTTCAGACAAGGGCTAGGGCTCTGATTTTTTGAGATATTATTATCCTCTACTCATTGACTGATTTTTCCAAGCTTGAATAAACTTCTTGTGTGCAAATAGAGTGAAGTCTTGTTTTCACTTGGCCAGCAACTGGTTATAACTTTTCTGTGCAAATCTGAATTCATAAGCAAGGAAAGCACTGTGAGCTCTCTTTAAATTTACCCTGTCTATAACCAATATTGATGATTTCTTGTCTGTATTTGGAGTTTGCATGAGACTTGTTGGAATCCAGATTCCTACCTTCTTAGACTACATCCTTTCCTCTAGGCAGTCTCTTGAACAAAAGCATCACGTACATATCTTTCAGTTTAGTCTCTTTGCATGGCTAAAAAGATAGAACTTAAAACATCATTAAGTTTTCTCTTTAGGATGCTCAGTATTTTAATGCTTAAATGGAAAGGTCGTTGTTTTTCACTCTGCCAGTAATGCAAGTCAGCTGAATTACACCAGTTCTCAGTGCATCCCAAATGGGATGTTACAGCTGATGGGAGTTCACAGGATCACAGAATGACAAGGTTGGAAGAGACTTTCAAGATCACTGAGTCCATCCCATGCCCTAACACCTCAACTAGACCATGGCACCAAGTGCCTCATCCAGTCTTTTTCCAAACATATCCAGGGATGGTGTCTCCACCACCTCCCCAGGCAAAGCATTCCAGTACTTGATCACTCTTTCTGTAAAAAACTTTCTCCTAATATCCAACCTGTATTTCTCCTGGCACAGCTTGAGACTGCGTCCTCTGGTTCTGCCAGTGCTGCCTGGTGAAAGAGACCAACCCCCCTGACCACAGCCACC
>VYXF01001054.1:853294-889970 GCA_013397295.1 Polioptila caerulea
ATTGGCCTTCTGGGCCACCAGGGCACAGAGCTGGCTCATGTTCAGCCAGCTGTCACCCAGTACCCCCAGGTCCCTTTCTGCCTGGGCACTGTTCAGCCTCTCTGTCCCCAGACATTGATGCTGAAGGGGGTTATTGTGGCCAAAATGCAGGACCCAGCACTTAGACTTATTAAACTTCATCCTATTGGACTCTGCCCATCCATCCAGCTGATCCAGGTCTCTCTGCAGAGCCCTCCTACCTTTTAACAGATGGACATGTGCTCCCAGCTTGGTTTCATCTACAAATTTACTAATGAAGGACCCGATACCCTCATCCATGTCATCAATAAAAATATTGAACAGACTTGGCCCCAGCACAGATCCCTGGGGGGCACCACTGGTGACTGACCACCAATTAAATATTTAGACTCTCTTTATAGCAAAGACTGTTAACCTGAAACATTTTGATGCAGTCTTTATATACATGCAGTTTCTCTGTTGATGATTCTGTGCAGGTGTTTTGCCAAACAGATTTGTTTAAGGGTCACACGTGGCACTTCAGCACAGTGATGCTAATCTGGTGGCACTAAACCGCTAAATTACTCTGTGTTAGCTTGTATAAATATTGGTCAAAAATTTCCTTAACTACTTTAATTTCAAAAAGTGAGACTCAAACAGCTTTAGATGTGAAAACACAGTCAGGTAGCAGTAAATAAAGCCTGCTTGATCCATCACCTTCTGCAGTGCTGGCTTTGATTAAGCAGGTGTGAACGTTAGCATGGAATTGAGTTTGCAGTACCTCATGGGTACCTGGGAAAGAGCTTTATGATGAAAATGTGAAGTGATTGTTTTGTTTCCTGAGGTAGAATTACTGATACATTCCATGTTTTTCAGTGTCTGTGGTCTGCTTTCCATTGAAGGTAATTATCAAGAAGATACTAGGAAGCCACATGTGGGGCCAGGAGAGGAGAAATGACCATCCAGTTGTATTTTTGTTCAGAGAGCTGGGTGCAAGAATGTCATCATTGCCTGTTTTATGCCAGTGTGAAGGAGCTCATATAAACTCATCTGAAGAAGAGAAGCCAGCAACAAACTCTTAAGAAATTTCTGTACCAAAGTAGTATTAGTTGAGGTATTGGTGTTGAATACTACAAAAGAAAGCAATCCTAGCCAAAGAGCACAGAGTCACTCTTTCATGTGGAAAAAGACACTAATGGTGTTTTTTAAGAAGTGTTACCAGGTAAAATTCATCATTTTTTGATTGAGTTTATGTGCACCTTACTTTGCTTTGTGATATTTGATACATTTTCTTTTGAGGAAGAAATTTCTTCTTTATTTTAGTCTAGAACGTTCATTCTAATAGAATATTTGTGTCACATGGGCAATATCCATTTGCTGTAAGTCATTGGCTACCACGCTTAGAACGTTCTTGGGTGTCGGTACTCTCTTTGAAGATTTTAGAATGAAAAGTCTGGGTTTTCAGGCTGCCAGACCTGGAAGCTTAGGTAAGAAGACTGCTGGGAAGTTTTCCAGTGCTGCATCTCTGCTGAGATCCGGGCAGCGCTGAAAATGAGTAGCTTGGCCATGGCACCAGTAGACTCTAAACCTTTCTGTTGGCACGTCCCAGTTAGAGAGAGCTGAGCTAGGGAGTTCTGGAGCCCTCTTTTCGTACAGTCCAACTTTAGTTTCATCACTCCTCCTCTGCTCTCTCGGGTTCTGTCTCAGAATGGAGTGGTACTTTCGGCTGGTTTGTATTCTGCTTGTGAAAGCGAAAGAAGGAAAAGGAGCAGACGGCGCAGCGTTCCTGGAATACACTGGCAGTGTGCTCTCGAGATGAAACAGCTGTGTGTGCACAGCTCCCAGCTTGGCTGCTGGGGACCAGCGTGCCCTTGCCTTGCTTTACTGGCTCCTCTACTTGATTCCAAAATGAGTGATTGCCATTTCTATTTTTCCTGCTTATAAAAAACACCTTCAGCCAAAGATCAGGAAAAAGGGAGTAAGGAAACAAAAGACTGCTTAAATTCTGCATATTTAAGGAAGCAGTAGATACTGCCATCATTTTAAAACTTTCTTCTTCTTATTCTGTGTTAACCAGAATAAATAATGTTTCGCTTTCCCCCAAGGCTGTGAAACAATAGAGGCTCTCCTGGTCTCAGATGCTACAGATTGTTGTGCAAATCTGCCTTAAAGGCTGGTCTAGACTCTGCATGCACTGCCTCTGCCAGCCAAGGCTGCCCATGGGTTTGAGTTTGCCACGTGTTTTACATCCACAGTGCCTGCAAAAGGGGTGAGGGTGGGATTCTACATTCCAGCCAGTCATCTTCTGTGGCTTGGTTTTTGGTTTAGCAAGTGAGGTAACTTGAACAGGAGTGTTTGGGTGTGTGGGTGATTGAGGGGCTAACTTGAAAACACAGTTGTAAGAAACCCACCCAAAGAGTCTGCCAAGGCATTTCTGCAGGCCAGGCCTGCCTTTCTGCACTGTGTTCAAGGCCTGACATCCTCTGTGCCCCCCAATGTCTTGCCTGCCTCCAATTCAGTAAGAAATTGGCCTTTTGCTGTTCTCTGAAAAGTTGCTTGTGAACAAAATTGATTAAACTACTTTTTTTAGAGTTTTGGGGTTTTGTTTGGTTTTGTAGTTCTGTGATTTTGATTTTCATTTGGTTTCTGGGGTTTTCTGTGTTTGCTGATGGCTTTTTTCCTGTTGAAACATTCATGCTCCCATGTTCTAGATGTGAAAGAGTTGAGAAAATGCAGTGGTGATTGGCCTGCATTCCTTAAAATCTGTGCTTTTAATTTCTTTCCTAGTAAGCTGATATAACTCAAATGATTTCTTGTGCTTTCTAGTTTGTTGTTAAATAAGCAATTTGTAGTGGAGCTTAATAAGGCTGGAGGAGCATTGTGAGGGAACACATGCGTGGTTGTTCATCTTCTAACATGTAGATCAGTAGAAAGATCAGGATTTTGTATAAAAGAGGTTCTTGTCTTCAGTAACCCATGAAGACATGAAGTGAGGGCAGGACAGGGCCAGAGTTTCCTTGTGCCCTGTGCTGTCCCTGCCTGTTTTCCAGGGGTTGTGCAGCAAAAGAGCCAAGTTACAACTTGAGAGGGAGGTGGGGATCAAGGTCTTCAAAGGCCTGAATCTGCTGCTTGTTGTGCATCTAAAGGAAGGAATTTGTGTCTGCTGAGAGAGGAAATGAATGCCAGCTGTTGGCAGGGACAATGCAGTGTGGGCTTTTGAAGAGAAAAGCCTTTCTCAGGGTTGGGGGGAAAGTGGTGTTTCTTGGTTTTGGTACCTATCCTTGTGGTTCAGTCTCAAATTTGAAAGATGGTTTGATTCCAGCATGCTTTGCTTGACCAACACAGGCAGATAATGCTTCTAATACCTGCCCTGTTTGCAACCTTATCCAACCAGAAAAGCTCAGTCACTGTGTTGGTTGGTGTATTGGTCACCTATGCTCTAGTCAGGAGTCAGAAGGTTTTAATTTGATATAAAATGGGGGAAAATGGTACACAAGACAATTTTCTCCAAATTGAAACTCACAAAAGATAAGGAACACTGCTTGACACAGAAACCACAAAAGCTGGGAAATTACAAATTACAGATATTAGTCATTCTTTACTGGCAAGAGGAGGCAATAAAAAACCCCAAATGTTCAAATATGATGTGGCAAATAAAGTGACTTTTCTTAATAGAGGAGGCAGCAGTGGTAGGATCTGTTCATCTCGAAAATGTTGTGTGTGAATAGCAGACACCAGTGGGCTGCCCTTTTGAGAAGGTGTTGGCATGTACAAAATTCTTCTATTCATTTGGTAATAACTTGCTACTAAAACTGTAGGGTCAGTCTCCTTCTCCACGTTTTCTCTGGCTATTCTCTAGATGTGAGAAATGTTCTGTCTTTCTGACTTGCAAAAATTTCAGCCCTTTGTTATGGCGACTCCTTTTTCCGTAAGAAAAACTAGGGCAAACCTTGAGGTCTGCCAAATTTTTCAGATGTGACAATTTCACCAGAATATTTGCTTACACTCTGCATATAATGAGAAATAGTATCCCCTTGAATGAGGATAAGTTATATAGCGTTTAAACAATTAAAATATATTATTAAAAACTTCCCTAAGTAGAGTGGTGTCTGTTCAGTGCATGGAAGCATTCCAGACAGAAGGGAAGGTAGGAGGCTGTGCTAGATCAATCTCTTAACAAGCTGGTTTTTCAGAGATTTTTCTGTGGACCAGTGAATATGAAAGCTCTGTTTAAAAATTTAAAGCCTTGATATGTTCCAGTTCTGTGGAACAGCAGAAGGAAGAAGCATTTTACAGTGCTATAATTCCCTATCCAGCAGCTCTTTCAATTAAGATGTTTATGACAGCTGTTTGTACTTAATGGAATGCACAAAGACTTGGTCATTAATTATTGCATTTGTCCACATTATTGTTTGTATTCAGCAGGTCAGGTGGTCTTGATCCTGCTGTTGTCAGTGCAGTAAATGCACTGTAAGTTCCCCGAGAAAATCCCCATCCAAACCCTTTCCCCCTCCCTTTTTATCTTTCCAGAGGCTGAGAATTTTGTAGGAAAAATATTCAAGAGCAGCGAGTTATGGAGCTTTTTTTCCTAATGCAGTCATTTAACAACTTCAAGCTGGCAGTGATCCCATCCACCTTAATCCTCTTCACACTTTGCGAGCAGTCAGCCGAGAGCAAGAGAGCGCTGGGACTTAATAGACTGCAGTGTTTGAACTATGGCATTTGTGTTCAGCTTCCAGAACTGGCCCTAAGTGCCTAGTAAACCCTACAGCTTTGCTTTCATTAATTAGAGACTCCCTTCCACTGATTTGTGGAAAACATTGGCCAACATGTTCTTTCAGCTCAGTAAATATTTATACAACTTGTGTATGATTTTTAGTAATGAATACAGCTCATTTTCAGGGCGTCCAAAGGAGGCTCTTTCCAAATATTAACAAATTCCTTGTGTGACCCATGCTGAACATGGCAATTCAGGTTACAAAAAGTTAAATATAAATCTTGTCTGGTTTTGAAAGTTGGTTTTTTTTTCTGAATTCCGCTTTGCCATGTCATCCTTTTTCATTATATTTGCCAGAAATTTGAAGGGGAAATGGAAAAAATACCCCACAAATAAACCAATGATGGATAGCAATTACTAATTTAAACCAACTGGCCACTACTGTCGTTGTGTATCTGTCATCTGAATGTTGTGCCATGATGCAGCTAGTTAGAAACCTATCAGGATATGTTTATAGGAGTTTTCTGGGATGTATTAGCACCTTTCAAACTTGATTGTGTTTGTCCTCACCAACAGAATCCCTGTGAGGCAAGGTTACCCCTGTAATGCAGATGGAGGCCAGAAACTGAATGCCTGGCTCGTGGGCACATCCAAATCCTTGCCCAAACTGTGTGGGAAAATACCCCCCCAGCTATTCACACCCATGGATTGAGCTGCATATGGAAATGCACGAATGAAAATGAGCACTGAAACATCAACTTCCTTTTTGGAAATATCACTGGAGCTACTGGGAGAATTGATGCAATGTTCTTAATTAGTTGTTAGTGGATTTGTGCTTTCTAAGTTCTCCCAACTTACATTTTGGGGTTTTTTTCAGTTGTCTCTCCTGTGTCCTTCTCTTACCTCTTGTTTCAAGTGTTTCAATGCCTGGTTGCATCTGTGCAGTGCTGCTGATGTTACCAGGTAATGTGGTTTTTTTATGTGAAGTGTCTTAGGCAGGAGGTTCTCTAAGCTTCTCATTTTCTCATGTACACAATTTGGAGATATAAGAAAACAGACGTACCTTAACTCTGAAAATATCAGTAGAACACTCAGTGCACATTTTCCTGGGGATACTTGGGTTAGCATAAATATTTGGACACGAGAGAATGCTACCCTAAGTCTGCCCAGTTCACTGCACTGTGATGAGATAAACCCATAGTAATATTCCTTGAAAATAATTTCTAAGGTAGCAAAGCCTCGTATTTAAGACTGTAGAACACAAGAGCCACTTGGAGACATCTCAGCACTTTTTAATGCATATCTTGATATAACTATAGTGAGCATGAGTAATTAATTTGTTTTTAGTGTAGCTCATCCTCCTTTTTTTTTCCTGATCAGTTTATTTGATGTATTAACTGGTGGAGGTGTTTACCCAGGGTTGTAGGCAGGCTGTATTATCTCCAAAGTGAGCATGATAAACCGTGCTGTCTGCCTTAAGGCACACATGCCAAATCACACAGTTCTGAGCCTGCAGGTCAGGGTGTGCTGTGCTTCAGCCCATGCTGGCTGTGTTGCACTTCATGGGTGGGGCTTTGCCATGTGGAGTGTGTGGTGGCCCCACAGAATCAAAGAATCCCTCGGCTGTGAAGTCCTCCTTGAAAACAGCTGAAACCCCTCAACACTTGTTTCATTGGTTGGTGCCAAATCTGACAGCAGCCAGGTGTAGAAGAAGGGGAAATGCTGGAATTGTTGTAAGAAGTGTGCACGGTAGTGATGACTTCAGTTTTCTCAGGAACAGATAATGCAAAGAATGAATTAATTAATTATGAATGAATGAATCTTCACCTGTTATCAAGTAGTTGACGTGCGGACGTATCATTCACACTTTCTATCTGCAGCTTATAGGAACTCCAGGCACCCTCATTAGGTACCTAAACTTAAACCAAGCTGCACTTCCTTTCCTTCTGGCCCAGCTGCAGCAGCTCTGGGTTAGTTGAGGCACATGAGCATGACTGATTTCCATGCTGTGGTGTTCAGATCCAGTCTGGGAGTTGGCAGGGCTCATCTACCCAGCTGAGGATGCAGCTGAAAGCTGCCAGGGGATTCTCCTGGCTGTGAATTGGCAGCCCTTGCCTTGATGTGACCACATTTCAGCCAGTACAACTTTTGTGTTGCCAAATTTTAGTATTCTAAAATAGGTAGTTGCTGAATTTGCTATATTCTCCAAACAATCATAAATGTACCTGTAAGGATAATCATCTGTAATTTCAGATTTTTAAGACTGAAGACTTTATTTATTAAATTATGTTCTTCCTATATTTTGTCTTTTTAAGAATAAGAGCAACAGCCTTGTTGAAGTTGCTGACTGTTTGGTAATATCTTAGATTAGCTCTGTTTTAATGCAGGAAATGCAAGAAATCTGAAGCAGATGTCATTTTCTCACTGACCGTGCACCAGCTGCATTCAGGGCTTTTGTTGTCTGCAGCTGGCAGTTGCCTTGGCCCCTTCAGAGAGACCAACACTTGGCTGCTTAAAATGTAGGAAGTCATTTAAGCACTTGAAATGTTTGGATTAGAGTTTTCTTTAAATCAGTGAGACAGCTTGTGAGTTAGCAGTGAGTTGTGATGAATGAGCCTGAAGAGCTCTCGCCCCACCTTTAGGTCTCGTTCCTGCTGCTGTGAGAGCAGTGGCAGGGGAGACATTTGCCCTGCTGCAGCTTGCTGGATTAAAGAGAGCCCTTTGGTAGCAAATGTTGTCACTGCAGCAACTTTTGCAAGCACTAAATTTACTTATGAGAAGTTCTTTTTTAATTGCCCCAGGACAACCCTTTCTTTGCATGTCATGCTTTTGCCTGGAGAAAGTTTTTATATGGAAATACTTTTTTTTTTTTCTTTTTTCTTTTTTTTTTTTCCTGAGATGGTATAGAGGATGTCTAGAGTTTGTCAAGCCAATTGATCCTCCAGGGAATGTGCTGACTTTCAGTATGTATGGAGGATTTTTAAAGCAGCTGAGCAAAATCCCTTCTCAGATAAGACGCTTTCTATTTTGTCAGTTAAGAGCATCTTCAAATCGAAATAGCTCAAACATAATCAAATCTCCCTTGCTCAATCCCTTGCCTTCTCCTCCCAGCCCCCTACACAAGCCATCCCCAAAAGGATAATCCTGGCAGTGATGTCATTAGAATGAATTTACAGACCAGTGCTCAATTTTCTTGTCTTGAGCTTCAGTTGCTAATACTGGTAAATTTGAACTGTCTATGTAAAGGAGTAAGGTTATGCCTTTTCCCTCTGCCCTTATTTAATTTCCCTGGAGCCCTGAGAATAAATAACGTGGATTATTTTGATATTTTCATGCCTTTATTTTTTTTTTTTTTTGACTGGTACACAGCTTCATATTGCTTCCAAACATTTGTAAAAGCTCTTGCTGTATTCCTGAGGGAATCCTTGTCTTCAGGGAACAGAAGGTTTAAGGAAAGAATTTTGCTGGCTAAATGTGGTTAGAGATAGTTACAGTTTCTGGTAGGTGTTGTAAACAGTGATAGGAAGTATGGAATAGACTAAAAGTTATTTATTTTAACAAAATTTTCCTGTTTTCTCAAAATAAACTCTTTTCATTGTGACTTTCCCAGTGATTTTGAGCTCTACAGAATATTTTGTATGTGTTAGGAAGCACACACAAATAAAATTGATCCAAACATATCAAGAATCAGGATCCATCTTAAAAACATTATCATAAGAGCTGATGAGGCAAAGAGGAAGAAACAGGCTGAATGAATGAACCTGTTTGTTGGTAGGAGATGATGAGATGTAGGAATGATGGAGATTTGTGCAGTGGTTGCGCAGTCAATTGCTGGCAAACCTGGAGTGTGAGTGCAGTCCCTGAGGCCTCAGTGCATCCTGCTGCAGCCTGGCAGGTCCAGCCCTGCTGTGTCAGTCACGGCAGTCACACCAACAGGTTCCTTCCCACTGCCTTGGGTGTAAGGGGAGATACATGGCACCGATGGCTTCCCCGGGTTCAGTGCACAGAGGGGAAAAAAGGCTCAAGCCAGTCTGAAACGTGTGCTGGAAGCAGAATTTTTGCTTGGGGCTTTTATCTAAAATTAACTTTCTTTTTTCAGTGCCAAGTTGATGTGCATATTGAAAGTGGTAAATACTTGCTTGAGGTACTCTGCTGTCTTTTGAGTGTAATGTATAAAAGACAAGAAACCTTTCAGATCTAAAAGAACAAGCAGGCAAGACTGACTTAGCCAGCTCATCTGAACGTTGGTGGGCAGTGGGGCTGCCTTGTGCATCCCAGCCCACAGATGGGAGGTGCCGGGTGCACTGCAGGCAGAAATTGCAGTTTGATAGTGGGGGGACACACGGGTTTGCTGCCCTACACAAACAGGAACACATTTCCCTGCTAGCAGAGCTGCCTGCACGCAGGAGTAACAAGTGCTAGGTCCCGAATTCCAGGTGATGGTAGCTGTGGTGTGGTCACTGGGTTTGTGTACTGCACGTGTCTCTGTCCAGTCTTTTAGGACAGTTCTTAGCTTGATGTGACCTTTTCTTCCCTTCTCTATCCACAGCAGGCATTTTCCTGCTTCTGAGTAGAGCTTCAGAATAGAAAAGCTTCATTTCCTCATGGAAGATCTTTCCTACTTAATGGAAAGGTGCTCCTAGGTCCAGGATGCTGGGGAGCATAAGCATTAACTCTGCCATACAATTAGAGACATACCAGAGCCCTAATGTAAGGGAAAAGTACATCAGGGTGGTATTTATGCTCTCTAATCCTATAGTTAGGGTAAACAAAACTTTACCTTACACTATGTCATTTTGGGGGCATTGATTTGGCTTATCTTCTTAGGATCTTCCCGAGATGGTGAATACCCCTTTTTAGTACATGTTGTGAAAAGAAAATCCACTCCATTCTGCCTTGTTTTATGGCTTGATTCAGTGTCATTCACATGTCTCACAGGCACTTTTATTGCAAAAATTCTAAAACATACTTTAGGTCCAGGGCATATTAACACCTTATTCTGTTTCTTAGAATATATATTATGAGCTGCATTTGAACTCTGCAGCATGATCATTTCTGTGAAGGAATTAAACTTTCCTGGTGCTTTCCCAGTAGCCCCTGAGTACAGGGACAGGTTTTGACTGTCCTGTGCATCACCAGCCATGACAGCAGTGCAGTGGGCATTACAAAACTGTCAGCACCCTAAACACACGGGAGCAAAACCAGTGATACAGTGATGAGAAAAGAAAACCCCTGAATAGTGAGTGTCCATCCAAACTCAGTGCAGTTATGTTAAATAAATATAGTTATTGGACTGAAAGTCCAAGGTGAGTGAAACTTAGCAATTCTTATTCCTTCTGTTGTGCCATAATATTAAATAACTGTGAAAAAAGGAGCAACAAGTGCAGCATTCACAAGTAGCTAAGAGGGAATTAGAAATTTGTCAAACTTCTGTCAAGAAATGTAGTTCACATCAGGAGCAACCAGTTTATTAATTTTGCTAGAGTCGACAGACTTTTCTCCAGAGTGTTCTCCACTTTCCTGAAATAAGTTTAGTGATTTAAACTCAACTCTCCAGGGATCTTGGCTCTGAAGGAGTCTGAGATGTTGAAGTGCTACTTGTGCTATATTCAAGTCTCAAATTTTGCATGAGCTTCTAGCACAAATCCTTCTCTCTCCCTGTTTTCCCCTCATTCATCGCAGCTGTTGAAGACGACATAATAGAATCTTGCTTCTTTTCCTCAGGAGAGCAAAGCAATGAGAAGTTGAGACTCGACCTCGGTATATTTTGATATTAAAAAAAAAGAGAAAGTTACTGTGATAGGAGACAGCCTCAGAAGAATACTGAAAGGCAAATGTACAAGCACTTTGCAGCTAAAGTATTCAGTTGGGACTGGTAAAGTAATGTGTGAGGAATCAATTTTTCTAGATCAAAAATATTACCTTATAAATACTTTGCAGAAAAACAGAGCAAAGAAAATACGATCCTTATTAAAAATATTGATGACCTTTCAAATAAACTTAAAATAATCCAGTTAGAATAGGAACCTGACACCCAAAGCTGGGTATTCATTTGATGCACGATGGGCCAATTCTATCCAAGATGTTAAATAGATGAAAGTTATTGTGGTGAACAAAGGAATTTAGCCAGCCTAATGCACTTTTTGATTTTGAAAGGAGTTGCAGGGAAGAATAACCACCATATGAGACAGCTGTAATTTTAAATCTTGTGGAAATGTACAAAACAACACTGAATCCTCTGTAGTCTGTGTAGGATTATCTATTTTACACTACAGGATGATTTGAGGAACATTCAGTAAACATTTTCTTTGTGTTCCTTGTGAGATCCTAGCACATAAGTGACACTGTGACTGTAGCACACTATTACAGGAGCTACTTCTAAAAGAGAGGCCAAAATTTAATTTCTAAAATGTACGTGGGTTGCAGTATGAGATGCACATTAAAATTCTGCTCCTCAGACGTATTAGATTGGTTATTTTGTGGTATCTCAGTCATCTTGATGAAGTCATGAACTGATTGTGAAAGATGCAGTGAGAAAATTCTTGCTTGGGGAGTTTTTAAATTAAGATTGCTGCTATAAGCCAGGCAGCCCAGTTTATAAATACATGACTTGTAGTTACGTAACTACTTCACTTCTTTGTCTATAAACTGCAGATAGGGTTTGAGTTTTGAGGATATGTAAGCACTAACTTGATGATGGGAAGTACTGCAAAAAAGCCAACCCAGTAACACCAAGGAAAACACCCGTGGTAGAGTCGCCTGCTTTTTAATGTGGGATGAATCCTAGTATTTTGGGATTTGCCTAAGTGTCATTGTTGGGGTTTTTTTTGTTTCCTTGTACTTTTTTTTTTACTGAATTCCTCACATCTTTGCAAACATTACATCTCTACTTATAGTCAGTCACAAGGGTGACTTGGTGAAGTGCAATTGCCCAGGTTCATTGTCAGTTAGAGAAGGAATTGACCAAAACAAAGAAAGAATGCTGGTAGCTTGCAAGCATCTCACCTTGTATGATATTTCTGCTTGTTCTCAGAAGTTAACCTGGACTTTATTGTGGCTATATTTGGATCAGAGATGTCCCAGAGCAGCTTGGATGTCAGAGCAAATGGGGTTGATAAATCACTCGGTGGTGTCCTTCACCCGTGCCGTTTGCTGCAGCTTGGCAGAGCAGCCCTCTCGGTGTTGTATCGGGGGATTGTGCTGGTCAGAATGCCATCTCTCAGCTAAACACACAGCCAGCGTACATACAGCCAGTTCCAATTACTTTGTAACTTTCCTGCATCCTTCTTCATCCCAGTTTTATAAACTGGCCAGCCTCTCTCCACTGCCGTCAGTGTTGTACACTTGAAATGCCCATGGATCTGTTTATCATTAAAATGATCACCCCTCACAGAGCTGACCAAGCAGTATTTGTAGTCGAACAGTAGGAACTGCTAAAAGTTATTGGCCTGTGGTACAGAAAATAACTTTGCAGCAAGGTGCTCTTCTCATAGGTGTTGGCAACTTTGTGATGCAAATAATTGTCCTTTGTCTTTACTTTGTGTGGCAGTTAAAACTCTGAAGCTGAACATTTGGGTTGACATAGGTTAAGAACATCCTTTATGTATACTACTGTGTTTCCATGAAGACTTCCTTTGGCCAGAAATTGTCTGCCATACACCATCACCCCTGGCTTCAAGGGGCAGAAACAAGTAGCAGTTTTGTTTGGCCGCACAAAAGTATGGCTCTGCTTTGAATAAATGAATAAATTATAGGTGGTACTGTCTTTTCACTGATGAGTGGATAAATTTCATGTCTCAATAAACACTGTTAGAAGAATTGTTACCTATAGTTTTTAATTAGGTATATTTTGCTTATTTTTAAGAACTCATCTTGAACACTCTTTTTTTATGGTTACTCCTGAGAACCAAGCAGTTAAGACTGATGTTTGAACTGCTAATGAGTTTTTGAATTTTTGAACTGACAGCAGTCTTGATGATCTCTTTATTTAAAGAGAAGAAAATCTATTTGACTAAGATCAAAAGGAGAGAAAACACTTGGATGTAACTCACCAGCAGGTCACCTTTCACCCCATCTACTGACCAACTGCTTTCTGTGCCAGCATTGACAGAGTTTTATGATCATATCCTTCTTATGGACAACTCCAGGTTTTCTTCTGGTCAAACATTTCATTGGTTATCTCCGAAGGGTCAGCGAGAGCACAGAAGATGAATGGATGCATTAAACCCAACAGGTTTTATTGGAAGATATGATAGGGTACAATAATAAGAAAAACAAGAACAATTTTATCTGGAAGCGTGTTGTAAACAGAAACCCATTTTTTTCCCTTGCCTGATGTAAGAACGTCCATCAGATAATTTTAAATCATAATGCAATGTGTTGAGCTTGGCAATATTCTTAAATAATGAATTGATTTTGCACAAATTGTAAGTAAAAAGGACTGCAGCCGTTTGATTTTGTTCCATTTTGGTTTTGTTTGCATATTGAAAGAGCTTCAGCAGTCTGTGTGAAGATGTTCACGTGGCAGTTGTAGCTACCTGAAGGCACAGAACTGGGGCATTGAGGCTTCCCTTATCTCCCATCTAGAGGGACTGCCTCGAGGTGAGGGTTAGTGGAATCAGGACTGCTGCAGCCTTGTGGTTGTTATCTCAGCTGGTATCTCAGGTCCTGGGCCTCTCTCTGAGAATTTCAGTTCTGCTGGAAGGACAGTTTGATTTTGTTGGCCTGAGGTAACGTACCGGAAGACAGCCCCCACCCTCTGTTTTATTTGTAGTTTGACAATTTTCTGGATTTTATGGAAATATCCTGAACTCTTGGAGGCCAGGCTCATGCTTTTAAATGTGAGGTTGTCAGTAGTCTTGAACAAAGCAGCGTGAAAGGCTTTGATAAGAGCAATGTTTAAGTGAAATGTTGCTTTGAAATTACTTGAAAAGTGTCCTTGGATGCGCTGTCTGATGGGGGAGGTCTGGGAGAGCAGACAGGTACACAGTGATTTTATGCTTCACAATGGAGGAGAAAAGCCCCATCCCTGCCTGTGCAGTGGTGTGCACTGTGGGCACCCCAGCAAACACATGAACATAGGCATGTGCCAAACTGCTGCTGCTTGCCTCCTCCTAATATCAGCAGGCAGAGTTTGCAGGGATGGTGCCACTTGTGTCATGGTCACATCTGCTGCAGAGTTCTCCCTGGCCAAGCTGACACTAAGACAGGACTGCAGTGCATGAATCGAGTGGCCAGTGGTGAGGGTTGGCTTTGGGGGACAAAACTGGCGGTGGCAGGCCATGGGTGGACTCAGTGATCTTGGAGGTCTTTTCCAACCTAAATGATTCGATGATTGATTCCCCTCAGGAGACTGCACACATTGCAGAGATTCTTGCCCAACTAATGCAAGTTAAACAATTTGTTCCTCTTAATGTGCTGATAGGACAGAGCCTTCAGCTGAAGGGACTCTGTTCTTTGAATGTCACAGGAAGGAAAAGCTGTGGTGCCTACAGTGGTATCTGCCATGCTCCTGCCAAGGCTCTTCTGCCTCTGATAAACTGTGTGAAACAGGGGCTGGCAACAAGGCTCCAGCAAAGATAAAATACTCAGAAAGTCTGAGACTGGTTTTAGGAAATGTTTGGTTTCCTTACACCCTGTTTGTATGTCCCAAGGACTGGAGGGGCTTGCTTGGATTTGTGCAACTTTGTACATTGGCCTGGATTCTGTCCATGTAACTGTGCTGCTCTGCAAAGCTGTTTTGAAACCCTTGTGATTCACTCAGTCTGTTGTGTAACAAGTAGTCATTAAAATAAAGCTGATCTGTGGTCCTCCTATAAAGGCTCCTGCTGGGAACAGTCTCACATACAGTTCTGAACCATCTTTGACTTTTAATGTGTGGAATACAGTATAAATGTGGCATAGATATTTCATCTACTGTCTGGTGACATTTGTCATGTAGAACGTTATGGCTAATTGAAGAAGATTCTTTATTATTTTTTCCTAATGTAAAACAATGTTTATTTGTGAGGACAAAAGTACGTTAAGGCTCAGAGGGACTCTCAGTGAGGTTGTGCAAGAAGGAAGAAATGGTTAAAGTTCATCATCTTTACAATTAGGTGCAGTTTTGGATCAGAAAATCAGTTTGGCCTCTGTTAATAATTCTGTATTTGGGAAAGTCTAGAAAGAGCAGGGAATTCTTTTAACTGTCAGTTGTACAGGTGACAACTCAGGACAGTGATTTCTCTTATGAATACTCCAACTTTGAAAGAAATCATATGTATTCACATTTTCACAGGTACTACTCTCACTTTAAAGGTAAGGGAGGCTGTCAGCTGCTGAAAAATGAAATCATGAAATGCCTAGATGATGCAGGAAGTCTTTCTCAGAAGTAGGAAGCCAGTCTGAATTCCAAGGGCTAAAAAAATCATCTACCTCAGTGAAATAATGCCAAAGCATTTTTAAAACATCCTTGGGTTTTTTAATCTGTTTATTTTAAATACTTTGTATCTGTATTTGAGTAAAAAGTAAAAGAATTGTATTCTGGAAAATTTTCTGTAGCTAATTCAGACATAACCTTATAATTCAAGCAGTAATACTAAAGCAACCTCTTAAAAATATGGCTGTGAATAATTTGTTGATAGAACTTTAGTACAAGGAACAGCTGTGAATCTTAGGATAGAAAGGTTGGGGTTTTTTTCAGTACTGAAGTGCTTAGGTCAACATTGAGTCCTATGACTTTGTTATATAGCTATGGACATGAGAATGTGATTGATATAGACTTGTTGAAAAACCTATAACCTTGTTTCACATGCTCAGATCTTTCCCTTTCAATGAAAGATGTGAAAACGTCTGGGAAAATCTGAAATGTTTAAAAACTTAAGTCATCATATTTTAAGTTAAGGGATTTTTTTTTTTTTTTAAAGATTTGAGTTTGAGTTTGAGTTTGGTTTTTATTTTGGAGGGGTGGTGTCATAGTTTTGGAAAGCCTCCTTGTTCGTACATGCCTAGTGGCTCTTGTCCTTGATCTGTGCTACCCTAGAATCTAATTTTAATTTTTTCTTGAGTGAACTGTGAGCAGTAGAGTCTAGTTTGGAAACAAAATTGTGAAATTACTTGGAGTCCTTTCAGTAGTGTGTGCTGATCATCATTAACAGCTCTTCTGTCCTAGACAAGGACACTGTTTTGCTACATGATTTTCTTTTGGTAAATTTACTTAAGTTGTGTTTGCAGTTTTTGTATATGTGTTATTTCACTTTGGTCAGTATAAACAATAGCCCCCAAGGATTGCAAAATTCCTTCAAGCAAGAGCTCCATACCGAATTAAATAGAAATGACCATTAAATTTTCTGAGAAGTTGAACTCCTTTCTGAGTATGCCTGAATCTGTTATTCTGCCTTGGTAGGTTCTCTGCAAGTGTCCCAGTGTTACATATAATCTTCTGCTGTAATTGCCAGCTTTGTGTGGTGACAGCAAAGAGGAATTGGAGTGACAGGATGAAACACAGTGGGATCCAAGCTTGTAATATGTTTTCTTTCTGATTTTACACAATATGTCAGGCAGGAGGCTTAGAGTTCAAAATTTTAAGGTTTGGATATGTTTATCTGTGGGATTTCCAATCTGTCCTAAAATGCCCAAGTTCCAAAACATGCTAGGGGCATAATGCTGGCTTGAGGGGAGGGTAGGAGAAAGTTAAAAAAAAAAATAAATAAAAGGAAACACTTATTGATATACACACCCACATGAGCAAAGCATCTTATACCCAGAGCATCTCCAGAATGTGCTGTCATCAGAGCACTGTTCATCACCTGATTTGGACACAAAAAGCAGAGCAAAGGGAAACACAGTGGTGCTTAACAGGAGTCCTGGAGATTAGCTGTGCGCTCTGCCAGTGATGCCTGTGTTTATCCACACCGGCTTCTGAGGGAGAGTTTTCTTGGAGGTTTAAGAAAATTGCACTCAAGAATATTCCTCTTTGATATTTTGCAGAGTAATGTATTCTGCCAGACAAAGGCCTTTTTACTTATCTTTCTGTACATCAAAGTGTGTTTTCCCCTTGAAATATGGGAAGCTGACAACTGTACAACAGCAGCAGGGATCTGGGTTCACAGAGTAAGCAGTGTTTCATTATGCTGCTTTATTTGGATGGGCAACTGTGAGAAATAGCTTATGATGTATAAAATATCTGAGTCTCTTTTTGTACTTTAAGACATTGTTATCTCTATTTGAAGTTGGCCAGTGAAGGTCAGTCAGGCTAACTGCTTGCAAAAGAATATCCTGTCTCTGTTGGTAGATAGTCTTTTCAAAGTTCATTGCATCCAGCAAGCTATTTTTGTAAATACCACCCATCATGGCAAATTACATACAGTTAGTGGGAGGGAGAAAGGGAATGGTGTAGAAGTTCTTTTCATTTAGAAAAAATGCGATTGTTGTTGTAAAGAGCGTTGCATAGCCATGATGAAAAGTCTAAGAAGTTAATTTGTTTAAGATTTGGTGTTGATCAGGAATGTCAAATTGCACTGCGGAAGTGATACATTCTGTGATAACTGTAATACTGAAACTTTCACTCACTGATAACCATGGCAGTGATATACTGTGGTATTTTTATGACATTTCCTTTTGCTGTACTTTCAAGTCTAGTTGGTTAAGTCAGGAAGTCTTTCTGTATTAGCAACACTGAAGTTACAGTGTTGTTTCTTCCTCTTTTATGTTTTTTATATTTGTTGTTCAGTGAGAATGGAATGCTGGCAGTGTAGGAAAGTGCTAATACTGGCAAGCAGTCACTCACTTCTCCAGCCTATCACATTTTGAAATTAAACCCATTTAAAAATGGGATTTTATATTAAGTAATAATTTTAAAGGAATCAGTAGGTTCTTTGTGCTGTACTTACTAAAAATAAATCTATGTCTTTCAGTGAGTGGTGTGTTGGGTTTTATTCTATGGTGTCTACTCAAAACTACATAAACTCATGGTCCTGCACCAGAAATATTTACAAACAAGAGCAATCCTTGGTAATCATGCCTGATCTTGTGAAGAAAATTACTGATGTGTGTTGGGTTTGCAGAATTAGTTTCTCAAAGATTTTAAGACAACTGATGTGTTGACTGCACAGGAGAGACATTCCCGTGTAGATGCAAGTGGGATGTAGCACTGGCCCGGAGAGAGGCAGAGATCTTGTGACTCCCCCTTTTTACATTAAGTGGTTTTCTGTCTGATTTTTTTTCCCACAATACCTCATTTCTAGGTTGTTATTACCTACATTGAATGTTCTGAATAGCAGTCATTGGCTCCCTGCAATGCAAGGAAATCTGATCACAGTGTTACATCTCCAATGTTTATATTTAAATCACTAGTTATAATGTATCTAATTTAAGTAACTTTTTTGGATATGCTGGCACCTTTTTTTCTAGTTGCTTAGAGTTACCTGTGTGAAAAGGAAGGCTATTTAAAACTCCATAATTTATTTTACATCAGTGAAGATTACTGATTAATATAAATTAATATTATTATTAGATTAATATAAATCTAATCCTATTGAACTCACTGGCAACATTCATCCTTGTTCCACCAGATTGCAGCTACTTTAAAACCACAGCTCAAAGCAAAATACTTTGCTTTCAATGCAACCACCAGTGGAATGATGAAGATGATGCAAAAATATCTACCTCTAAGCTGTTGCTTTAAAAGGTTATCTAAAAATATCTGCATAAACCAGCTAAAAGGTTTTACCAGATGATAATCGGTAATTATTATGGAAACATCTGATTTGGAAAAACCCACGACACATCTCACATTTAGAAAGAAAAAAAAAAAAAAAGTAGAAAAACATAAGCACTAATATTTCCATCAGTGCAGTGTTTCATGTATCAGGGAAAGTGGGTCCTCAGTCAGCGAATACAGCTAAGTCTGTTTTGTGCTGTGGCAAATCCCATTGTGAAG
The DNA here is from genome assembly GCA_013397295.1 of Polioptila caerulea. NCBI lineage: Eukaryota > Metazoa > Chordata > Aves > Passeriformes > Certhiidae > Polioptila > Polioptila caerulea. The sequence continues at coordinate 871,927 of VYXF01001054.1, forward strand.
AGGCTGTGAGTAATCAGAAGTGACAGCATAAGCACTTTCTGTTCAAAGTGATTTTACAGAAAGCATTATTTTCTGAGAAAAGTACACATATGGCTCCCATAATGCTGAAAGAGCACTGCTGTATCCGTTTATTAGCACTAGTGTTGGGAGAGGAAGTTTTGCAAATGGTGTTCAGATTTAAGATCTTTTCCTCTATATTTCCAGTCCATAAAACATCCTTAAAATCGTAGGAATCAGCCAGAGAGGCAAGGGCAAGGCACAGGTGTCTGCCAAGGGGATGTGAGGACAGTTTGTGAGGATGAGGATGCTGTCAGGAGCTCTACCTGCTGCTCAGGAGTCACTCAAGAAGTCAAACAGCAGCAAAAATGCTCCTTCTTGGTGGAAGAGCCAATGGGCCAAGAGCAGCTGTAATTTCCTCTTCCAAGGGTGAGACAGGACCTTGGAAAAACCTGGAGAGAGGGGGTTTGCACTTATACCAGAAACTGCCTGAATACCATGAATGCATTTGGATGAGGATGCTTCAGATCTCTCTGCTCCTTGTTGCTCAGGCCCTCTTCTTGCCCTAAGCTATTGTTCCTGTAACAATGCCACCTCCTTGTCACACCCTCCTGTCCTGTCCTGTCCCCTGCTTGGGCCAGCAAGTAATGGTTGGACTAGAATGAAAACCCGAGTTTTGCTCTTACAAGTGATGAATTTAAAGGATGAATTTGTCCCCTGTAGTAGATACTTACGTCTAAAGGAGTTTATTTTTGTGGTGCTTGGGTTTGGATTTTTTTGTTTGCTTGTTTTTATTACTTACCTTGGCTCCCTGTGTGAGGCATGTGCAAGTTTGGCCAGGGCATTTCAGTTGATACACATACATTATCAAGTTCTCGTATTCCGATTGCTGTAAAATGCTTACCAGTCTCACATTTTCAAAACTGCCCAAAGGAGCTGCTCAGAACTTCATTTCCCAAAGCCTGAAGCCTCTTAGCTTTTCTTTTCAGGGAAAGCAAAGGTCCCAGTGCTAACACTTGTAGAGCTTGATAGTTAAAAAACTAAATGCCAATAGCAACAGAAGTGCGATTTTAAAAAATCCTCATGACGATTATATCAAACTTGATAGCTCAATATTTGGGATTGGCTCTCGGGTTTTGTCTATCAAAACCACAAATAATTTGAAAACTGTTTGTTTTGGAGGTTAGCTCTATATTTGCAAATAAGGTATCTACATTTTTCTGAGTTACTGTAATTTACTGCCTCTCTTAGATGCTCCACAATCAAGACACCTGAAATAAAAGTCTATTTCTTTCCATAGTAATTTGTTTTGGAAGAGATGGTTGAAGGAGTTGGAGGGTAGCAAAGGAGATTCAAGTCTCCCTCTCTTTTATGAATATTAAGCCAGACAATCCCAATTCCAAAATTTCATTACAGGCCTCGATCACAAATGAAATGTTTCAAATAGTTGTACTGCTTCCAGTAACCTCTTTCTCATCATCTCATAAAATTACCCCCAAGGAGAGTGAAGCCTAAATACTGATGGGTCTGAGTATGTCACCAGTTATGTACTAAAGTGGAGACAATATTGTTTGTATTCAAGCATGAATTCCAATGACATTTAACAGAGTTAATTTTATCTTTATTTGGTATTATGAATTTTGCCTCATTCTGTTCACTCTGTTGCTTTCTCTGAAATGCCTCTCAAATTTCACTGGCACTGGACCATCATTGGTGATTGCTGCCACATGCCTGTCTAGCATGAAAACATCTTTATTACTTCAGAAAGTCTCTCTTAAACGGCTTGGAGATATTTGCATCTGGCTTGGAATTATGGCAAGCAATAATCATATTGAGAGAGCTGTTGGTTTGGTTTTAATGAGCATAAGCTACAGCTTGCCATCAAGGAACTGCTTGAACTTAATAACACAGCAAATGATTTGTGCTGCTCAAATCCCTTCTGTCTGCGTGGTTTAATGGGCACTGGTCAATAGGAGTGTGGGAAAATTTTTGGCCATGGAAAAAAAAGGGGGGGCTTCCATAGCATTTCTGGTATCTTCTTTTTGTATCTGCTCCAGTTTTAAACCAGAAGTGTGGAGATATGCATTGCAGCAACAAAGCTGCAGCTATGCATGTTGAAACATTCACTGAGAAGGTGTAAGGAGAGAGTATACCCTTAAAATCTTCACACAGAGGGGAGATCCTTCCACCTTTAACGTCCAAATCATGGCAGTTTTCATTCCTCTTTTAGAGTGGCTGCTGTGTGTCTGATGAAATAGATTAATGATGAATTATATGTCAAAAGAATTTACTCAGTGGTTGCTTTGCTAACACTGGTGTCGTTTCTTCCCTACAGGTATTTCTGTAACAAAGAAGACTCATACATGTAAGTAATATCTTTTGATTTGGCCTTCTCTCTCAAATGGAATTTCTGTTAGGCCGTGCTGTGGTGCTTAGACTAATTGGTGTTAGTCTGGCCTGAGAAAGCTCCATTTAAAAAATGCTGGTGTTTTTTCTGCCTCAGGGGTTTCGGTCCTCACCCAAGGTGTTGTTGGATGTACAATGTGTGTGTGTGTATATGTGGTATTCACATATCTGTTAAGTCAGAGGGCAGAAAAAGGAAGTTGTGAGGAAAGGCAGAATTCCTTACTGTACTATATCAACCTTACAGCTGGCTGATAATTAGCATATCCAGAAAATACAGGTGAGGAGAATGCTTATTTCTGTGTCTGTTTTATGTGCAGTATGATTCAAATCAAAAGAATTTAATTGTACATCTTCTGTCCCTTCCTGTGCACTAATCTATAAGATAAATCATTCTCCGCCCATGCTTAAGGAACTCGATGAAAAAGTGGAGTTCTTGATTTGCTCTCAACCATATAAGCAAGCAGCCCCCATAAGTGGTGACCTTGGAAATGGCTGTGGATGTGTGCATTTTCTTACATATACATTTATTCCAAATCCTCTTCAAAGACATCATTTCTGGGGATCAACTCTTATCTACCCTGCAGGGAGCTCGAAGCACAGTTCTGAGAAAATACTGGGATTTGTAGCTGAAGGAGTTTGTTGAGATTCTTCAGATACTGTGGGGGTTTGGAAATCTGGTAGTGGAAGAATTGTACTTGCCTAGGGTCTGACACAGGAGTAGGCTAAAGCTGAGGCTATTACTCTCATGAAAGCCCTCTTACAGAAGAGGTGCTAGGCTGCTCAAAATTTACAAATATATATATGCATTTTATGCATTGTGAAGTATTTTCACCACTGCTTCTAGAGTGTCATAAAATATCTTACATGGATTTCATTCTTATTTCATTCCTGATTTTATTAATACTCATGGAGGGAAAAATCTGACTTGAGATGATGAATTCTCACTGTGTAGAGTTAAAAAGCAGATTTGAGAATTTCAAATGAGAAACTGATTTGTGTGAGTTTTGAAACAAATTTTAAATGTCTCAAACTTTTAGAGCATGATGGTCCTCCTTTGCTTAGGTGGGCTCACTGCTTACTGCATTCTAGACCCTCTTTGGCTTTATGATGGTTTTGTTGAACTTAATGAGAGTACAGACTGGCAGCTGAGGGCAGAATTTGGTTTTTTTGGTGAACATTTGAGCTCGTGCTGACTGGGATTGACAGCACAGGACACTGAAGTGCTCCTTTTACCTACAGGCCAGGCAGTGTCCAGCTTCCTCCCAGCCTTGCCCACGGGGCCACCCCCAGCATGGGGCTGCCCCTCTCAAGGTGCTGAGCAGTTGGGTGTTTTTGCCAGCTCCATAGAACAAGATGAATGTTGGTTTGTGTTCCCCTGGGAATCAGCCAAAAGCAGCCTGGGTTTTGTACAGCAGTGCCATGAAGTGGCACGACCCCCCAGAGCCACGGCTCCTGCCCAAATATTGGGAATTTTGTAGGGAAGATGAAGGAGTGACCACAGACCCAAAGAGCACAGGAAACAGGCTCCTCAGCTATGCCAGGGTGGTGCAGTGTTGGCACCCCGTGTCTCAGCTGAAGCTGTTTCAGGGCTGTGATGAAAAAAAGATGTGTTTCTGAACTGTGAGAGATGATTAGTACTGCTCACCATACAAGGCCTTTCATCTAGTTCAAACAGAAATTAGGGTCCCAGTGTCTTTCATGTTGAGAACTCTGTGCTGCTCTAAGAGAACTGTCAAAGAGTAGTTCCCCGATTTGTTAATCAGTTGTCATGCAATTGCTGAAGCATGAACAGAAAAGTTGCCTGAATAATGGGAAGATAAGCTTGCCCATTAAGAAGGGATTAAAATAGAAGGAGCAATAGGCTGTAATTGGCATGATGAAAATGTAAGCTACGTTTGCTAGCAAATATGTATGAGGTTTCATTCTGTTTTTGGTTGAAGTTCTTTTAGAATTCATTCCTGTTATGACAAATTCTCATGGAGTAGGAATGGATGTAAATTGAGCATCTTTGGCATTTCAGCATCACACACGATAAGCTTTTTTTTTCCCCTCGTTGCCTAGAATTATTTTTTTTTAATTGAATAGAATAAGTTGCCAGTAAAATTCACAGTTTTGCAATGAGATAGAAAAAAATATATTAATCTTAACACCTAGGTACAAGAGTTACAAAGTCTGAGTTGTTAACAACTACAAATGACAGAGAGTTTGTGCACCAAGATACGCTCTAGAATTTGCCTATCGCTTTGTATTAGTATAAATAATTTATCCAAATGAAGTTACATAGAGTAAGACTTCTGCAAAATTTAAAAAAACATTCTTGCAAACACTTTGTGTAGTGTATATACATTTCCTGCTCTGATTTTTAGAAATACGGGTGAAATTGTCTTACCCCAAATTTATGGTGAGTGGCATATGAGGGTGTTGACTGGATGTAAACTTCCACTTATTTCTAATGACCTTTGATTTAATTAGGGAGAAAGAAATGGAGTGGAGAAAATGAGTGGAAAAGAGGAAAAATTTAATGGAGAAAAAAAAAAATTAACAAAATGCCAGAAAGTTTGATACATGATGCATTTCAAACATCAGATTAATCCTTTTGAGATTTCACCCTAACAGCTCTTTGAAATGTGCAGGTGTTGAAATTGGTGGGGATCTGTCTCCAGTACTTAGTTTTTTCTGTATTTGTTGTTTGAGAGTCTGGGTACATTTTATCCCCTCCCTGACATTAGTCTGTGACAAAAGTGTCCAGTCAGCTGAAACTGAACTCCTGTGCTGATGACAGGTGCTCAGGTAGTTCTGAATCTAACAATACCTTAATATTTGTAGACAAGCAATATAGTAGTGCTGGAGAAATGCAGGTATTTCATAATATAATTATCTAAATAAAACCCGAGAGATTTTTATCCTTTTTGAGGCATCTAATTTTATCCAAGTATTCTACTTCATTGATGCTTCTCCACATTTTCTCTTTATCACAGTTGAAATGTTTCAAAATCTGACACTCTTAAACAGGGAGTGCAATAGTCTTCCAAGGAGCACTAAGGGAGTAAATGTTATCCACCCCAAAATGCCCTTCTTTGCTCAGTTCAAGTTTAAGATTAAACAGGCTTTTGAAGAAAAAATTCATGCCTTCTGTCTGTTTGTAGAATTATTCTCTTGAGCTCACATGGCTATTTGTCAGGTCAACCATCACTCTAGATAAGCTGTAGTCTGTCAGGTGCTAGAGGACAAGTCCTGTCTCATCTTCCATACAAAGTGGAACTTCTGGTCTTTCAGTTCTTTTTTAACTCGAGAAAGACATGACTGACATTTAGATTCTTTTCTGATCATTTGATTGGCAGTAATATTTGTAAAACAAGCCTCTTCCTGCCACGTCTCATGCTCTGAATAGAGAAGTACTCCAAGTGAGTTGTAACTTTGCACAACTTCACCCTTTCTGCAAATTCAGAAAGGCATCATTGCATCAGTGATGACAAAAATCTGAAATTCTGGGAAGCAGAAGGCTGCCAAGGACCTGGCATTCAATACTGACCAACTGAGCTTTAGGCTGCCCTGAAGTGTGTAGTATTTTGTTTCTGGCATTTTGAATCTAAATCTTGCCACACTTCATGTAATTATTTTCATGGCCTCTATCAGACAGCTTGTGACTCAGAGCTGTCACACAAATCAATCACCTGATTTGTCTTCGGATCCCTGTTTTATCTTGGGCACTGACTTCTTTAAATGAATTTGCACATGACTGCCTCTCAGAGTAAGGGGTTTCCTGCAGATGCACACAGAAGGTGAGTACTGTACTGAATCCAGGATGTGATGGAACCTTCTCTCACTGTGAGTTGGGAAGAGCCACAGTCAGAAGCTTTGAAGGAGTTTGATTGCATAGCTGGAGTTCATGTCTGCACTGATGGCCAGATACATTCAGTCATTTGCTCACCTTGCCCTTGTAAGATAGTTAAAAATGCATAGATTTTACAAGCCTTCCTCACAATTTTCTGCCCCGAGCTCCTTTGGAACATTGTTTTGCAGTAGAAAAGAACCAGGAGCCCTGGCTCTGAGTGACACACACTCGTCAGAGCAGAGGTGGGGACCTGCAGGGCTGCTCTTAACCTGGCCTGGATTAACCAGGTGCAGCTTTGAACTAAGGGCTGCTCACTGGATTCAGCTTTCTAGTGGTAGTGCACCTGCAGTTCACTGTCACCACAGTGAGGATCATGGCTTTTCTGAGCTGAGGCCACGAGTGACACCTGCTTCATTCATTTAGACTAAGTTATCACCCTTTGGAGAAAAAGAGCATGTTTCTTCTTTTGATTTATCAAGATATTTAAATTAGAGTAATTTTTCTTAAATATGTCAATAGGTATCTCTGTATGAATTCCTTAATTTTGTGTGAACTGTTCCTCACTTAAACTGAAATTATCCTTTCACTTAATTTCCAGCAGACAAGCAATGTTTCCAAAGCTAGATGCTGATTTTAATGACATGAGCTCCTGCTGGAAAATTAAGTGGAAACTGTGCTTTTAATTTTTAGCACTAAATAAAACCATTTGCACGAAGAACTGGCAGCTTTGTTGGCAAAGGGTAGAGGTAAAGCCATCCCTTCTGCTATCTGAGATCCCAAGCCCTTTCCACACTCCCACGTGGAGCTCTGGGGCTGTTCCTACCCCCATCTGTAGGTGTTGTCTCGGGGTCTATCAGGGCACAGTGTTCTTTGGTAAGGACACTGGTAAGGAACTCTAAGGACTGAGGGGCAAGTCACGTTTCAAGCTTACACTGTGTTTGGGAAGTGTTGACTGTCCCATAGGGAGGTCAGCTGGAGTGCCCACTGTTCACACTGTGTGTGAAAGGAGCTGGGAAGCTGGGGGTGACAGAGTTCAGGTGTCCACAGCTGCCCATTGTCCTGACAAGCCCCTGAGCCTTTGCCTGGACCTTGGAGTGCTGTGCCTGCATTGCTGCTGCAGCACAAGGAGGCAAAAACAGGGAATGCCTTGTTCATGGAGTCACAGGCATGTTCTCAGCACTGTCCTGGGCAGAGATCCCTTCCTGCATCATGGCCTTCCTACCCCAGACTCCAAGCTCTTACGGAGAAGAGCACACTGCTGGTTAAAAATGAAGAGGCAGATTTGGGGCAGAGGACAGGTCTTCAGCTTCTCAGATAGCCAACTATTCTAGAACTGTTTTTCACCGAAGTTCTACAATCATATATTAATGTTTGCAGCTTAATGGAACCCAAGACCCAGATTTCTCTTCTTCACTGATTTTACTTTCAATATTATTATATTTACTGCCACTGCTAAAGATTTCTCAACGTTTGCTAGTTATTTTGTTTAATTTCATTAAAGGGAAAGCCACTGTGATTTTTTTTTCCTGATCTGATTTATAATTACTTATCTACTGTGCATTGCACTGTTGACTTCACCTCATGTGTTTCATATGCAGACTAAAGTAAGTAAGTGATACTTTTTCCTCACAAAACAGGAGCCTTCAGAAAACTGATGGTTAACTTAGAATGCTGTTAGTACCAAGGCCTAAAGAGAACAGGTGAAAACTAAACCCTGTCCCCTGAGGCCAATAAAATAGCTGTTTGGTCCCCTGTGTGTAACCTCCTAATAACTTTACTGGGCAGCCTTAAGATCCCTTGGGGGCTTCTCTGCAAGAGCATTCCCTCTCTTTGTTCAGATTGCTTATTAAAAATGATTTTATAATGAAGTTGCCTCAAATAGCTGCTACTTTCCTGCTTGTCCTTGAAGCACTGTTTGCCCTGATGAAGAATCTGAAGACAGCTATCTAGGGCTGTTCTCTTGTTCAGAACTTTTACTGAACTACTGCTACACTTTTTTTTTTTTTTTTTTAGCTTCCCTGCTGCGAGCCAGAGGAAGCCTCTTCCTCAGCAGCTCAGCTTTGTGCCTTTAATTCCCCTTCGAGGCCATCCCTGTGGAAAGTTTGGTTTTGTTGCCACACAAAACACGGTGTCAGTGACTTTTGTTGCCTGAGAGGGAATGACTGTTGCCTTCTTTTTGTGTGACCAAATTATTGAGTACAGGGACAAAGATGAAGGCATTATCAAATAATGAGAGGATAGAATATTTTTAAAGTCAGAAAGTGTTTCTGGCTGGCTTGGGAGAAAGAGTACATGGAATGGCAATGGGTGTGGATGTGTGACGTCCATGACATGGCTGTAGCTGAAAGCTGTGGATGATCTGGTTCTTCCTGGCAGTTCTACACCACTGAAATATTTTCCCAGTAAAATCTCCAACATTTGTAAGAGAGACCAGCCCCTTTACCCATGTGGAGACAGCCATGGGTAAGGGTAAAGTATCAAAAGAATTTTTGTTAATGTATGTTTTGTGTCCTCACAGAATAACAGGTCAAACCTGTTGCCTCTAATCTTCTCTTAGCTGCCCAAAAGCTTGGCATGTGCCTGGGCTCCAACCCTTTGGCACACTTGGAATGAACATTTCATTTTCTCTAAGGCTGATAGAACAGGCAATTAAATGCACTGCCCTGGAAGTCCCATGGGGAACTCTGTCTATTAGCTGCACTTGAAGATAATATCAGGTCTCTTCTCTGGTTCTGTTCTGAGTATATGGAGCACCTTCTATCTATTTGGGGGTTTTGGCTGTAACCATTATTTATGGGCTTACTTTACTGTGAGTTTTCTGGTAAATACCCTCAGATAGGGTTTTTTGGTGCCTTCAATAATGAAGTAGTATGCAAACCAGAGCAAGGGAAAAACTGCAAATGAGTTGAAAAGTAATTTTAACAAATGAAGACTGATAAGTATTTGCAAAATGTTAATAATCCAGTATGAAAATTTATGTGTCTGTGTATGTTGGATTATAGATCAGATACTTCTAAATTGCAAATCAATACATTCCAGTTCTGCTCACACTTCATTTCTTTTTCTGGTCGCTCCTGTGGAAGCAGACAAGATAAGCAGAGACATTCTCTTTAATGTTTAAAACATATTTGGAGGCCCATTTTTTAAGGAATGATGAAGTGTTAGGAGACCATTAAGGGATTTCTGACATTAGAGATCTAAATTCCCTTATTGTGATTGATGGATATTAAAAGATGTGGACATGACTCAAAAATAAATTTGAACTGTTTGTGGATGCAGGCAGTAAATACATTGGGAATGTCTGTAGTGTTCTCTTATACCTAAGTCTTGTTTTATAATCTCACAGAAGTTGCTCTTGCGTGTTTTGTACCCTTCTTTTTTCTGTCTCTTCATTCCTAGGGCCGTTCATCTGATGTAGGAGATAGTGAATGAATCGAGAACACTCCTGAGGTGCAGTGCACTTCAGCAGGGGAAGTGTAGGACTGCTCAGAGTCCTATTGCCGCTGCTTCAGCCAGTCCTGTTGGCTCAGATGTGCTTTTATCAGCCCTCCTAGCATTGCCTGCTTTTTTGTTGTTTTTAAAATCTCCTGTCTTTAGAACTCTTGCAGCTGTTACATGAAGTTAATGTTTCCAGCTTGATAAGAACAGCTGTCCCCAATTTTGGTGTGTTCATTGGTTGTAGAAGAGAACTGTGTTATGGGCTGAATCTAAGCTTAAAAATATCTGATATTCTTCACATTCTAAGACTTTAATCCAACTCTGAGAGCAGTAGGAGTTGTTCTTTGCAAAGTCATTAAGTTAATTTTTTTTTTCAGATTTTGAGTGTCTTGGGCACCAGAAAACTGACAGATGGAACTTCTCCAAGTTTTGCATTCTGCATTTTTTTCAATGCAAACAATGTGAAAGCAAATAGGAAGTGTTACTGCTCATCACTTTCTTCTTTAATATATGGATTGCATATTTTGGCTCTGAATAGTCTAAGTCTAGCCAGGGCTAACTATGCTTACAGGGAAATACTTTTGACTGCATCCTTTGCAAAAACTCCCTAAGAAATAATTGTACTTGTACTTTCTAAACGAGACTTGTGCAAGTCTCATTTGGTTTGATTTGGACAGCTCTTTGAAATCACCTCAATCTTTATAGAAAGGTGAATCTTTGTGAATGGATTGCCACCAAATACAGTAAAGTGTTGGGATTCAATTACAGTTAAAATTAGGATTAAAACATGATCTTCATACCATTGTCCAAACATCAAAAGTCCAAGTGGATATTTTTTTCCAGGTATGTATTGCTCCTACCTTTTTTTACACTTTAAGAAGAATCTGTGGAGTTTTCTGCTTACATTTATTTCACTTCATGACATTGTTTATAATACAATGCTGCATTTTTTTGTAGTAAGGCTGAATTCTAATGATTCTAAGGAAAACCCAGTCATAGGGACTTCTCCAAGGTTGGTATCTGAACCAAAAAAAGCACATTTTATTATCTGAATTTTGAAACCAGGGACTGATTCCATCATTCCTAATAGACTCATTTATTTGACAGTGCATTGCTAGGCTTGAGCACTTGCCATCCTGACACAACTATTGAACCTGAAAAAGGCTCTTTAATATATGTTGATAGCTAAGCTTAATAAGGACTGTGAAAATATTGGAAGTTTTGCAGCCTTTCTCTAAGCACATCAGCCCAGAATTATTTAAATGTTGACCCAGCTGGGAGCACAGTCTGGTGCAGACAGGAACTGAGACAGCTCCTTATGGCAGATCAGGTAATCACTTCAGCTCGTAATGAGGAGCTTGTTCTTAATGTTATGATCAAATGATGATGATATTTGTAAAGCTCCTAATTTAAATATAGTTGTGCTGGTCAGGTTTTTCTCTCTCTAAGTCTCCTAACAGGATGAAATTCAAAGGACAAAAAGTTTCAAAGGGCAATGTGAGTCAGTCCAAAGAGCTAAAACTTGCAGCTGAAAAGAAACAGAAATGGATCAACCCAAAATCAGATATAATCCAGAGGGAATTTGGAATACAGACTCCTTAAAATTCAACTTTTCAACTTTTTCCTTTTGTTTTCAGAACACTTGAATAGTTCTGAGCTGTATTGCCAGAACACTATGTCTTTGTGTATATTGTTTAACTGCAAGGAGAGGGAGTGCAAGGAGGGAGAACTGTGCGGACAGCAGTTCAGAAATCTTGCCAGATATGAGTTACAGTTAGGAGGACAGGTGATTTTTGAGGTTTACATGGATCAAACCATAGTGACAGATACTTCTGGTTGAGTTTGAGTTCTTAAATGTCAGCTGCTTTTGTAATTTGCACAAGGGGTGGAAAGATGGTCATCAGTTTACCCTAACTATGCCCACACACAGATTCCTTCTGCAAAATTCTTCATTAAACTGAAAGGCTCAGGAAGAATGGTGCCTGGTGTTAGTTTGATATAGAGGAATAGTTAAATGGTCTGTTGTGTCTTAGAAGTTGTGTTTCAGTTTCTCTCTCTAGAAAAAGTACAGTGCATTCCCAGTAAGACAAAATGACACCATTTTTCTGTAATGCCAAAATTACTGACTTTTAATTAACTGTACATTCACTAGAAAAGAGTAGTTAAAATATGTCTGCTTTGGCATACTGTGTACATTGAAATGAGCATCACAGTATTGAACTAACCTTTTTCCTAAATATGTTTTGTGCAGGGGAGGAGAGAGAGACTACATTAGTAGCAAAATTGCATCCTCCAATGTGAATACTTTTGAATTGAGTGTAAATATCTATTGCTACTTTATCTCTTGCTTTTAAAACACATGGTAGTAGAACCTTGATTTGGTCTTTAACCCCACTGCAGTCACCTTGCCTTAAAATAATTTATTGTCTGGGTTTGGATTCACAGTTCACTTGGTCAAAGGAATAGATCTCACCTAAATAAAAGCTGCTGTTTTAAGGGATTACATCTGGGACTTTAGGAAGTTTCCTTTCTTATCCTTACTCCCATTAATGGTTAGATTCTCAAATTGAACTAGAACTGAACCGTCAATGAGTTATTGTAAAAAAAATAAGAAGTGAATTGAATAGGAAGCCTTGACCAGGAGGATGATGACTTGGCTGGAAAAACTAAGACTTGTGAGGCAGTTTTGTTATCTGGCTTAGCTTCCCCTGTGTGTATCAGAGGTTTTTGTTTAAAGTGAGCACAAACTATCAGTTGTGAGGTGCAGCACTGTCACTTGCTGTACAACAGACTAGGCAAGCCCTCAAAGCAAAGCAATTTCCTCTCTCTCTTTCTCTCTCTCTCTTTATTTTTTTTTTCTTTTTTTGAGGTGTTTACCACCAACTTCAAAAGTCAGTTCACAAGAGTGGTGGTGTTCTTGCAGTTTTCTGGAAATTCAAACAAGCCTTTATTTAATCTCTGTGCAACAGAGGTAGGGAAACCTCTGGTTTCAGAAAGCCACTACATGACCAAAGGCATTTAGTGATTTCCTCTTAGATAAGGCCATCAGTTGATAACCATCCTTCTCACCGATGTTTGTCTGAAGAACTGTTTCGTTATCTTTGGTATGTTACCTAGCTGATATGGAGATGTGATACTCACTGGCTGTAAAGACAACTTGTACAGATAAGACAAGTTTCCTGTTTAAAGTCTTCACGTTTCTTTCACTCTGACCCTTTTTTCCTTTTCCCTGCCTATATTGGTGGCTTAGTCCAGAGTTACGGTTCTTGAAGTAAAGGTTGAAGTAAAGAGGTCATTCAAAAGATGATTTTACATGCTGTTTGAGGACAAGGGTATGAAAGGCTGGCTGAAAATAATTTTCCTGTTAAACAGAGCTTTAGATATTTAATAAAAATATTTCACTGAAAGTCTCATTTTTTTCCTGAAGTTTTCAGAAGGGAGGTAAGAAAAGCCCTTGTTAACTCAGAGCAGGGTGAGTTGTCCTTCATGTGGGATGGTGGTGGCATGACTTTAAGAGCTGACCTAGAAATGAGGCAGTTCAGGTACTTAAACCTTAAATTTCCACGTCCTGTCAACAGGACTTCACCACCTCACTGTCAGCTGTTTTGAGAGTACATTTCAGCACAAAATCCTGCCTTTAGAAGCAGTAATGTAAATTTCTCTGGAACATTTTGTCTTTGAGAAGCCAGCAGTGTTGACACCAAAAAATCCCTCTTCTAACAGGGAACCTTTTAAATGAGAGAGACAGAGAACCTCAATTTGAGAACAAGTAATTTGGGAAGTTGTTATTATTATTCTTTGTGAAACTAATACCTGGCAACCGCAGTTTACAAAAGAAATTCCCTTTACTGTGGCTTTGCTTGCTGCTTTTCACTGGTATTGGAGGGGAGGCTGTATGACAGCATTGCAGGTGGGAGCCCAGCACCTGCCTTATAAATAAACTGCTTTCCTCCCTGGATTAAATCAGCAGTTGAAATTGGGGTCCAGCCTAGCAAGTGGGTGTTGTGTTCTGGTAAGTGCACACTGGGAATGTTTACATGTAACTGCTTATTTCCTTTTATCAAGATCCTGAAATCACAAAGCTGAGCATTTCAGTGTGATGGATCTTTTACTGTGTGTTCTACACAAGCAGAAAAGACTGCATATCTGTGTTGTGGGTATAGGTTGTTCAGTAAATCCTATTTTTTCTATTGTGTCAGATTTGGCTTTCATGTTCCAATGATTTCATGGCACTGGCATGGGAGCCTCCATGATGCTTCTCTCCAAATCAGACTTGGTAGTGCTCATTTTGTCAACCAAAAGGTCTATGTAGGAGGTAGGAAGAGAAAGAGAAGCTTCAGCTGAAGTAGGGGGTCAAATTGTGTTTAAAGAGGAGCTGAATGATGGCAGTTGTCATATTTGATCTTAAATTGCTGAAATTTCTGTTTGCTTCCAGTGAGATAACACATGACACCTCTTCTTCCATGCATCAAGCTAAGCATGCCCAGATTATAACATTAGAGTATGAATTCCTAGCATCCTTCAAAAGAGCATTTCTAGGATAGTCCAAAAATCTCTGTGCAACAGATACCAGCTGAAATCTGACACTGTCTGTGCTCTGAACATAACATAGGCATAAAAACAACCTTTTTGTTTTTACTGGAAGCCTTCAGTTCTTTAATTGTTGCACTCTTCATTTTCCTCACAGAACTTTTCCCCTAAAACACATGATCAAAGACAGGAGCAGGGACATTAAAAAAATGGGAAAGTTGTGTATCTTTTGGGATCAGTAGAAAAGCTGCCCTTGGCTTTAGAGCCAGAACAGCCACCTCAGAGCCACTTTGTTCACTGTCAGGTGCTGTAGCTTCTCCTTTGTTCCCACAGTGGTACAGCATACTTTGTTGTAGTTGTTTTTCACTCTATTATGAAAGTATTAATTTTGATAAGGAAAGAAATCAGGATCTTATCAGACTATTTGCCAATAAAGTTCGGGTAATAGAGTTCTCCCAGACTGCCCTCTCTGTCTGTTAGTTCTCTTTACTTTATCAAATGCAGCACTCTCGGTACTTTAAAATGAATTTCAAAAAAAATACTTTTATTCCTCATTTTAAAAGAAGTAACAATAATTCCATGACCTATTCTATTTAACACTTCATTGGTTATTTAATATAAATGTGAATCCTAAGCTACTTGATTTTTAGTGCCTTTCTGTCAGATCATTTTTTTTAATTTAATTTTTGGTGTTTAGTGCTGAGAAGACTATTTTTCATTTCGTTTCTAACCATGTGTTTTCATGGAAACAAACCATCTAGAACACATTGTATTTCTATGAAAACACAAGCTTATTAAATGTCAAACAGTTTATGTTTTCCTGGCAGTCATCTTGAATTGGCACATTCACTGTGTCAGTGTTTTATGATGTAAGTTTGAAACTGTCACATTGTCAGTGTTCAGACATTAAAAGGTCTGAAGTCTCACACATGGGGGAGGAGGAATTAGGCTCTTGTCAATGAACAGGTGGTGATAATTCAGGCACGTTTGTTTGAGGTTTGTATTAAGTTAATAGAAACTCTCTAGTCTGAGTATCCTCAAATATTTAAGCTGATAAAGAGGTGGCGTCAATGTTGAAGTCAGAGTCATTTGTGCTTACTAAGGGCTGACTATAAATATCAGGGTTGCTGGTGGAGCTTGAAGTGTCTTTGCACATTTAACTTTATCCCTCAGCTCCTGCACTGCAGAAATTGCTTTAAAAAGCAGTGAAGCTGGGAGGAGCTGCGCTCATGGCTGTGCACAGCCTGTGCCTCTGGAGCTGGTGGATCCTTAGGGCTGTGTAGCGAGGGCTTGAGCTTTCGCATTTTGCAATTATAGCTGAGGGTCACATTGTAACAGGCTGAAAAATTCCTTTGAAGGCAAGACTGGCTCCTGGAAGAGAGAGGAGCCTCCTGGGTGAGTCTGGGGCCAGTCCTGTGTCAGTGAGGAAGGGAGTGTTGGATGAGCCATGCTTGATCAGGAAGTGATCCTGTTTTCTGGACACTGCACTCACATCCCAGTCTGTCACTGCTCTGCTGGCAGCTGAGGTGGGCATCAGGCTGTTAAATGAAAGATGAAGGAAGCATTTGATGCATCTGGAACACAGTGCACAGGTCACAGTAGAGAGAATTTTATCCTCACTAAGGTAGGAAATACTGGTACAACAGAATCCCTTTAGCTCTCCAGCCCCCATCATCCTTACACTTCAAACAACACACACAGCACTAGTGCCCCACTAAGCATGACATTTCCAATATATGTGGATTAACAGGCAGTAAAAATAATTTTGCATTTATCATGCTGTGCTATATTTTATAGAATAAACTGGTGTTGATTTTATGGTTGAATTCAATATAACTTTACTCGGAAATAGCTCACATGCAAAAATCTTCAGGATTAATTTATGAGTTTAGTTGCATATATTATCCTATCATATTATGCAAATAATTAGAAAGAAAATAGCTATTTAGCTTATTTATTATCTCTATAGGGAAAATGTACACATTTTACATGCATGTTTCAACTATATTTCATCTTCTTGTGATTGTGAAAAAGCCTTTAATATATTTCTTTACCATGAATTTTAAATTTCACAGCGGAATTAGCTAAATGGTTTGTTTTGCACTCTAATGGATGGGATTTAAATCCAGTTTTTCACATAATGCAGGAACCATCTTTCAATATTCCTTTGACTCTGTTCCATGCTCCAAAACCAAAGACAGCTTCTCATTGTTGGATATTGACTTTAAAGTAGTAAAGATGCTCCAAGTGCCTTCCTCAGAGTTTGTCTGACAGCTGTTCATCTTTCACACTCTCTCTGCAGGCTGCACTGTGCCTGTGTGCAGTCTCACTGGGAGCAAGCCCCGCTCTAGGTCAGCCCTTGGCGGCCGAGGGCTGTGATGTGATGTGATGGTCCTTCCCTTCACAGCTCAGACGGCGGGGCCTGGCTCTGCTCACCTGTGACCCCTCGGAGCTGTCCTTGCTGTGTCCCCCAGCAGCTCTGCCTGTGGCTAATGTCACACATCCTCCTGGTGACAAGCTCAATGACTCGTGAAACCCCGGCCCCCGGGGGCACGTGCTGGTTATTTATTGTTACACACAAACACAAAGCACAGAGGGAATTTATCACTTTCCAATTTCCGTGACTGAAATGGGTGTTTGATTATCTGGAAGAGGCAGTAAATGTTTACAGAGATTTGCTTAAGAGCCATTTTTCATTTCACCTTGCTGATGGACATCTTGGATTCATGAGCCTGGCTATATTCTGCTGCATTTTCCAGTATTTTTTTTAGAATGTTGACCTATGTGTATGAGTGTCATAGATCTTGTACTGTATATCAGAATATATCAGGTGTGTTGGTATGAAGCTGTGATTTAATTCTAAAGGAAGGATGAAACTATTTGAATGGTGCTGAGCCATGATGTCAGAAACTTTGTACTGCCTAGACTCCATACTTGTACTTTTATTTGTACTTCATATTTGGATTTTTCTCCATATAGTAGCAGAATAATTTTCCGATTTTTGAACATAATAGGTTTCTATCTGTGGTATCTCTTATGCTAACAGTGTTGCTAAAGGAAATTATGATTTCTTAGCCTCACCCATGAGCCAGAGAGAGGTTTACTGGAGGTGTATGAATATCAGTTTTTATTAATGTTGATACACTCCGTGCAAACTGCTCTATACATGTTTACAACTTTCTGGTATCTGAACTTGGGATAAAGTGTAAAGACTCCAGAACCCTTTGCCAAGTCATGCAGATGAAGGGGAATGGATCTAACACTGCACAGCACTTGCCCCAGGGGATCTGACATCCCCACGGTTTGGAGTTTGTTTGTTGACTTTGGAGAACCTCGGGCGTGGTGGCAGGAAGCCTCTTGCAGTGCATTCCATATTGTCTGGGAGGGTACCTTCCAGTCCAGTTTCCTCAGAAAGGGACCCTCTTTGTGTGCCCTTGGGTCTCTGTGGGGACAACTGCAGCAGAGCACCCTGTGATCCAAACAGGAATGTTCTGGGAGACACACTCAAAAGATGCAAGGGCAATTTGTGTACGGGACAGAGAATCTCCCAGCCAAAGTGGTGTTTGCTGTACCAGCCCTGCTAAACTTCCTTTGGCAAGTGTCCTTGCTTGCCTCTAGCCTTTGTGTGCTCTCAGCATGGTCCCAATGGCTGCTGCCATCTCAGGCACATGGTGGGAACAGAGGACTCCTCTGCTGCCCCAGAGGCCGCCTGTGTGCACGGATGCATTGTCCAGTGAGGAGCTTTGGGAAAGGACGAGGTGTTCATTCCTTATGCTGTAAAATGACTGCTGAAGGTTTATCATATTACACTTCTAGCAATGCCTCTGGTCAGAATTAA
>VYXF01001054.1:890952-916592 GCA_013397295.1 Polioptila caerulea
CTTCCCCCCTCCACCCCCACCTCCCCCTTCAGAATTCCAATATATTTATCTATCTTTCATCTCTTTCTCTATGCTCTTTTGCAGACATACTGTTAAGGTGAATGAGAGGAGTCATGGACAATGACTCTATTATGGCTTATGTGTTAATATGTTTTTCTTTCTTTGCATTTTCATTTTTAATGTTACATTTNTGCATTCCATATTGTCTGGGAGGGTACCTTCCAGTCCAGTTTCCTCAGAAAGGGACCCTCTTTGTGTGCCCTTGGGTCTCTGTGGGGACAACTGCAGCAGAGCACCCTGTGATCCAAACAGGAATGTTCTGGGAGACACACTCAAAAGATGCAAGGGCAATTTGTGTACGGGACAGAGAATCTCCCAGCCAAAGTGGTGTTTGCTGTACCAGCCCTGCTAAACTTCCTTTGGCAAGTGTCCTTGCTTGCCTCTAGCCTTTGTGTGCTCTCAGCATGGTCCCAATGGCTGCTGCCATCTCAGGCACATGGTGGGAACAGAGGACTCCTCTGCTGCCCCAGAGGCCGCCTGTGTGCACGGATGCATTGTCCAGTGAGGAGCTTTGGGAAAGGACGAGGTGTTCATTCCTTATGCTGTAAAATGACTGCTGAAGGTTTATCATATTACACTTCTAGCAATGCCTCTGGTCAGAATTAACTGGTGGTTGGAGAATGCTCTTATATTGTTCTTCAGTTTGTAAAGGCAAATCAGATTGATCTTCTGTTTTTTTTCTTCCTATTTCTGTGGTGTAGCATATCTGATATAAGAACCTGAAGTTCATTCCACTATTTAAAGAAGTGCTGGAATTCAATATCAATAGTAGTAGTAATTTTTATTATTATTATATAAATTACCACATACCGAAGAAACAGTAGGGTGAAAGGGAGAAAGGCTGTTTTGTGTCCCCTGCACAATATAAAAATGATCAGTGAAACGCAACTTTTAATGCTCATCTCCATTGTTCTTGTATGGATTCAGGCCCCAAAGCTGCATTACTCATTTTGGAATGTGTTGCTTCCAGTGCTCAAAGCAATGGAGATATACAGAGAAAAGAAGAAAACAAGGAGGTGCACTGTAAAGAAAGGCTTTCCACACAGAATCCAAATTCTTTTGGAGGTGTGCACGTGTGACCTTTTTCCTGTCATTATCTATGCACACAGAGCCTCTGATTCAGAAATTTCTTTTGGCAGTATAATGTACTGCAGTAAAGCTTTCTCTGCCTTGGCTTACTCACTCAAAATTAGCCCTAGTAAATACTCACTTGGTGTGATTTGTATAGTACTGACAATGTGTTGCTTGGCTGAGTAACTTGTAAAAAAAGACTGCAATAATTAGCTTCTACAAGTTCACATTTTCTTTCATATTTGAATATATGGATTGTCATTTGCTGCCAGGCTCTGCATAAGTGTGTCAGTAGTTCCTCACATTGACTTTGGGTCCCTGGGACTGCTCAGCAATCTCTGGTGCCCCCATCCATCCCCATGCCTATGGTGAGCTAAATACACGTGTTCCTACCCCTCGTTTTTTATAGAGTTACACAGCAATGGGGTTGCAGATCCTCCTCAGTTTCTGGGACAACGTGTTTTCCTCTGAGTCACTGTTTCTGTTTGACGTTAGCACTGGTTCATTCCTTAATGTCAGTCAACTTTGTTACTTCACCCCAAAAGCGTTTAATAGTATAAGGGAGTATTTATTTATGTTTAGGTCATCATACCTTTGGTGTTCCTTTTGAAAGTTTAATCTAAACATTGCTGCCCTTTTTGGTCATTACTTTCTTAGTTCTGTTTGCTGGCAGTGAAAAGTGTGTCCTTTTCCTTCTTCATTTTCAATGGAAACAGGAAGCCCAAGCAGAGAATCCCCCCTTCTTCCCCCCTCCACCCCCACCTCCCCCTTCAGAATTCCAATATATTTATCTATCTTTCATCTCTTTCTCTATGCTCTTTTGCAGACATACTGTTAAGGTGAATGAGAGGAGTCATGGACAATGACTCTATTATGGCTTATGTGTTAATATGTTTTTCTTTCTTTGCATTTTCATTTTTAATGTTACATTTATTTTGTTTGAAAAGACATTGTAAAGAATTCTAAAATTTAAAAAAGCCTTGCTCAGAAATGTGATGATTTGGCTGGGACGGTGCAAACAATGGTGGTTGGTGCACCTGAGAATTTTGGTGTTCAGTCCTTCACTTACCCAAGCTGGTACTGAGAGACCTTTAATTTAGGTTGCCAGCATAGAGAAATAGCCACAAGAGCTGCTCTGTAATATCCTTTTAAACAGTATTTTTCATCCACCTATAATGAAAGGTGTCTGTTTTATGTTGCTACCCATTCATCATTCCTTGGACACCTGCTGCCTCAGTCAGTTATTTCTTAAATCTGAGTTAACCTTCTAATGTAATCCTGCTCTCCTTTCTTCCTTGCTTAAACCTATTATTCCATAAACCAAGCAGTCCAACATGAGTCCAGTAACCTGTGAGCACTCCGTGTAGGGTTTCACATCTATCACTTGTGCGTGCTGTTCCTTGGAGCAGTGGATTTTCACCACATCTCTGTGAGCAAAGGAGCAAAGTACCCAACTCATCTGAGCTATTCATTATGTGCTCAGGGGTTTGCTTTATGTTTTCCCTCCCTGGCTTAGGACTGCACATTGTTCTCTAATTCATTCTGTAGTCAAGAATGGAACAATTAGCCACAAACTCTCAAGCTCTGGCAGATGATAATTCAAAAAAAAAAAAAAACTAACTTTGGCTGATAATGCCTCTCTGTGAATTATGAGCTGGCTGTAAGCCAGGGAATACTCTATTGTCCCATGTACAGAGGCTCATCCTTCCTGACTCAAGTGCACCAGAAGTAGCAACATTTTTCGTCTTAGAGAATTTTAGCCATTGCATTCTTGAGCTTTTTTAACTCCTTAGTGCAGTGTTTGTGAATCTCTCTTAGGCAGCTACCATGTAATCCTCAGGGAAAAAACAAATCCTAGTTCCTTTGCATTTCAGTATAATTTGGCAGTTGAAGGGGGAGGTAGTTAATAAAGTTTAAAGCATTTAGTTTAAAATAAAGTTTAAACAGCCACATGGCAAAATTTTATTGTTATAACTACAAAAGTTTTAATTAAAAATGTCAACCACAAAAAAAATTCCTGTGTAGGCCTCTGCCAGTGACTACAAATCAGTTTCCATCTGTGCTTTAGTATTGACACATAGCCAAGTTCCTGTGAAGGGAATATTTATGTTACTTTTACTGTTGGGCCTCTTTTTGTAATGCTTTCCTAGGCCCCAGTGCTGTCCCTTCCCCTGGTCCCCAGCTAGCAGGCTGAGTAACTCTCCGGCAGCGGGGTAGTTTTGGCGGTGGAGGATTAGTGATTCCAAAAGCATTTGAATGACATTAACAATTAGCTGCTGCAAACGCATTTATTTCTGGGGAAAGGAATCTCAGCTTTACTTCCTAAACACAGTCTGGTTTGCTTACTAATAAGTATTATGAACCTCTCCTCTGAGCTTGGATTTGTCAGCTCAGATCTCTGGAAGTCTTTCTGGATGACAGTGCAAATCTGTAGTTCTGCTTGGAAACAAGTGTCATTTCCACAGGGAGCCTAGACAGA
Source organism: Polioptila caerulea (assembly GCA_013397295.1). Classification (NCBI taxonomy): domain Eukaryota; kingdom Metazoa; phylum Chordata; class Aves; order Passeriformes; family Certhiidae; genus Polioptila; species Polioptila caerulea. Next base: position 894,563 of record VYXF01001054.1, read on the forward strand.
ATTTTTTTTCCCCTGAAAAACATTGTGATGAAACTCATGCTACATAAAACATGGTTTTGCTTTGAGGAGGAGGATTAGTGTGTCTGCTTCTCATAATTTCTTATCTGTATTGGCACACATATGGAATTGTTTTTCATCCATCAGCAAAAGGATTTCTAGAAAAGTGCTCCACTCCCAGTATAGGAGTGAAAAGCAGAGGCATTACAGAAAAACAGGAGCCTTGGACCACCTTGTGTGCTTTTCAATTTATTGGATAATTGCTGATTCCAATATTGTACTTTTCAAATTCAATCTTTAAAAAATTTTTAAAAATAATAATTGCCATTATAAGCAAATGGAAAAATACTCAAGTCATAGAGTGAATCTCTGAGGCACTAATAATTAAAGGTTGTTGCCAAGACTTTACACAGTGCTCTGAAACTTTCATTAATATTTTATTTTATTCTAAATCAGCACATGGAGTTTGGCCCATTTCACAGCTGATTTGGTGGGCTTCCCATACAGGAGCCATAGCTAAGTTGGGTACTTATTATGAAGGGGTTCATATAGGATCCAATTAGTGTTTAAATTTACTTTATTTCTCTTTAACAGTTCCAAGGATTAATTTATAGGACTCAACAGTGACTGCCGGGGTGGGGGGGAAGTAGTCAAATTAAGTATAAATGAAGAGGTATTTTGTAGTAACTTGATGAATCTTGGCATAAGCTTGGCTGCTCTCATTTGTAGCTAAGCTGAGCTAAGTGATGATGAGCTTTACCAAGTAGGAAGGGAAAAAAGAAAGTTCAGGAATCAGTGTCTCAAGGGGGTCATACCTGTCAGTGAGAACTAGTCTGTCCTGTGTGTTGGTTGCACAAGTTGTGTGAAAAATGACAAATGCCAAATTTTGGGCAGAATCTGTCCATCTGTGTAACCACATCGAGGGTTGCCCTCATTACTGCCAGAGGCAAGAGCTGCCCAGATTTGGGTAGCTCAGAATCTGAACAACGCAGGGAAGCACTCCCATCCCCAGAAGGAGACCCAAGACGCAGAAACTGAAGGGATGCAAATCCGTTCGCAGCTCCCAGCTGTGGTGTTGGGTGAATGTGCCCCACACCCTTTCGGCAGAATCAGCCCGATCAGCCCTGGTCAGCAGTTTCGCCCGCTTTGGGTTCTTTCTGTGGAGTTTGGGGCCGGTCTCGGAGCTGCCCCAGGAGCTGTCCCCCCGGCAGCCGTGCAGGGCTGTGCTGCTGCTGCGCTGCTGCTCGGAGGGCGAGCGCTGGTCCAGGGCAGACCCGCGGCTGCTGCTGGGGCACGTCCGGCCCGGGCACGGAGCTGCTTTCCCGTCCTGCACGGGCCGAGGGAGCGCTCCCGGCTCCTCCTCCTCCTCCTCGCTGCTGCTCCGGGGCTGCTTAGCGCTCCCGGTAACCCCGGTGCCAGCTGCGTGTTCTCCTGGCCTGTGAGAGTCCTTTATGCTGGCTATCCCCCCCCTCAGAGGCAACTTTCCAATTGTTTCACAGACCCACTGGGTCCTACTTGATTCCCAAGTATGCTTCTTATTTTTCTTCTTAGCTGCTGGCAACATCTGCAAATAGGGAAACTTTTGGCATTGTCAGCTAATTGAAATTTCTGTGGGACGAAGTAGCCTCTGCTGACACTTCAGTTTAACTGCTTTACTTTCTATTAGCAACTTTTTGTTGTGTAGATATCCAGGCTGTAAGAAATGTACTGCTTTTAGACAGATTTCATTCAGACTGCTCTAGGAGGGAACAAGTAATGTTGATCGATGATGCTGTTTAACATGGTTTGTGTGTTACTGCTAACAGTTTCCAGTCAGAAAATGGTTTTCTATGGTGTTGCTCACACTTTGCAAATTTTTTTCTCTCCCGCTTACTACAGGACTTAATCAGATACTCCATAAATGTGATCCTTTCCTCTCCGTCCATTCTCCTATCATGAATCCAGGCTTGTCCTTAATAATAGCTGCTTCATGAAACAAAAAATTACTTTGGAAAGTATCTCTTCCCTTCCTTCCTCAATAGAAAGCCTTTTACATTATTGTTTATATAGAAGAACATAGTTATATTTAATATTATGAAAAATATTTTCCATGCAGAAGGCCAGGCCCTGCCACTGCCAAAAGAAGCACTCTTTGGTATTTTGGAAGGAGTCTGGAGAGAAGGTAAGACTATCGTTTGTGATGAAGGAAAAAAATCAAGGATCTGAAACATTCACTGCTGCAAAGGAGACCTTTGTGATGTTCAAGACTTTCCGGATTGGGATTGCCCCTGGTAGGCTACAGTGGACCACTGTGATTCACCACTGCATTCTGTAATTACTAGTGGGGAGACTACTCTAGGAGTGCTAGAAGTATGTGGCAGTATTTTTAGCCAGGAAAGTTTGTATTACAAACTAGCGCAGGTAACAACAGCGGCCACCTCACAGCAGCACACGTGTGCTTGTTCCAGATGAATAATCCTTCAGTGGCCATGGCTCTGCCCTTCAGTCACTGGTGACTGTGCTGCCACAGCTGTGCTGCTGCTTTAAATCACAATTCCCGGAGGTGTGAGAACGTGTGCTAAGGTTTTACTGAGACAGGTGTGGAAACTGATTTACCTGATTTAACTGATACCTGAATTGACCTGAATAAAGGCACATAGAGTGGCCATAGATATCTAGGTGGAAAAGAGAACTGACAGTCCAGAGTCTCTGAAATCTGTGTCTCATCAAAATCGGCTTTAGTAATGTGAAATTCTTAGACTAAAAATAAAATATATCTCTTTCCTTAAATCCAGGCTATCTTTATGCACCATCAAGTGACAAAATAGGCCTGATTGTTTTTTCATTTCTATTTTTTTTAAACCTCCAGCAGTCACCTTTAAGAATCTGACCCTTATTCTTTGTGCTAGGGAGATAATTACTCATTCTCAATTGCTATCCCTAGGACCAGTTAATGAATGCTACATAATGAACAGAAGTAGGGCAACTGGATGAGAACAATGCACAGGTGGGTAAGAAGACTTCATTTGGTGAGAACATAATGAACATGAGAACTTGTGGTTTGTCTAAACACCACCCTTGCCTCCTCTTCAGATGGCTCCTGCATTGTTACTGCTCTTCCTCAGTCAGTCTTTCTACTTGTGAAGTGACAAGAGGAAGGTGGTTACAGAGGAAAGAGAGGTTTCCTCAGCAGAGATTGAGGCAGAAGAGGATCCTGTCTCTCTCTCTCTGACCCATCCTAAACATATTTACTTTCTGATGTGCTATCCTGCACCTTCCAAAAGAGGCTAATCCTGCAGGCAGAATAATCACTGCTTTGCAGTGCCTGGTTTTATTATCTCTCTGCAAGACTTGTCCCTTTGTTCCTTAACAAAACTATACCAAATCTGACTTTTGGAGGAAAGACTGGATTGATTCTTTCTACATCCATTTATGATGTTAGTACTGAGAGAAAAAGCAACTGTCCTGCCTTACCACTGCAGGTCTTGCCATCTGTGCTGCACAGCTGCACTTTGTAGCCAAGTTTTACTGTGTCTCTCAGGAATCTGAATCTCTCCCAAGGGAGTTTGCTGGCCATACTCATATGCAGGAAGGTAAGGCTGCTGTCCAGCTGAAGAGGATCAATGGATAATACAGATCAGTATTTCCTGTGCCTGACAGCCTCTCCGGAGCCGCGGTTCAAGTCACAGCGCATCTGTGTTCTTAAGCCAGCACTAGCTCATGATGAGACTGGCGTTCTGTGAAGTCAGCAGCAGAGGTAAATGACTCAGTGACAGGAATATTGAAGATGAACACAGAGCCAGGCAATTCGTTCTTTCTGCTCTGGGTTTTGTTAACCTGACTGACACGCACAGAAAGGAAACGGGGTCTGAAGGTCTCTGACTTGTTAACCAAAGGATTAATTGCTTAGAAATTGCAGGATTTAGTTTAGTAATGTGTTTTTTGATATTCCAAACACGACTTGACTTTTTATAATGTCCTGTTTACACTGGAACCAAAATTAGTTGAGGTAGAATTTATCTGAGTGTGTCTTCCCAAGACTGTTCTTAAAATTTCACCTAAACCTGTCAGAGGCATGTTTAATACTCAAAATGGTAGAATCCATAGCCAGAACAGCTTCCAGCTAGATATGTGGTAGGAACATTATGCACACCATTTGCTAATACAGGCACGTACAGGCCAGCAATAGTTCCAGAATCTCTGCCAGAAAGCTAATGAGAACATAGTTGGCCATAAACTTTCCTCTGACTTGGGCAAGGGCATATCTAATTCCAGTTGTCTCATGTCCACTAGCTGCAAAATGGAGGTATCAAAGCAACAGTGCCAGAATAAATTAGGATTTCTTGACGGTTTGCAATGAGAGACTGAGACACGATAATTGAAGAAACCTGCCATGGGCCATATTTGCATAGGTGTGTGTATGCTTTTCTTGAGCAAACAGGCTGGTTCTGTGTGCCAAGAGCTCACCACACGTGTGATGGGCTGATGAGGAAACACTCTGTATGTTCCATTCAGAGCATGTTTGAAGGGGAAAAACTGAATGCAGGTGTTATCTCTTCTGTAATAGTCCAGGGAAATGTGGAGAAACGGTGTGACACCCACACCCTCAAAACAGTGAACCTGTCAAAGGCTGTGCTCCACAGTGCTCATGGCCCTGTCCATCCCAAACTAGAAGCCTTTTTGTCTTGCACAGCATCCTTTGGAATAGCAGTTAACTTTATCTTTCTAAGGATCCAGGAAAAGCACACATCTGTCTTGGTGCTTTCCTGACCTAAGATCTCTCAAGCCTTGTCCGGTGAAGAAAGGGAGCCGAATCAAGAGCTATTACTCAAAATCTCCCTGAATGGGAAAACTTTCTCTCCTGCTTTTGAATTCTAACCCCCTCTTCCTTCCCATGCCCTCTGCTGCTAGATTTTAAGATCAACATTATACCCTTTATTTCATCTCCAATAAATCTCCACCAGCAGTCAGCACTGCCAGATTCAATGATGCAGGGCATGGAACTGCTTGGTGAAAATCCCAGTGCAGCCCACAGTGATGGTTGGCTGTTAAAGGCCTTCTTACAGTAAGCCTGGTCTCCTGTGGAGTGTATTATCCAGGCTTCTCCAGCTCAGTGTGCCACAGTATCTTGGACTGTTGTCTCTGTGTTCCAGCTGAAACCTTGCTGATAAGTGAGTTAGGTGCTGTTTGTATTCCATGTATAATCATGTTTGGAGCGTGCTTGAGTATTCCTACAGGATACTGGCTTTTAGGGTCTGCATGGACTTAGATGGTTGGAGGCTATAAGCTTTGGATATATAGCAATTGTATTGTGTTCTTATCTTCCACTGGTGTTTGATTTATATCCACAAAAATCATTCCCAGAAGGAATGTAACTAGATTTTTCTCCCAGATTTTTAATTTAATTGGTGATTGTTTACACGAGAATCCTTGCCTAAGTGAGATGATTTGGCAGTCCTCTGGAATGTAAAGGTTAAGTATATTGATTCCATCTTTTCCCAAGGGAGCTGTTCTTTTTGTGCAAAAGCATCATTGGTTTTGTTCTTGCGTCTGAAACTTTGTTTACATGCATTTAATTGAATTTTGTCTATATTGTACAGCAAGTGGGAGATGGCAGTTTCATATAGTCCTTTCTTCCTGGAATACAGATTGTTTGTGCTCTTGATTTGTTAATAAATCCTGACATTCCCTGAGCAGCAATTCTTCAGCACTTTCAATGCTATAAATACTGAAAATAGGGAAAATCTGTCCTGCCATTATATACTCAGTTAATAGGAGTTATTTGTAGTGATGGCAGGATCTGAAACCCTTGTCTTACTGTGATCAATACTGTCCTTAGCTTACAAATAAGCATGTCTGAATTGTTAGCTTACAATGTCTATAAACCATATTTATTTAACATTAGGCACAAGCTTCTGACAGTCTCAGCTTTTGAATTGTACATTCCTGAAGCAAAGTGAATACAAAGCCAGAATTGCTAACTTTGTTTTCAGAAATCACATACATAATTTATTTCCCACTTATGCAAAAAGTTGGTTGGGTTTTGGATTTGTAATTTATGAGTAAGCTGTTTGTGTTCCGCTCCGGAGTTGAGCAGCAATTGGAACACCTTGGCTGCAGTGTTCTTTCAACTGCTGTAGTGTGGGTGGGCCTTGATCAGAGCAGCAGGTCCGGATGGATCACTGAGCTGCTGACTATCAGCCTGCTAAGGAGCTAAATGTCACAGCTCCTTCTGAGCTGTGTGCTGGCCCTGCCAACAGCTGGGGCAAAGTAAACCCCAAAGAGATGATTTGGTAATTGCAATTGAAACTGGTGCTGTGGATCGATCCATATCTTTTTCTAGTCACATCTTCTACTGACATTGGTTTTCCACTTCTTTTAAATTCATTGACAGTTTTTCTCAGTGATCCTTTTCGTGATCCAGGTCCAGACAAAGTGATTCATTTCGTAGAGCAGCTCTATTCTGATTCTGCATAGTAATTTATCTCCCTTGGGTCCATTCTGCTGGTCTAAGTTGGAAAGAAGATGATAATGAAGCAGATGCCCATCCCTGGGCTTCTGATCACACTCCCACAGAATCAGATTTCAATCTGATGGTTCAGAAAGAAAGTGATTCCTACTGTAAAGTGCGAGATGGAGATAAATCAGGAGCAAATGTGATCCTTGTGAACTTAAATTAAAAATACCTCTACTTCTAGCAAAATGCTTCTTTCTGACATACCTCCCCAAGCAGGGACTCAGTGTTAATAAATAAAGCTTCTCTGTAGATATCTGTCATTCCTTCCTATTGTGTCAAAGTTGGCAGTAGATTTCCTCGTATGTTGTTTTTCTTTTCCCTCATTCCTGCAGGACTCAGTCTTAACTCAGGAATTCTTTTTGATCCATACAGACCTTTAGGAAATTGATTTCAAATACTTGATGTTCCAAATACTTTTTGACGCTTAAGGGTATATTGCTGGACATACTGTCGATAGTTTAAAAAGCCAAGACCCAGCAGCTGCAGGAATTTATGCCCATTATGGAAAATCCAGCATGCTTTCTTTGGTATGGCAATACCAAAAGTCTGCTGGCATACCCGACTAAAGTACTTATAACCATATAAAGGGAATGCCTTTTAGGAATTGGATAAAAACACAGACATAATATTTTCCATCAATTAGATGTTGAGAAGTCCCAGACATACAATGCTGCAAGTGAAATTAGATGCCTTGGGAAACCTATTCCAAATGGAAATCTAATATGTGGGATCCTGACTCAGTCACCACTCCCTCAGTTTTTTACCCTCCCAAAAATATATTTGGATATGCTAGTAATGTAAATATAGTAACATTACACCCAGTAAATGTGCACAGATTGGATCATGCGAGCTGCACTAAATGCAGCCATAGACAAACCACAAACTTGCCTATAGGTATTTTAAACACTTGCCAATAATACACATTTGCCGAGTTTCCTCTCTTACTGCAGATGTGCAGTGCTACTATTTGTGGAATCCTTTCAGCAAACTGTGTATTATTTATAAATGGAAAATGAAGGAGTTTATGGTGAGCCTTCTGTCATAATTGTTTGGCACGTGGGAATTATAAATAGGACTGGGTAATCACTGATGTGCTATGCATTTGGCACAGCGGCCGTTTCTGTCCCAGAGAGAAGCCACAGGAGATAAATATACGAAGGTCCCCACCAGCTTTTTTGTGTGTTGAAATGTATTTTCTGTTTCACTCCCTGCTTAAGCTGCAAGCTGAATGAAGTATTTTGTTTTACATAATTCTTGAACAGCTCCCACAGCATGGCTCTTCTCAATACAGTTGGCCCCTAAGTTTGGGGCAGTTCTCTGTTAGAGGAGTGAAACCAGCACATCATTATCTGTGCTGCTTGCCAGAGGTGTTTGAGAGCCATCCTGCAGGATGTCCAGCTGAAGAACTGAGCACCCAGAGTTGTAGGGCTGTGCTTTTTGGATGTAATCTGAAATAAACGCTCCCGAGTGCACAATGGAGTCTTCTGCAAATCTTATGCAAGAGGAAGTGTTCTCTGAACTCCAGGGAAAGCTTGCAGGCCTGGACTGCAGGAACACCAGGAGCAACACAAAGATGCTCTTTGCTTCCTCCCAGCCTAGTGAAGGTGGAAAAGAATTGCTGATGTTACTGATGGAGCATTTATTCTCTTCGGCAGCTCCAAGTGCAACATTTTTGTTTTCTTTTCACATCTAATTCATTCAATTTGCAAGTAGTTCTGGATATTTTTTTACACTTTTAAAACACAATCTATGATCTAGTTGCATCCAGTTCTGCCTCTTCTTTGACTTTTTTTAATTATAACTGCTTTCCTAATTTGAATTTAGTTGGCAGCTCTGTTGATTGATGTTCCTGGTAGAATAGAATCCAGCTGTCTTCACTTAAGAGTATTGTGATGCAGGACAAACACTTTAGTCTGTGTCATCCATGTAAACAGTCTGTGGTTCTAAAGCTACATAAATTCTTTTGGAAAATGACAATCCATGCTTGGTTTTTGCTCTGCTTACAATGGGGACAGAAGGTGGCTCTGGGTTTTTTGCCTAAATCTTTGCAATAAGCTAGCAAGGTGATATGCCAGGCAATGCTTTAATGAAGTATACATCAAGGTTGCCAAATAAACAGCTTTTGAGGCGTATGCATATCATTATTGTAGGAAATGTTTCTACTGGTATATTAGATAATAGGTGCAATTTGAAAAAAGAACATGCAGTCCTGTTCCTCTCCACTCCTTTGGGTGTGGGCATATAATATTGAAATGTGTAGCTCAGTACATTTTCTGTTCACCTGGTTAAAAAGAAGTTGCAAAGCAGCATAGATTTTCTTTTGCTTTCCATCTAGATCTGATGTACAAACTCAGTAGATTGTTTTTCTTACGTGGGCTGTTTTTTTCCTCCTCCTTCTTCATAAAATGCATTTTGACACTGTACTTACGGGTAGTGCACTTTTGTAACTACTAAGCCTTTTGCATGAAGCTGTTTTTGCAGATGCAGAGAACAAAGGACATTACCACCTTCCAGATGTGCATATGAAAGCACATTTCAGGTAGATAAATAGTGTTGTTAGCTGAGGAGTAGAGTGATTACTCAGTGAGAGCCCATTGATCCATGTTCTGATGGGTTTTATTAATTATTCGCACATGGCAGTTTAATCTCTAAGTTTGGGGCTCCCAGAGGTGAAAGGCTCTTGCTTTGTGATCATTTCCCGAGCCTGCACCAGGTCTGTAGCACTTCACAGCAGAGTTTCTACTTTGTGCCTCCACTGGCTCATCCAGCTATTTCTGGTGGCTCTGATTTCTTTTAGTTTCTGTAACATTGTTGCCAGCACTTCTCTATAGGGAGGTCAGCTAGGCAAATGACCAGGAGAGCTTACAATTCCCTATGATGAGTGAAAAAACCACTCTAAATGGCTCAGTCTTTTTAAAAACTCTCTATAATGAAATATTCTCAAGCCAGGGAAATGCATATAGAGGAGGAGTGCAACAGCTTGCTCTTTATCACTAAAAACTGCAAGCTTCAACATTGCTTTTGTTAAACAGGGATATTTTATCTTCCTATCCAATCACCCCCTACCACCAGGCTTTAAAATTCTTTTTTCTCTGGTCAGAAAGCTGGTTCAGATGACATACCTGTGGTTTCCCTCATATTCCGGATCTTTTCACAGAACTTGGTTTCCATAGTAAATGCCTTTCAAAAAACGTATGGTTCAATAAAAGTACTCTGCAGTTCTTCATTTTATAAAGGAGTGCTCTCATTAACTCACTGTTGAATAACTCTTACAACCTCAGATCTGTTTGAATTCTACTCCAAATGTTCCATTACAGGCCATCTGACACCTCATGAAACACATTACAAGCTCCATTGCTAAGTTTCTGATCTTAAGTCTTAGTCCTCAAACTGTTTTATCATACTTACATTTGAACAAAATATGCTGAGACAGCAAATGAGGATCCGTATTTAGCCATGCAGAAACCAGGAGAAAGGATTGGTTGGTATTTACTGCTCAAAAAATTAATGCTTTCCAAACTTCCTAGAGTAATGTGATGGGAAGCTTTTGTATTCTCTGTGTTGCCTCTTTCAATTTTGTTTTGTCAAGACACCACCATGTTTGCTACAAGGCTGAGAGAGGGAAAGATGGTGCACCAGTTATTCAGGGAGCCCTTCGTTCCTGCCTGCTGAACCTGGACACAAACCATGACACTGACAGCACAGGGGTGGTTTCACAGCTCTAAAGGAAAACTCCCCTAACCCAGCAACTCCAGTTTAGAAACAGTAACTCAGCAAGAGATCTGCTGAAATTGAAGTCAGTGACAGTCCTGCCCCTCATTTCTGCTCGTGCCTTTTGAGCAGTGATCTCGAGCATCACTTCCCTGCAAGCCCTTGCTGCAAACGCAGCTCTCGGAGGGATGCAGCTGACGTGCACGTGGAGGAGTGCTGTGCACACAGTGTGCAATCACTTCCTGCAGCACTGCCCAGTGCCAGTGGGGAAACCTCACCACAGTGCTCCCACTAACCCGCTCTGGCAAAACTCAGGATTGCTGTAAAGGAATAACAACATTCATGTTCATATTGATTTGTCCTAGTGATAATGGAAAAATAATAACGCGGAAGTAAACTAATAATATCCTTTAAAAAGGCAAGATACTGCTTTCAGATGTGATCTAATTGCATTTGGCTTGTGTTTTTATAAGGGCACTGTGAGCACCAAGATACTGCAGTGTTGCTGTATCCTAATCCTCACTCTTGTAAACCCTCTGTACTCCAGGAGTTCTTATCACGCTGCCTTTGCCAAGCCTTGCCTATTGATTACTTTATCTTCAGCAGTTGGGAGAACAATTTGGCCTATTTCTAGTGAGATTTTTCACCTGACTTAGCAGACAGGCATACAGGCATTCTGCTACTCACGCTACCAGTGTCTTTTAAATTTGTTTTTATGTCTTTGCCAGATTTTGGATCATATCAGTAATCTGTCACATCTCCAGCAACAAGCATACAAAATGTGGCAGAACATTATTTCACAATTTTGGATGATTGTATCCTACTCAGTATCATGGCACGTGAAAAAATTACCAAGAAACTACCATAGTATTGGTAGGGTGACCTAATGCCAAGCTCATGCTTCCTTAAGTTGTCCTTCAGTTTTCATGAGAAAACAAATGTGTGAAGCACCTGAATGGCTGGGTGGGAGATAACTTGAATCAACACTGCAAGTAGTGGAAACAAGTATCTGAGCCTTAAAAGAAGGAGAAATATCTGTGACAATATGCAATGATATAGTTGGGTTATCATCAGTGCTCACAAAGTATTGGTGATGCACCTCTAAAGTTATAGGTTTTGGTTTAGCAGTATGAAACATATTCTGATTATCTCCTGACAAACACAGCACCTTTTTCACTTTAGGAAAAGGGCAGGCCTGTCTATGATTACCATGCTGGCTGCAATCCCATGTGAACCTCAGCTGCCTCCTCTTTCATACAGACCAGTGACCCTGCATGGATTTTTGGGGGCAGATATGAGAACTAGTTCTTGTGTCAGGGAAACTGTGTCTTTTTGTCCTTTTTTTTTTTTTTATTAAATAGGCTTTATAAATTTTTCCTTTCAATTTCATCACATAAAAATTAAGTGGGTTTTTTTGTTCTTAGTACTGTTAAATGTTTTGAAGGCTTAATTTAAACATGATTGCCTGAATACATTTGTTTTCTTATTTGGTTGACAAAACCAATGAAGCATTTATATTGTGATGCCTTGGCATGTTTTCAGTTTGGGATCACTAGACAGCTAGAGAGGAAGGGCTAAAGTCTGTGAAGGTGAAAATAAGGCACTTATTCCCCCTTATGAAACGGCACATATTGCTCCTTGAAGAGTGCCAGCCCTGCATGGAAAAGTCTAACATGGAATAAATGCTTTTGTGTGGCTTTGAATGCTGTATGGCAAGACCAACATTTATACAGGTGAAGCAAGGACGACAAGATTAGGAAGAAAGAAAGAAAATGTCCAGAGCTTTGGAATGGTGTCTATTCCCTGTTCCAGGTCAATGCACATCTGGAAGCTCCCTTTGGGTTGGGAGGCTCCATGGGCCCCTCAGAAGCCAGTCCCAGCTGATCCTGCCTGCTGAACAAAGTGGAGTCCTGAGGAAAAGGAGGCTCTGAGGCCCCAGGAGTGGTTACTCCTCCCTTCTCTTGACATTCTCCTCAGAGATCCTTAGCAGTCTCTAGGGACAGGGCATTATGTAAATTATCTCCTTTTCAGAGGGGACTGACTCCAAGACCTTGTAAATGCACAAAGATACTGAGGATCCGGAATTACCTCCGTTTTTCCTTCCTTGTGTTGGAGAAAAATTCCCAATTCCAGAATCAAACAAGTTACTTTCACTGAATAGAGTGGTCATGCCAGCAGGTTCTGGTGCTCCTTGCTATTGGATCTACAGCCTATTGTGGGATGTTGGCAGACCCACCACAGGCACTCAAATGTTCCCAGCCATGAAGGCAGCTGCCCACACTTGCTGCTTGTGTCTCATCTGTCCTGGGCAGTGCTGAGCGTTCTTGAGCACTGCTGGAGTGCACTTGGAGTCAGAGCTTTCAGGTTCTGTTAGCTCCCATTTGCTCCTTGTCCCTGTTTCCCTTCTGTACTGAATGGAAATGCAGCAGATGCAGCACAGATAGTGAGGAGAGTCAAGGAGCTGTCACAAGGAATACTGTATTTTCTCATTCCCTCAAAAGCGAGGCTCAGAAAGAGTTGTCTCATGTTTCATGTTGTTCAGAAACATGCCACAGGAAAATGTAATCCCTGAGTAATCGCTCCTATCAGAATATCCTTGGATTTTTACCATATGCTTCTCCTCTATGATTTTTCAAAATTATTAAGCAGAAGGTTGTGAAGAAAAATGAAGATGATTTCTGGGTAACAATAGTGTAAGTCCTCTCAGTTTTTCACACTGAGGTAGTTTGCCTCACCTTATCTATTTCACATTGGTAGTTCTCCTCCTGGTATCAATTTCTGTTCATTTTGTATCATATTAACTATCCTCACCAGTGCTTCAGAAGCTTCCTCCCTCTGCATTTTGGTGCAGATCTCATCAATATCTCTGGACTTCAGTTCTTTTTCACCTCCTTTTGAAGTGTTCTTCTGTTAGAAGTGATCCAGCTTCCATTCATCTCTAATTTGTTAAAAAATGGTGCCATGCATTCATTGAGCACGTTGCAGTCATTTAGTCGTGCACAGGGGCTCCTTTCCACCCCTCCTCTGCCTTGTCCTCAGCAGTGGGCAGGCTGGCACTTTGATCAGTGAACTGGACAGGTGCTTCTGGCTGCTGTAATTCTGGTGAATAAGAGAAACTTAACATACCTTGATCTTGTACACTTTTTTCTCTTTCACTTCTTTTTAAAATTTTCTTCCTACTTCTGTAAGTTGTTATTTTCTTGAGTTTTTCATTCTTCGGCAGGTATTTCATTTTTCACTGCTTCATACCTCGGCTCATACACTTCTCAGTTTCCCTTGACAACTCCTCACCTGTTGCAGATATTGCACAACACCTGGTTGTTGTGTGTGGAGTCTGTAGAAGAGCAGTGCCCCAGCGTACTGGATCCAGGCTGTTCCTCCCAGAAGGGTGAGAGTGGCCCCGTGGGTTTTAGCAGGACAGCTCAGGTGGGTGCAGTAGGCTGTACCTTACCTGCAGTTACCATGCCATTTCTTGTGGATTGTGTAATTGTCATAGTTTGTTGAACAAATGTAAAGTATAACAGCTCTGATGATTGACTTGAACTGAAAATGCAGGTTGATTTCAGTAGTTCATGCTAGAGAGCAGATGAATGACTCTTAAAATAGCAAAAGCACTGGTTTGTAGAAACAGACCCCCAAAAAAGTCAGTAAAGACTTTTAAAATTACTTTCAGAATTCTGTCAGTTAAAAAAAAACCCAAATGTTTTGTCCTTTAGCAAAAAATGAATAGAATCATTAAAAGCATTGTTGAATTATTAGACACTTAAAAACCCAAATAATCTAGTACTGAAATTCAAGTGTCTCTGCTAATTGTAGCTTGTAGAGCACATGCTTGCAATACATGAGCTTTGGAGTGAAGAAGTTTGTATTTTAAGAACAGGGATGTGTGTCTTAGAACCTGACTAGAGAAGTGTGCTGAAGAACAGCTGCCCTGTGTTAACCTCCCCAGCTACAGCAGCCTTAAAGTAAAGATTAACAGCTCTTAAATTAGCCTTGATTCTATTGGAAATGTCCCTCATATTTCATGCTTCGGAAAGGGATATGGGGAAAGAATATCATAATGTTTCCCTGTTCTTTGACAAGCCTTTCAGTAGCCCTGTCAAAGATCCTTTAAAATGGAATTGAAATAATCAGGAATGATGTGCCTATGTGAAAAATGCTTGGCACTTTCTTTTCTCTAAGACGGGTGTATGGTAATAAGGTTTAAATTATGAGTTAAAAATGATTCTTATCAAGCGAGTGCTAGTAGCTCAGATCAAATTACTGAAACAGAAAATGAGAAGGTTTCTAAATCCTTCCCCTGTTTTGCTTTCTAAATAGGATAAAAAAAATACTGTCATGAGTTAAATTAATACAAATGCAGATTATAAAACCCAATTTTAGAAGAAGCAATGGATGATTCTCTATAGGTGTTCTGCTCTGCTTTGTAATCAAATTTATCAGCTTAGAATACTGCATTCCCCTTTCCAAAGTGAAAGATGGTTCTGTGCAGGTGTTCTCTGAACTTGGTGATTATTAGCAAAACAGTGCTCTCAAATAATTACCTTCCTTTGTAAGTGAATCATCTTATTATTTTGCTTCTATTAAAGTCTAGTATCCTTCAACAGTGTCACGTTATTGTGTCTAATAATCAGAATTATGCAAAGGAATTATCTGTATGGATTTCATGCCCAGGAACTGTACCATTGTTTACTTACCACTCTAAGTAGGTATGCAGTGTTTTGTTTGTTTGAAGTACAGTAGTTGAAGATGTATTGACTTTTGAAAATAGATCATTTAAGTTTGTTTTCTTTAAAGTAGAAGCCTTAAAAGCCATAATCAGCTGCCATTTATTTTTTATTAATAGAATCAGAAGTAATGAGTTTTCTTTGATAATTTCAATAATGTAATGGTGCTGTGGAGGAAGACATCAGGAATGAAGGCTGCTGAAGTGGCTCTAAAGTTTGAAGAAGTGAGAAATGAGAGAAATTAGCAGTGATCTACTAGTACCTGATCAGAGAATATGTTGGACTTGCCAGTGTTTCTGTTCTGGAGCTCAGTATTAATGTGAGGAGGAACTGGAGAAAATGCTAAAGCATGGTATTTACCCCCCCTCTGTTAAGCACTGTGCTGGAAAAGAGGTGGTCAGACAGGCTTAGAAGTCAATATGAGTGTGGCCTGAAGATTAATTCTGGAGAGAGTCCCAACACAGAATTTCAATTGTCCCAGAAGGCATGTCTGGTTCCAAGCTTGTATTTTGCATTGAGACACAGAAAATATACATGATCCTACATTTTTTTGTTATAATAGCACAAATAGTCTGTAGTACAAAGCTGTATAAATAATGTATATGCTCACAGGAGCAGGAAATATGCGGGCGATCAACAATGTCAACTTAGATGAATCCTGTCCTGAAAGCTGTACTTTAAATGTGAGCAGTAAACCCACTATTGACATGTGGCACTACCAACTGAAACATCAATAGTTATAAAAAGAGTATTTCATAACACAGAATCATTGCTTGGTTTGCTTGACTGGGCAGATGCTTCTACTTTCCATGAAAGAAAATTAATTTCCATGTTAGTTCTCTGAGTGCCCAGTACAGCTTATCTGTCCTACTAACACTCACATTCTTAATCACAGTGTTGAAAATGGGCAAAACTTGCTTGCTTGTCTCATACAGTGTAAGAGGCAGGTTTGACTGTCACTGGGCATGACAGGAAGCAGTTTAAATGTTGGCATATTTACAGCTGCTCTCGGGTTACTTTTGCTCAGTCTGGGAGTGGGTGCAACACAAATTCCTTGTGTGGAACATCCTCATCCCATTTGTGAGATCTGACTGCTTCAATTGTTCTCTGGCAACTCGACTTACACATCATTTCCAGAGTTTATGGGCAGAAGGCACAACTTTGGCTGGCTGTAGAGTTACATTTCTCTGGTTATTCTTAAGAATAGCATTCCATTTGTTCAACAAACAGATGAGAGCATTGCAATAAGCAGCAAGGAAATAAAGAGGCTGAAGTGCTGTGAATGCCCATAGAGTGGCAGAGGATCCACTAGGACGTGCCCATAGCATCTTCATTGTTGAACTATTCAGCAGAAAAAGGCCAGAAGACTCCAGGGTTCCTTCTTGGTGCTGTATCTGACACATTTGTGAGGAAGATTCTGAGCAGGAAACCTGTTTCACTTCATCTCATGCTCTGCTCACTACTACAATTTCTCCTGCCTTGGCTATCCCTGATGATGCAAAAGAAGGCAGAAAGGGAAGCCCGGGGATTAAAAAAAGAAAAAAACCTGTTACTTATCCCTGGTATATAACTGGCTAATGATCTAAAGCCAGTAGTCAGGTCAGTCATAATCTGCTGGGGGTAGCAAATGCTCCTGGCTGGTCTTGAGCATCACTGTGAGCATTGCAATTCTGCGAATGGCTGTATGCACAAAAGTTTGGGAAATGGACCTAACACTTTCTGAAACCCAGTTGTTTGAATAAAAACACTATAGACCAAAGGCTTTTTAGGGAAGTGAGAACTTTTCTAGTACTGCTAAGGTACTTTTCACAAAGGGACCAAAGCACTTAGAGAGTTCTGTGTACTCCCAGCAGGCCTGCAGAAGGCCCCAGCACCTGTCCAGCTGACAGGATCTCTGCATCCAGGCATCTCTCATCTGTCACCAGCAGGATGCTCTGTTGGTAGCTGGGCAGCTTTGCCCACTCTGTCTCTCTGCCACAGAAGCCCACACCAAGGTGATAAGGAGCAAAAGGACTTCTGAAGATTCTAAAATACACTGAAGATGTTCCACTACAACCAGCATGATTCTCTCTCAGTTGATTTACAGGAAAAGGTGGTTCTTCGGAGAGCCTGTTTACTCTGAAAAATTATTATATGGCAAGGATCCTTAAACAAGGGTCTAATAATTACTTCTTTGAGGATAATTAGTATCTTGCTGTTCTTTGTGCTGCTGCTAATCAGCAGTTGGTTTGTACACTGTCTATTGACTTTTCCCCACCTAAAGGGATATATACAGAACAATACATAGCTGCAGTTTTTGGCAAGCAACACTGGCCAAATACCCTGGTAAGATTAGGCATGAAAAAGAGAGCTCAAACAGTTTTCAAACAATTCCTGCTTTTTGGCAACATTAATGTCAGGATGTTGTAGGAAGATTTGATCCTTCAAAACTGTATAAATGAGAGTCTTTCTGAGATCAAACAGGGACTCTGCAGTGGCAGTGTGATCAGTAATCCAATACCAATCACTTCATAATGCCCTTTTAGGTGTAGACAAAAGGGGGAAGCTACCAAGTCCAGTTTGATCTGTTTCTTGGTAACTTTGTATTCTTTCCATGCCCACTTGCAGTTGGTGGCAGATGATGAATTGGTGATAATCTCATCTTTCTAATCGCTTTATTTCCCAAGTGTACTGCTGTTACCTTAGATTCTGAAAAGCAGCAAATATGATAGCCTTTCAAGGGATTTCAAAGTGAGAGGAAGCTCGGTGAAAATTCAGTTGACTAGATCTTTAAAATCTTTTGTAGCAACAGCATGCCCAGCTGATAATAATGACTTTGGACTTACCTTTCATCCAGATGAACCCCAAAACATTTTGTCAACTCATACTTAATTTCACCAGGTGCAGAACTGCAGCAGCTGTTTGGCAAAGCACAGCAAGCAGTTCAACAGTTGGGGATAGCAATGGACTTAATTGGGAGTTGTGGAGCAGTGTCTAAATGACTTGATTAAGACGTATGGCTGTAGGCCCAGGCGGCACAGAAGCACACCTCCTCAGCAGGAACTGAGGCAGGGATTTTGTCTGAAGCAAAATGGAATGATTGCAGGGTCAGCATAGTAGCAGTTTTAAATAGATGAAAAAGAGACAACTTAATGAGGACAACCTCAGTTAGATTCATCTTCGACAGTGTGCTACTTGGAGGGCTAGAAATAAATGGAGACTAAAATACCACTAAATCTAGAGGGGCTATGTGTTAGGGAGCAATCATTTTCTTTTTGAGAGTGTTGCATGTATCAGTTGGAAGCCACTTAAAATTGATTGCCAACAGGGTGGACAGAATTGTGAATTGTATTTTTAAAGATTATCCAGAGCTGCAGTTGCCCTACACTTGGTTTTGGGTGTATTTGGTAAATAAGGATGTTGTGATCTCTGCACCTGCACGGTTTCACATATGGCTGTTGTTGAGTAACAAGCCAAAAGAGCAAAAGCAGAGTATTCTGATGCTTAGAATCTGTTTTATGTTTTAAACTCTGGTCACATGTAGACCTGCAACATTAATATGAGCTGGGAGCTGAATGCTTCACCTGATAGTAGGACATGTGATTGCGTTGCAATTGGAGAAAGGCTTTGCTTTCACTATCACCTGCTTCTTCCCATTTACCAGCAGCTGCTGTCACCATCTCTGGGCAGAGTTTAACTCCTCAGAGGAGCTCTTGAAATTTTGAAAAGAAATTTTCAACATTTTCTATAGGTGTTTGAAGTCCTGAAAAGTACTTGAGCTTTCTAAATGTTACTGCTGCCTATTTGAATCAATACAAGATTTCCTAAACATTTGAAAGAACTTTTTTCATTGCAAGCCTAAGAAGACTTCAGAAAAACAATTAAAAATATGCATGATTATGTGGATTTACACTGCCAGTCTAAGCCCATTTTACAAGTGAAAATATATATTCAAAGCTAGCTCTAATTTTTAAAAATTTGAAGAAGCTGTCTTTGCTAAAGCTGAAAATGTGGAGGCTTTGAATGATTTATTGGAGTGTTCTTATATCACATTTCCTTCCCAGTAAGTAGGTTTCCATCTCCATGGGAGAATGCAGCATGCAGCCCTTGCCCTGCAAGAGGTTTGCATGCAGTTGTGTTTGTAGCAGTGATAGAGCAGTGGGTAAGTGCTGTACCTCAGAGTGGTTTGACAGCTTCAGCTCCATAACAATCCTGTGTGGCTAAAACTCCTTCAGACAGGGGGTGATTACATGACACATTTTCTTTTTTTAAGAATGCTTCTTTTATCTATGCTAGGTAGGGAAGAAGGGTGGTTGTTGTGCCCCATATTTATAATTCAAATCTTAAATTTGAGTGATAAGGAGGTCTCAAAATTATTCCTAAATTAAGCCTAACCTAAGTGCAGCTTTACTTAGGCAAGAATGCAAAACATGACCCAACAGTCTGCAGAAATGCTCCCCACTCACATTT
This sequence comes from Polioptila caerulea, assembly GCA_013397295.1. NCBI lineage: Eukaryota > Metazoa > Chordata > Aves > Passeriformes > Certhiidae > Polioptila > Polioptila caerulea. The sequence goes on from VYXF01001054.1 coordinate 913,943, forward strand.
CAAGTCAGAACAACATAAACATCTTTGTTTAATTAGTTGCATTTAAACTGCTTCTGTTTGGGGGTGTCCTTGAATAAATAGTTGGGAGTAGTTGTTGGTTCATCTTGGAAGCTGAATTTATTGCTTTGCTCAGTAGGTTTAAAAAGAGGTGGAGGAGGAGAGCTTCTCAGTGTTTTCTGTCTTGTGCTTAGAATACTCAATGAATACTGTCTCTTGCATGAGCAGTGCTAATAGCTATCATAGGTGTTTTCCCTTTCTCTGTTAGCAATTTAACACTTCTCTGTTTTGCAGCAGGGTTGAAAGGATTTCTAGAAACAGTTGTTTCCCTCAGATTGTTGCAGAGGCTTGTGGTTAAGCTGACAAGCTGAACACCTTTTGTATCAGTACAACACAGAAAAATACTTGGTAAGGTTCCCCAATCTGTCCCCGTCCCTAAAGCAGCGATCTAACGTTTGTAGTTCTGGATGTTTGCGTGTGCTTAGGCTGTGCCAGAGCGGCTCAAAGGATGAACACGTGCTGTGGTCAGGGTCTATGTGCAGGCCACTGCTCAGTCTGAACCATTCATAAATACATTTGACATATTCAGGAGGTCTTTGAATGCAGAAAGCAAGGCAAGAATTGAGTGTACCCTGAGGTGCAGTTTCTCACTCCTGCAAAGTTTGCAGTCTTGCAGTGTTTCATGGACATCTATCAAAAGCTTAAGGAACAAGCAGGATAGACGACAAGCTTCTGGAAACGGGGAAGCATTCCGATCAGTCAAATGAAACCCTGCTGCACAAACAGTGAGAGCAATTGCCTGTCAAGTGCACTGTAATACTCAGCTCAGTGTTATTTGACTGGCACACTGTGTTGTCACTGATATGGTGTCTGAACTCCAGTGGGACTTTCACTATTGCAGTGGTTTGGTAAATGGGGAAGGAAATGGATTTTGGATGGAGTTTTCATAGTGAGGTCAATCTGAGACAGAAAACCCAAGTGCGAATGGATGTGTTTACGTATTCAAAAGTCAGCAGATGGCTTTAGATGGGATATTGATAACAAGTAATAAAGTGTTTTAGGTATGTTATTCTCACTTAAAATGTCTGATGATAAACCTTCTCTAATTTTATGAAGCAGCCTTTGTAAGGCATTTTTGAGAACGCAAATCTGTGTCATCTGCTTATTATTGAAGCCGTTTAGCACATCAGATGTCATTGCAGATTACCAGTTGCATTTCAGCTGGACTGGAAACAAATCCAGATCAGTAATAATGTAATGCTGTGTACCTTAAGGTTAAATGTCTGACAAGACAACTAGTGCTAATGGACTGTGACATTTTTCAGGCCATCGGTCTGACATTACTTGCTGTGTCAGAGTAAAATGTTTACAAAGATCTAACTCTACATTACAATACATTAAGACATCATTCTTTTCTCTTGTGCATGCTGCAAGCTTTCTGGCTGCATCTGAATTCCACAGTTGGCCCATGTGTAAAAGCAGCATCTTCCAGGCTCTGAAGAGCTCTGAGCACCACTCTTAGCGGGATTTGATTCAGTCCAGAGTGCCCTGTAAGGTTTCTGTTGAGTACATTGCAACTTTACAGCTCATGCTGCAGATAAAACTCCATGAGCACAAACCCACCTGGGACCAGGTCTGCCACTGTAGATTTCCTGTGCAGTATCTCACTATACATGTGCTGTTGGTAGGAATGGCTTAATGTAAGGATAGCAAATACAGAAGAAAAATCTTATGACAAAGATATCTGCTAAATCAACACTACTGCAGCAGGTTAGCTCTTGCATTTTTTAATGTTTTAATGGGTTTTTTAAAATACAGAAAACTTAAAACAGTACTATGCATTAATGGGACTTGGAATGACTAGCCTGATAAATGGTAAGTACACTTGGATCAAATCACATTTAAATAATATCATACTGTATTAAGAACTCATTAAAGAAATAGGTAAGAATAAGCCATTAAGGACCATTTAATAGTAGATTGTTTCAGTGTCCTCCTCTCATAAACGCTTTCTAAATATAGGGCTTTGTTTCAAATATTAAGATGGTTCCTTGGGCTTCTATTTGTAACTATTTTCCCTTATTTTCATTAAATACTTATACTTCTGATTCAATTAGATTAAATGGTATATTCTGTCCCCACTTAAACAGCTTGTAATGCATCATTTTTTTGGTGTGGTTTTGTATTTTGTGACAGTTTATTCCAGTGGCTAAGACAGGAAGTGGAAAAAATACTCATTCTGTTAATGCAATTTTCAGCAAAGTGTGGGGTTTTTTAATAGGTTGGATTATTTTTGTGTCTGTATGTGTGTTCAGTCATGCGCTATCCCTCCTGTAGTGTGGATGTGTGTATATCCACGAATGCAAAACTTCATCTCACAAACTGACAGTGCAGTGACATCTGATGCTATAGAATAGATGAAAACTCCAGCAGTGGTATCATGCTTCAGACGTTCCAAGTAAATCCTAAGAAAGCATGAACCCATCACCAGACAGATTTAAAATGTAAATGCTGCTCTGCTTGATCAAGTCAACGACTTGATGTCTTGTGCCAAGACGTAGCGGCAGTATGGTTGTTTTTTACTTAAAACAACACTGCGGGGGGGCTGTGGGGGAGCAAACGCGCGCTCGAGCTGCGGGCCGGGGCCCGAGGG
>VYXF01001054.1:931439-964159 GCA_013397295.1 Polioptila caerulea
AAAAAAAAGAAAAAAAGAAGCTGAGTTTAAATACTGTGGTGTTTTTCAGGGAAGAGAGCATGTGGTAACAGGACACAGGAAACCAAAGGACTGTATTCTAAAAGAGACTTTATCAGCAGCGCTGGGCGAGTGAAAATAAGCATGGATTTGTTTACCTGCCCACTAATGCCATCACAGTAGTTCCAAATACATTGTTCATTTGAATTAAAGAACCACCCAAATGTTTTAAGACATTATTTATTAACAGTAACTCGTTTTAATGTCAAGAGAGGGTAAATTAAATTGGTTACACAATTTATCAGATGCTGCTAAATGCTGTGGATGTTATTAGTCATTAAGTAACCAACAGTCTGGCAATTTATTACAGCTCAGGACATTGGATGCCGGAATCTTTCCATGTTTTCTCTATGAAGTGGAAATGTAGACATGTATAAATTCTTCCTTCTCTTTTTCCTCATTTCTCTCTTACTGACTGCTTTAAACAAATCTTCATATAGGTTTTTTAAATGAAAACATTTTTTTTTTCTGTTGTGAATCTGCCAGAAAAAGTAAATTGACATGTCATGGAATGGCTTTGTGATTTGCAGGGTGTTTTTTCCCTTGTTTTAAGCAGATGCAAAAGGTGTATTTTGATGCTGTTACACTGTGATGGATGAAAACACTGCGCTGACTTTTATCCAGGAGAGGGAGGCGAGTTGTTTTCTTTCAAGGGCTGTAGATCAATTGATGTCTTACAGAAGTAATGCCATGAAAGTGGGGAAGAACTCCTCTTTGATACTCGAATCTTTCTATTTCAGTTGGTACAGTAATGGGCTTTTGAATTAAAGGTTTGTTAAAGCTTGTATCTATTTCGGAGTATTGACAGCCGAAGCAGACTCACTAAGCCAAAATTTATATGTTTATCCAAGCCTGTTAAAATCAGAATTTATGTTGACTGTACTAATGTGTAAGCTTTAATACCACTTTTATATAGAAGGCCGCTGTTTGAATTTTCAGTGAAGTAAATTTCTTTACAATATGCCTTTGAGTTATGGTTTATAACTGGATTCATATAAATAAATGCTTTCAGCCGAATGCTGTTGAACTAATTCCATTTTGAAGTCATTAATTATATTTAGCTCACTGAAAAAAAGGAGAGGGAAGGCATCAACTAACCCTATATAAAAGTGACAACAGAATTGTTTCATGGAGGAGCTTTGAGCCTCTTAAACTACAAAGAGTGAGTGGTTTGTTGGGCTGGTTGGTGTTTTAATCAAAGAAGTGAGCAGAAGCTAGATAATGCATTGCTATACTGCAAAGATGTTTCATTTTGAACGGACATTAATACAGTTAATGCTTTTTGCTTTTATCATGTTAAGGTCTTTGCAATAAAATCTGGCTATGCAGTGACCCTACTTGTTTGTACCGGGAAAAAAACCTTGTTTCTTTATCATAAATCCATTGGCTCTTGTCAGATTGGTAAATTTGTTCTGAGGTATTTTCAATTGAAAATGTGGTTTGTTACAGTCAACTTGAGGTAAGAAAGAAAACCTACAGCTTTGACTTCTTATAGTGTATATATATATATATATATATATAGTGTGAAACTTAAGATAGAGTGCTAACCAGTCATCAAAAGTGAAATCGAGATGCAACCGAAACAAAAACCAAATCAAAATTTTAGTGCAGTTTGTGTGAGCCTGCTCATTACACTTTATCAATAAGATTTTGTGTTTCTAAGAGGTAGAGGACATAATAAACCTGCGCATTGCTCATTGCAGTTTCCCAAAGACAGATTGGGAAATAAATAATGTATATATACTTTTAGGCTGGAGCATGGTACTTTTGCCATTTCCATCTTTATCTTTCCATTTTGGCTATTCCGTTTAGGAGGATGCAAGAATTTTCCTGCTTGGAGTTCACATTGCCCTGGGATCACATAGGCTGCACGCAGAACTGTCATCTTGCTGAAGTGCTATGTAATTGCCTGATCCTCTTTCCTTTGCTGTCTAGTTTCTCTTTTCTTTCATTTCATTACTTTCATTTCTTCTCCTTCATGTTAGCATTCTTCATCTCTAATTCACTTTCTTGTGTTCTTCTTTCACTCTCTTTTGAAAGCAAACTGCCAGTGCCTTATTTAATCTCTTTATCAGTGTACTGAGGGGTAACAACACGACTGCGTTTTAGGCCCTTTGTAGCCTTGGTTCAGATGAGGGTGACAGAGTGACAGACAGAGCCCTGTGTGACAGCTCTGTGCTGTACCCTTCCAACGCTGTCCTCTGGGTTCTCCTCCACACCTTGGGTCCTTTAGTAGCCTTCTGGAATAGTTCCAAAAACGCCAAGAGGGTCGTGACAACTGGCAGAAACCGTCTCTCCATCTGGAATTCTAATTGTATTTCCTTCTACCAAAATTCAGTCTGGTCTCTTAAAGCCCTGTTTCCTGCCCACCAACCCCGAAACACTTCTGACTTCATTAGCACCTTGAGGCACTCTGTGTCAGGAACACCCCTACATGATCATTTGCACCCTCAGGAAACCCACATTTTTCTTGTTTGTTGTTTAACTTGAGGAGAAACTGATGCTCTCAGGTTTGCTGTGTTGGAGGAAAGAGATGTGGAATTACCCTACCGAGCTGCTGCAGTATCTGAAACGTGAATTGTTCATCATGAGCTCCCTAAACATATGTAAACTGTTCTGGTTGCCAGCGTGATTGACCAGAAATCAACCACAAGCTCGGTTTTAGGAAAGTCTCAATGAAAGCTCTGCCATGCTTGTAGACTGCCCCAGTAAGTTTGAGTTTATTAAAATGAACTAGCCATAAGCAAGAAAGCCCTCTGGACTTACTCTTAAGTCCTTTTACAAAACACAGCGGACATCACTTAGATCACATATGAGTTACACAGAACCAGAATTACAGCGGAGTGAGCTGGTCAACAGTTTTGGAACTAAGTAGTAGGAAGCAAGGAAAATGCAAAAGATGATACAGTGTTGTACTTCCATTAAAGATTGTTGGAATAGGGACCCTCTTTTTGTCTGCGTTTTTTACATATAATGTGTTATGTATGAGGTCCTCATCCAAAACTGTGGTTCCTCAGCTCTACTGAAGCAACAGTGGTGAACAAGCTTCTCCCATTGTCCTTCCTGCTAACTTTATCTTCAAGAGGAGAACCCAGTGCTGGCATGTTTGCTAACACTGGTAGCCAGGAGACTTCATTTATGGTGTATCAGGTAGCCACCTGTGAATAATGGTCTCAAAACTCAAGCACCCCTATCATTAAAAAACAAAATCACTACATCTAAGAAAATCGAGTCGATCAAATGATTTTTTATTAATTCATTGCAGTTTCTTGACAAACTACTGACTTCTGATAACATATATTTTCCACTCATCCTTAAGAAATAAAATTCATACTGGAAAATGCTCTCTTTTTTAAGCTGCGCATTTCATAGTGTGTTTCTGTCTTCTGCCCCTCTCCTCTGATTTTGTCCAGCTCTGGCTTTTGGAAACAAATGGATGGATATGGCTGATTCTCCGCTATTGTTTGAAGATAGTCCTGGTGCATTTAATCATGGGTATAGCCTGTGTATATATTGTGATTTTTATGCATCTAATGTGCAGCTTATCTGGCTTTTCAAACAAAGGAATTTCCAGACCCAATGCAGAAACCACCTATGGGTAATACCAGGGAAAGCCCATTCTTCAAACTCAGCATTGCTTTCTACTTCCTTTGTTTCTCTGTTTCTCGAAGACCTTCATGTAGAGCTTTGCCACAGACTATTTGAGTTAACTGGTTTTATACTGGCATCTTGCTTCAGTTGATTTTGGTGATTATGGAACGCTTCTCTCTGTTGTCTTTGAAACCTGAAAGTACCCCAAATAAACTAAAACCCAAATAGAACCACTAAAAAATGTTTGTCAAAAATCTTATAGCTTTCTGTGTCTCTGTATTCTTACTTCTTTCTTGTTTTGTGCTTTTTTTTTTTTTTTTTTTTTTTTTAAATACTCAAGGGTTGGCAGTGCTGTGAAGTAGAACAGTGAAACATAAATATTAATTGTGGTAGAAATATTGTCTAGAATCTCATTCTTGTTTTACTTGAAAATAATACTCAATTGTCTTGGCCGTGCTGGAACAAAGACAAGACCTAAGGGATGTGCATTTATTTGGCTGCAACTTTATTAACACCCTTGGGAGCAGTGCCTGGCAGTAAATCACACCGAGTGAGTCACTGCCTATTCCCTGATGCTTGCTGCCTTTCTGGAGAGCTGCTGCCAGCCCTCCCCTCCCCTCCCCTCCCCTCTCCTCCCGGAGTGCAGGGCCACCTCAGGGTTTGTGTGTTGGGCTGAGGGAGGGTCGTTCTCCCAGCACCAGAGGGTGGGAGCCACAACTGCTTTTTCCCAGCTTTCTCAGAGAACCACTGCTGGCCTGCCTTGGCTTTTTTTCCCCTCTCTGGCAAGGTGAGAAACCGTGGGAATGTGTTTAAGACAGGTACCACCTAGGAGTGGCAGGGCCTGTACCTTCCCACTGCTGTTCCTGAGTAACACCTAATTCCGGAGGATCTCTGCAGAGATAGGAGCTGGTAATCCTTTCTTTGCGTGGGCTCAGACTGTCTCTTCAGTTTGGGGAAGACCTGAAATTTTAGGGGCAGAGATGAAAATTGCAGGCCAATGGATAATGCGTGTTTTTCAACGCCCCAGACTCAGGCAGCCACACACGTGAGAGGTGTGCCTGCCCTTTTACTCTGGATCATGACTATAGTTTGTGCCAGGCTCTCTCCTGCTGAGTCCACTTGCAATGTAAAAGTATGTTGGTCAAAAACTTCCCATCTTTCAGTTCAGTGAGACTAGTGCAAAATAACTGAATGGGTTAAAAAGTTAGCTTTGTTGCCTCACCTGGGGGAATTCAGAGCTTCTGAGTTCTACTTTGGTGCCCTACTAGTGAATATTTCCAAAATGGATATTTTAATTTAGTTTAATTTAGCAGTGGCAAGTCTAGTTTGTTAGGGCAAGGAGCACTTCTCCCTTCCATGACATAAAAAAGTGATTCCAAAAAGTTGAAAGTTGCAGTATTGTAATGGCTGCATTTTTTCTGGTAGCCCTTCTGTTCTTTTCTGTGTGAAGCTGATGAGCTGCCCTTGGTGGGACTGAGGTGTAGGCAGGCTGGAACTCCCCTGGAGCTGGCCACAGTCCCGCTGTAGGACTGTGGGAAGCCACAAGGGAAGCCCTGGTTGTGTTTCAGCTCCAAGTTGTCCATTCTGGGCCAGAAATGTGAAGGAACAGACAAGCCCTCTCCCCTTATGTAATACTGCACTGCATGGAGTTGAGTCTGTGTTTTAGAAAAGTGGTGGTGTTGATTAGTTAGTTGGTCATGAAATCAGAGGCAATTTATTTTTAAATAAACTTAATGACAATATTTGTACGTGCTGATTTTGAATGTCATTCGTGTTGCAACAGAGCTTTTGATGGATTAATTACATCATTTGTAAGCAAACACCAGACAAACAAAGATGAAGTTCACCTGAATTTTGACTAAGAAACTTTAAAAAACCTAGTTTATCTGTGTTCTGAGGATTGTCATCAACTGGCCTTACTGCTCAGGTATTTGCCTTACAGAGACATGGTCAGGTTGTTACATAGGAAATGAAGCAAGTGAATTCACTGGTGCACAGCAACAGTGACAAATCTGTTCCAATCCTGGATTATGGTCTTAAAATCAAGGCAGTAATTGTTATTTAGTTCCTGTAATCAGTAAGCTCGTATGCTTCAAAGAAAACCAGAAGTATTTGCTGTGTGGGCTAGGTGATAACTCATGACAGAAGTTCAGCTGTTGTTTGAAAGTGTATTTCAGCTCCTACTTTAGCTCCTGAAAATTGTAATTGCAGACTTAGTAAAAACTTTCTCTTGTTTGTCTTTCAGTATTGACTGTTTAAATTAAGATTTTTTTTTAATGACCTGATTTTGAAAGGTTTTAGACTTCTAGGTTGAGTAAATTGCGTGCTAGTGAAGGCTGTAAATCTGCCGAGCTATATCCTGTACCATTTGAAGAGAAGGAAAGAAGCAGCTAACATTTGCGGTTTAGTCCCTTCTTGCTTTACCCTCTCTAGTCAGTGTATGCAGAACAAGGATTGGTCCTCTTTCTAGTCTATTTCTGGTCATCCTAGGATGAAAACTGTATTTTATTTAATTTGTTCTGTGCTTAGATATTGTACTGTGTTATGAATACTAGAAAATAAAGTTTTTAGTGGACTTTGTTCCAAGCACAAGCAAGGCACCTGACACTGTATAAAGAGAAAAATATATTATCTGCCCTGTTGAGCTTACACCTGGAAATGTAGGATAATCAACACGGCATTTGTAGAACTGTCTTTACATTCTCCAGCAATTTATAAATGTGTATTTATGAAAAATAGAGCTTCCACCATTGAAGTCTTTGTTCCAAATGTAAATGTTTTCTAAATGTTTTAGAATTTCTCCAGTGAATGTTTGTCAAGATGGCACATACAAATTGTGCTGGAAAGTGGTGGTGGCATTTCATTCCAAGTACAACTAAATGTAGGAGAGGCCCTACGTTGTATGAAGTCTTTATGCTGTGTTACTAAGAAGTACAGTCTTTAAAAAAACCCCACTCTGTGGAATTCAGTAAACTTGGTTTTCTGGAATTGTATGCAGATTGTATCATCACTTCTGGAATGCGCTTTTTCCCTGGGCCAGGGCTGCCAGACAGAGCTCTCTGACAATCTCTTTATCTGTAGGGTTGTCTATAATGTTAATTAGTGAACTCTTTGAAAAACCGGCTTCCATGAGTTAATTTATGCATAAAACATCACTGAGGGATGTGTTTTACCTGTTTCACAGGTAGGGGACTGAAGCATAGCTTAAGGGACGTGGTTGGGCCACACAAGAAGCCTGTGTCATAGCCAGGAATCAAGAGATTCACGTTTCATTGCCTAACCACACAAATTCAGAAAATAAATAGTTGAAGAAAAGCAGATGCAACACGGAGGATTTGAATCTTGGGTACAATTTACAGGATGTTTAACTCTCTGCCCATACAGCCAGAAGGATTTGCTTTGGGGGGCCAATAATGCTTTTCCATTCACACAGTCGTAGAATGGCCTGGGTTGGAAGACACCTTAAAAACCAACTCACTCCAAGCACCTGTCACAGGCAGGGACCCCTTCCACCATCCCAGGGTGCTCCAAGCCCCATCCAGCCTGGCCTTGGACACTTCCAGGGGTCCAGGGGCAGCCACAGCCGCCCTGGGCAGCCTGTGCCAGGGCCTCCCCACCCTCACAGGGAACAATTTCTTCCGAATATCAGATCTAACCTTCCCCTTTCAGTTTGAAGCCGTTCCCCCTTGTGCTGTCACCCCACACCCTTGTCCAAAGTCCCTCTCCAGCTCTCGTGGAGCCCCTTTAGGCACTGGAAGATGCTCTGAGGTCTCCCTGGAGCCTTTTCCTGTCCAGGCTGAACAGCCCCAGCTCTCCCAGTCTGCCTCCAGAGCAGATGCCCTCGCAGCATCTCCATGGCCTCCCGGCCTTGCTCCAGCAGCTCCAGGTCCTTGATGCCAGAGGCTCCAAGCTGGCTGCTCTGCACAGCCTGGTGTCACTGGCAAACTTGCTGAGGGTGCCCTCAGTCCCACCCTGTACGTGTCCAACAACATTTCTGTTGCTTTGAGTGCAAGGTGTCAGGCTGGCTGCAGACATTGTGATCTGCCTTGTATTTTGGTAGTGCAGGACTTTGACTTTCTCTTGATGCTTTTTTTTAACTCACTGGTACAACTTTGTAATGATTGTTGCTTATGGCTGTTGTTCTCACCCAAAGGACTAACGAAATGGAATTAGAGTGTTAACCCTTTCCAGGGATTTTTAGAATATCAGCCCAATGCCTCAAAATCATAAGGCAGGAGCAAAAATCCTGAGGCTGGTATTTCAATTTAAAGCTGTCTCTGGGAATTCTTATTTTGCTTAGGTTTGTGTTTGTTTTTGAATTTGTGCTTCTAATCTAGCAAGGACATAATGAGCTCTTGAGACATAATAAGCTCAGTAAGACTTGAAACACTGTTTACCACTTGAAGTATTTATGTGGCTTCTATTCCTATTCATGTATCCAAGCACAATATGGTATTTAATAGATCCTCACAGATAGGAAGCCTCTAATCCTAATGTTCTGCAGGTACAAACTAAATTACAGAAAGGATGTGCTCAGCTTCGGGAAGCTGTTCACTCATTTAACTTGTGGTGTGTTCAGCAAGTCCTGCACATTTTACAGGAGTTCAGTGTGTGCCTGACTCTGGGCTAGTTCATGGCTCACACACAATCCTTGTGAAAGCCCAGGGACATGGAGTCACATCTTTCCAATCCTGTAGTAGCAATCCTGAGCTAGCCTGAGAGGAAGAAATGTTTCCCATTTGCTTGTGAAGGAAGGCAGGAAAATTCAGGCTAGAAGGAAAGGACAGGTTGTAACTGTGAGGAAAACAAGCTGTTGGAGCAACTTATTTTAGAATCAGGATGTGTCTTCTATCACTTGATGGCTCTGTGTGCATAATTATGGCACTTAAAAAAGAAGTGCCTTCTAGTATAGCTGGTCTGTATGGGCATCATACAAAACCTGCTGAGTGAAATTCTATCATCTCTATCACACAAAAGGTGAATTTGATTAGAATGTTATCTACCACCCTCATGTTTCTGTTCATGTAAATTTTCCTTGAACTGATTCCATCATGCTGATGCTGGAAGCAATGTGTTCGCAGAATTTTTTTCAGTCCCAATTCTATGATATTTTGCATCATGCAGTTTCATCTCTTCTTGTCAGAAATTTTGGAGTTGGGAATATGAGGAAGAAGAATAGGATACAGTCTATCCCTAAATGTTGTACAGCTAAATTGGCAGTGTCCAAGTGCGCAATTATTTTTGCACATACGGAAGACGCCTCCCTGTAAATTCTTTGTGACATAAGATTTCTGACTAAAATTAGGTCATGGCTATTTAATTGTTTAGGTGTCCACCCACGAGGGAGCTACAGAGAGCTCTTTCAATTCCTTGCAATCGTGTAAGTAGCAGTTACTCTCATTTATCCTCTAAGGAAATAGTCCACCAAAAATAATACGTTGATTCCTTAGCCCCTCCCTGTCACTAATCACTCAGCTATTGTAGCTACAGACTGCCTTGGCCCTCAGCACCAGTGTCCAAGTGCCTCAGTCATTAATTTTCAACTTACAACACTTTGGTGATGTAAGAAAGTGTTGTCCTCATTTCACAGCTGAGGAATTGACACATCAAATAAGTGACTTGCTTAAAGATTCACAGCAATACTGGCCGTAGAAACCAATGACTTATTCATAGACTATTCTGTTTCTTGGAAAACCAGCCCTGTGTTCCTTGTCCTTCTGCCTGCTACCCCAGATCTCCCCGGACCAATTCAGCTGGCCAAGAGTTCAGGCCTGTGTGTATTTTAGCCTCCCGTAAGTGGCATTGCCAAACAAATGCACCCCTCCCTTGTGTGAGCACAAGCAGCATCTCGGCTGTCACGTGGGGAATTAAGTCAGGAAACTGATTCAGGTTAAAGTTAATCCCCCAAGAACAGTTTCAACCTGAGTCGGTCCTCATTTGGCTCTCGCAGTGCAGCTGTGGAGGCGCGGCTGGAGGGGAGAGAGCGAGGGGAGGTGAGGCCAGGGCTGCTCGCTGACTGACTGCAGGTTCTGCTGGCTATGGTGCTTGTGGGCTTAGTGGGGTCAAGTTCATGGAAACTTTAACCAAAATAAGTTCTAGTTTCTTCTTTCTCTAGAGTGCACATCGCATACTTTGAGTTTTCCCCATGTTTTCAGAGCCCACCCAAAGCACAGGGACAAACTGTGTCCAGAACACAGAGGAGGTTTTTGGATCAGTCTTTCCTCTGGGGACATTTTACATCTTCCCTGCATGGCAAGTTTTTTGTGTGTGGTTGCTGTCATCAAAAATGCTTGATTCTGTATAACTTTTTTCTGTTTGAAATGAAACTACTTCTGAGTAGTTGCAAATGCACCCAGGGAAGAATCACATTTACCATTTACCAGGATAAGTACATTTGTAAAGGGAATAAAGTGCTGTAAGTGTGGAGCTTAATGCCTCATCTCACCCTGCTCCAGCTGACCTATGTGAGCCCACATTCCTTTGCCTTTCTGCCCTGAGTAGCTCCATAGAAGAGAAGACCAGTTGGAATTGTGTGTGTGATTTTGGTCTTCAGGTGGAGCCTGTCTGCCATGACTTTTCACATGAGTCAGACACATGGGGAGAATCCTCCTGTTTTGCTGATCTCTCTCAAAAGAGATGTTCAGAGGGCTTCCCAATTGCTGTGCTGAGGTGAACATACAGCTTTGAAAACAAGGTACCAAATGCTGCTGCTTCATTTAAAGACTGCAGTGTAGGAGAACCTGTAACCGTGGAATGATGCCTTCCTCCTGACTACATCAAAAGTCCACAAAAATTTATGCAGGGCCCTTGGCATGCTAATAACTTGGTTGTTGATGACTAAGGCAGGAAGAAGGGTGCAAATGACTTACTTAAAAAAATTGCTGCAGAACAGAGCAAAACATCTTTTAATAACTGCTGTTAATATCTTTCATATCTTTAACCCTTTCACTTGAACTGCCCACTGACCCCTGGCAAACTTTTTTAGCATCTTTGTTGCTGAACCCTGTTCCCCAACTTTTCTGCTTTTTCATTTTATGGTTGGAGTGTGAGTCCTGGCTGAAGAGAGTGAGGATGTTGCAGAGGGTCCTCTGCCATCAACTTCTGTTGTAAAAAAGCTCTTAGAGCCTGTGTCAGCCACAGCCCCTGTTCCAACCCGGCCATCTCAGAAGCCTCAAAAGAAATGTGTGTGAGATTGTTTTATTTGGGTTTTTTTTTTGTTCAGGCGTTGTTCAAAGGTTCAAGATTGGGGTATAAAACCTGTTTCATTTTCCTCCTCAACTGAACACAGATCATAACATTTAGAGCACAGCCACTTTGTGTAGCAGGAACCTAACAAGAACCAGATTTTAACATAGTCACTAGTGCCTTTGAAGGAGGCAGTGTTAGCAATTATGATCTAGACTAGACATTGGTAAGAACTTACCAAATAATTATAGGCTTCCTAAAGGAGTATAGTATGAGTAATTGCAGGTTTAAAAATGTTATTATGAGTAGTAGTTTATACCGAAACTTCATCCTGCTCTTTGAAACCAGAATCTGTAACTCTCATCAGGCCACAGCAAATGCTTGCCCTTCTCCACAGAAGAATGTAGACTTGCCTTATTGTACAGCAAATGTTCTGTGGTACATTATTTAAATTAGCATATAATAGAAACCTAATTGCCCACTTGGGCCCACAGCTTTAGCTGGTGGAGATCAATGTGCTTCCACTGAAGTCAGTGTAGCAATGTTGATTTCCACCCTTGAGGATCTGGCTCAGCAGCTTGTTTCTGTTCCAGGCATTGTTAAAGGAGATAGTGTGTTTAGAATATTAAACCATGGCATTGTCAGAGATAGTCAACTCAATTTATGTGCGAGTGGAGAGAAAGAAAGCGGTAAAACCATTATTTTTATCTGAGGATTTCAATTTACATTGTCGATTATTCATATTGACTGATCTGCTACAACAGGGAAATCATGAGCGTGGGGTCATCTTGTTGTGGTTTTAATTTCCTACGTCTGTAGTTATCTAATCCTCTCAGTGTGAGCAAGCATGATTAGTATTTATTTCTATTCTGTGTGCCAGTGCCCTGGGCCAGGTTCTGTGCTAAATCCAGAGTGACTCTCCTACTTAATTGGCATTAACTTGTGCTGCAGTAATATAAATAAAAACTTGTACTTTCTGTGTGAAGCACTCACAACTCCCCAAACAGATTTCTTCTATGTGGGTATTCTCCCCACATGTAGGCTTGTGATAAATCTGTATTTTTTACTCGGGTTGGAATTTCTTCTAGCAATGTTTTCCAAATAATACTTAAGGAAGCACAGATTTGGAAATACTTTGACTGCTTGTTAACCACTGAGGCGCTGCTAGGAGCATTGCTACGGCTGTACCCCTGATTTAGAAATTGCTACAGTAAGAACAACACCTGTCTCTCTCTGGAGTGTCCAATACCAAAGTGAACAATAATTCTTCACTTTGTCAAATGGTTTTTACAATTATTTGGAATGCCTGCTTAAAGAAGCTTATTTTATTTCATGAATGGTCCATTCAGGAATAGGGAAACTTTAGGGCTGAGCTGAGCCAACAGTTCTTTGTGGAGTTCTTTTCCTCTCCTTTCACTTCCATTATTCTCAGAAGACCTCTGGCTGCTCCCCCACTTATCTCTGCTTCCATTTGTCCCCTGGGAGCTTTGGATAATCAAAGTTATGCTGCAAGTACTCTTCAGAGAGTAGGATGGGGGAAGTTCTGATTAAATGATTTGGGTCTTTATCAAGGACAGTACAGTCACTGACTCTGTGAGCCTTTTGAAATAGTACAGTGCTAAAACTCCAGCAAAATTTGGAGTTGCCTGGTGTTCGTTGCAGTCTGTTTTCTGATGTGTGCAGAACACAAGCATAGGAAGAAACATCAGCAGGAATGATGGGTAAAGACTGCCTTGAAAGGGTTGGGAGATTGTGTTCATCACTTGGTAAGTTATTGTATGGCTTCATTCAGCTCTGGTTACAAGGTGGTTTTCTTGTCCTGACAAAGACAAAGCTTAGCTCATTAACTGGTTTGGGTTGTCTTTGGATTAAATTATTGCAGTAGGATAGCTGCTGTTTCTATTATTTTCTTCAAACTTTCATCAAGCCTTCTTTTTGGGGGGAACACAAATTGATATTCGCTAATTGCCAGCTTCTACCTTTTTGAGGGATTTGGAACATAGTATTAGCCATATGAAGTAAGTTGGATTTTTCATTTTAATCTATCACAAGCACTTAGCAACACTTGAATCAACAATTTTATTCTTTGTTCCCCTGTTCATACTTGTATTTTGCCTGGTTCTGTAGGACTGTGTTCTACTTTTTGAACTGTCAGACTTGTTTGAAAAAGCTGTCAGTGTTTCCTGTTCGGGGGAATTTTTTTTGGTGGCCATTTCGCAATTTTGTGAATTTTATAAACAAAAGTTCTAAGGCATTTGTATAGGTGTTGATGGTAAGTTCCATGAAGGTCCTTTGTTTTCAGTAGCGAGTTTTCCAGGTTTTTTGTGGGGTTTTTTCCCTTGGAAAACATGTAACGCATGTGACTGGAAACTTACATAACACAAGATGTCTTGTATTGAGGTAAGGAAACCATCTTCGAGCTAGATATCCGAGACCAGCGTTGTGTTATCTCCATTGCAAAGATAACAGACATTAAAATTCTAGAGTCTGGTGGCCAAATGGCACAGCACCAAACAGGATAGATTTTCTTTTCCTCGAGTGGTAAATCGTGTTAGATAATTCATGATGCAAACTGCTGTTATTTCTCGAGTACGTGAGCCTCTGATGGCAGAGCAGATTTTCTTACCTCTCTAGGTTAGATGAAAAGCGGCACGAACTTGGAGAACTGCAGATTATGGCAGTAGCTTTGCTGCAGTGGATCAGCTGATGCTTCTTTGCTTGTATCACTTTACTCCCCAGTGTGGTCGGAGCGGTGCGGCTCTACGTGCTCCGATTTTGCCTTTTTGTGAGGAAGAAGCGGGATTGCAAAGATAATGGGAGAAGGCAGTGGAGCATTCATGGCAGTAATTTCTAAGAGCTGGAGATAAATAAGCAGGCAAAGTTGACGACTTATCTGGGTGGGGGTATTAGCATTTTGAATACCCTCTGCACAGATGCAGTTATCACTTAATTGCCTTTACTCTAGAGAAGCGCTTTGTAGCTGTAAAGAGGAAACTTCTGCATGCAGTCCACGATGGTTCTCTTGTGCTGTACCAGCCACTGGGCTGCTCTAGCCGTGCTGTGGGCCACGGGCAGGGAGGGGGCAGCTCTGGGTGTGCCCGTCCCCGGCTCGGCGGCGGGGTCCGGCGCTGGCCCTGAGGCCTCGCTCTCCGCTCCCGGGCCGCTCCTCGCCCCGCGGGGCTGTCGCTGCCTTGCCGCCCCAGGCCCCGTCACTGCCCTCAGCGTGGAGCCCCCGCAGCTGCTGCTGGGTCTGTCTGCCATTGCCACCCTGGGTGAGAGCTGGGGCCCGCCTCAGCGGCCCTTGCCCTGGGTTTTGGGGCCAGCGGAGTTCCGCGCTCGGGGCACATAGCGGATGGCTCCCGGGCGGCACAGCCGCCTTCTGCCATCCTCTGTCCCGACGAGGGAGAAATGGGGCAACCAGGAGAAGACAGCAGGTTCGTTTGGTTTGTAACCGGTCAGAAACAAAGGAGGTTGTTTGAATGGTAAAGGAAAACGGTTGTGTGGTGATGAGAGAGGCTGCAGTCAGAGCTGTCTGTGCCGGGCTTTGCAGAGAGCAGGCTGGTCTCTTGCAGATGCCACCGTGCCTGTGTCAGGCCGGTCAGTGAATTCTCACCGAAAACTTTCACAGACCAGGATGGGTGGTTGGTGCCTGAGCGCCTTCATTTGCTCACCCCGATCTGCTGAAGATTGTCAGAGTTGCACTGACAACGTCAGCAACACCCTCAATTCAATGGGGTCTTTTTCTGTGGAGTAGTTGCTTAGTTTGCTTCTAGTTATTATTTTAAATTTTGCTATCTAAGCATATTAAGGTTTTATTGGTATTATTCCTTCAACGGCAATATTGGTTACTCCAGGCATTGTTTAAAAGCCTTTTTTTATTATTTTTTTGCAATTCTTAAAGAGAGATTTGGCTTAGAGCAAAATCAGCAAGGGGAAAAGAATTAGGAAATCAAACCCTTCCTTTCCCTTTTTGAACCTCTCGGTTTTCCAACCTCAAATAAGTACGTGAAAGGGGTTTAACAACTTTAAATTGGATTTTGGAATGTCAGATGACTCTAATAGCCTTTGTACACAAATAACAACAGAAGAGCTGATTATTGTTTCTGGGCTCTGCGATGCACTTATGTAATCATTAATCTTGGCACTTCTTTATCTGCAGCAGATTAGGAGGCCACTGTCATTTTGAAGACTGCCATTAAGTAGACTTTGTTAGTGTTTAAATATGTGAAGCTTAACTTTAAGCTTCCTTAATGTATGCGGTGGAGGTGCTCTGTGCCTTGAATAGAGCTGTTGGAGTAAGTTTCAGTCACATATCTGCTGCCACAGTCTGACCTCAGACGTGGGTTTATGTACAGTGTTTGTTAATCAGCCTCTGAAGACACTTTGAAAGCTTTTTAAGCGTAAAGCATTAATATATCTGTTTGGAACAGCGAGCAAACTTGCTTTATCTACTACCTTTCAGTTGGTTTAATCATCAAGAGGCAGGAAATTAAATGCTATGAAATGAGAAGGCAGAAAGGGTTTTAATGAAGGTCGTAGCACCTAATCTGATTGTGGCAAAGGAAGAGCTTTTGCTAGACCTTTTCTTTCCACAAGCTTGTAATTTTCTAAAACGTTTTTGTGGGCAGCTACATTTTTTTCTTTCATGATCCTTGTCATGAAATGAAGATGGTTTTCAAACACCGAGTGTATCATGTATAGACATCATGAGGGTATAAAGAGGCTCTGAAACAGAGTTAAGTCCAGGGAGATAGTGTGAGCATGATTGGTGGGGGCAAACTGTAATGGATAGTTTGAAGAAAATGCTTGGGAATAAAGCTTTCACTGTGACAGAAGTGTTTTTGAAGCTGTTTGATAGACTGATAGTGCATTTATTTTGTTGCAAGCCAGAGCCCATAAGGTTTCTGTCTCCCGTGATAGTATCTTGTGTGTTCTCCCTGGTGCAGTTTTTGGGGATGGGTCATAGTGTTATCTTCCTGTCCCCTTTTCCAGGAGAACACCAGAGGAATCCTTCTGATCCCACATATACGCTAGTATTGCTGCCTCTGGGCGGGGCAGGGGCTGAATGAGGTGTTTTTCTTGGAGGGAAAAATATTTGTTCAGCAGAGATTTGACCTTCTGTCATTAAAAAAAGGGTATGAGCTTTCTCCAATGTCTGTGTTTGCTGGTGTCTTAATATGTATCAGCTGTAAGCCAGTGCTCAGTTTTGAACCTCAGTAATATTTTCTTTGAAATGGAGGAAACCATGGGTATAGTTAATCTATTTTGTGCTCCCCCTTCAAAACCTCGAGTAGCCAAGGACATGGCTCCTTCTGGTGTCCCTCTGTTTCACTCATCCTCTGATCACCTCTGCAGAGGACTCTCAAAGAGGAGCTGTGACAAAACCACACACAGACACTGGAAGCAATGGTAGTGGAAAACATCTTTGTATTAAAATCAAGAGCCCCTGTGTCAGGCTAGAAGGATGCAGAATATGGACTTCAGGAGAACCTCTTGTGTGAGGTTTGAGGGAACGTGGTTGTGATTTGCTTGCAAGAGCCATAAATCACAGATGGAGTTGAAGAATTCATGCACAGTATTGACTGCTGAGTGATGAATCCAGGAAGGTGTTGGAGGGAGTTAATACAGGGGTGAGTGCAGCTAAAAGGCTTTTTACTGTTTAGACTTCTGCAGTTGGTTTTGGTTGTTATTGTTCATCTGTTAGATGAATCATCCGAAAATGAAAATTTAAACTAGACGTTTAGAGTGCACCTTTGTGAGAAACTAATGATTCTACTTGGCATACAGCATCAAAGGAAGCCTTTTTAATGACATCAAATTCATGTACAGCCAAAAAGAAAAAGAAAATATCTTAAAAATGCAGATGTAGTCACATCAAAATGATAGAGTTCTACTCTGGGTGAAATACTTTTTTTTTTCCCTGCAACTTTTTCTTTTAGAATTAAATTTTGTGTGGTTTTTCATCAAAGGGCAGCTCTCTTGTAGGGCTGTGGTTTATGCACCAGCCACGTTTGTCTGGCTTCAACTTAATCAGAGTCCCATTTCTCCATGCACAGTGACAGATCCTGCAGTTTCTGCAGAGGCCAAACCCTTTATAAAATCCCTGCAGCCCAGCAAAACAGCAGGACAAGGCTGAACCGTGGCGAACACTGTGAAAGGACCCTTTTTTGGGTCCCACTGGTTTGTCACCTCTTCTGGGTTAGTTCCATGTTCCTCTTTGCAGACTGCCCCTCTCTCTCGAGGAATGAGCTGGTAAAGTGGAACTTGACTCGGGCAAATGCAAAGTCCCAGGGGGAGCATTGTGGGCATTGTGATGGAGAACGTGTGGTGGGGATGGGTTGCTAATCAGAGGCAGCCTTCTAAGGAGTCGTGTCAGGAATTGTCAGTGCTTGGTCTGAGAGCTCGGTGCACATTGGTACCAGTGATGAGGCTGCAGTGGTACCTCCCCACAGCCACTCCGTGCTGTAGGATCATGCAGTTCCTCAGGTTCTGGGCCTATCACCTTGCTAAAGTGTAGTTGAAAGTGTAAATAATTTTGACACTATGTTGCAAATGATTGTTTTTGTCAGGTGTGTGTGTGGTTGGTTGGGTTTTGTTGTTGCCTTGTTGATTTTTTTAATCACATACCTGTGGCTGTTGTCTGGTCTGTTCTGTTCTGGTAGGCAGCCTAGTAAGATCACTGAACTGAGATGCAGTTTTGCAAATGGATAGCACAAGTGTGTGTAACTTCTTGACAAGTTGCAGTGATGGAACTTTCCTGTTGTATTAAAGGAGGTCAGAGACTCTTTACGCTGTTCTGAAAGACCTTTCCTTAATGAGCTCTGCTGTAATTCAGGTACCGACCGAGCGCCCCTCCTACAGTAACTCTGCTCTTGGAAACAGGGGCCAGAACGATTGCCTTCCCAAAACTGGTCATTTAAGGCTGTTTGCAGCCTAGGAAAGCTAATTCAGGGAAAGGTTGTTGAGCTGGGACAGCTGTGCTGTAGCTGACTTGCTGAAGTGCTGCTTAACATTGGTGAGTGGTGGATAAGTTCTTCTTTGTTTTCCTACTACAAGTGAATAAACAGAAATGCCAGATTTCCCCCTAAGAAATTAATTAGAGAAAAGAAGGTGAGAGGACAGTGGTGGAGTTAAATTCCAGTCTTCAAAAGACCAGGTCCAGCACTTGGGAGTAAGAAATTACTTCAAATGGGGGCTCTGTGCATTAATCTGTGAAGAAAATGTTGAGATAATTTGGACTTTGCACTGTAAAATGCTATATTTCTTCAAGACTTTATTTAAGTCAAGTCTTTATTAGTTTCTTCCAGAGATATAGGAAATGGGGCAGAAGTACAAATACATTTAAGCTTTTCAGTACAGGTTTCTTTTTGAAGCAAAGGGGAAGAATTCATTTAGTATTGTTTAGCTAACTCCAGCAAATAATTTAATTCTATTCTCCTGCAGATTTCACTTCTTGTTTTCCTCCCCATTAGTTAATGAAAGACCAACATACAGAGACCAGGAAGGAGAAATTGGTGTAGGCTTGCTTTTCCCAATGCAAGAGAACAGTAAGTGGCAAGGACTACAGGAAACCTCAGCGTGATTGAGCATTCAAGGCCACGTTGGCTGCCTCGAGGTGCACACACGTGTAGGGCCCAGCTCCATCCTGTGTCATTTGGCATTTGGCAGACAGTGCATGCACTGGCTGGTTTGGGGGCTCAGTGGTACAGGCTGGATCACAGTAGCACTGTGCTTGTGCCCTGCTGCAGGTGTTTGTCTTGACAAATGCTCCAGGTTGGTAATCATCTGTAGGAAGAAATTAGGAATGTCGAAACATAAGTGAGCTCTAGAATCCTGTAAAAACAAACACGATGGATTCACATGAACCCCAGCTTGCTGCTTACTGGATAGATACAGTAGCAAATGAGAGCAGCAAAAGTCAGTGCTGGCAGTTCCTGTGGTAGTAGCTCACAGCTATATTGGTCCTAAAACTTGTATTTTGTGTCATTTTATCAAGAGAAATGCTCTATAGGTATGTAATTAGGCCTGTGAGCTTTGTTTTTGAAAGTGAAAAAGGAAAGTCATAGAAGTTCAGTCCACCACTCCTCTTGTACAGCTCTGTAGCAGCTTCTCTCTCAACAATGCAGAACGCTGCAGATCTGTGGGGCTGGAGCTCTGCTCACTGCTCCCTGGCATCATTAGACCAAAACCCAAGATATGTGGCAGTAAGTACCAGTCATCTGAGGCAGAGATAAAGGATGATTGTGCTGCTTGCATAGAGGAAATGAAACACCAGCTAGCATCCCCATGCTCACAGCACAGCAGCACTAGAGAGGTTACAGTCTCTGTAGCACCTATTTCTTGACAAGTAGTTCAGAGCTTTGATTAAAACGATACCATATTTCATTAGAGAATCACGGGATTTCACTGTCACTGTGTTTTCTTTTCTTATGAAAAACTTTTTTCTGAAGTGCTTTATTTGACAAGAATTCCATTTAGCCTGGTGAAATTAAGTATGCCCCAAGCGTGTTCATTGTAGCCAGTGTAACTCCTGTTAATTTTCAGCCAGAGAAGAAGAGGCAAATGAAATAATTACATGTTTATTCATAAGCACCTGAGCCACCAAGAAAGTGAGAAGCCAAACCGTGGCAGAAACAAACTGGTGTTTTATGAAGTTTGGGAGTCTGTTGTGACCATGTGGAAATCACCACTCTTCCAAGTTTGGTTGCTGTGTGTTGTTACTGTGTCCGTCAGCTGTGCCTGGTGAGGGACAAAAGGGGACCCCAAGAAGAGGCTGTTGCAGTTGTGCATCTCTTGGTGTGTATTTCTGCCATCTTCAGTATTTGTGTGTAAGTTCATGAAAGCAGTAACAACGCTGGAGCTTAGGGATCCCCTTAGATTTCATGGAGTGGGAAGATGTTAATTGCATGCCCTGGGTGTACCAAGGGATTGACTGTCCCAAGAACTGCTCCTGGTCAGTAGAACCTGTGCATGTGGCAGGCCTGGCTGTTTTGGTGGAGCCCAGGCTTGGACTTCAGTGGTTTGATGTTACAGTTTGGCTTGTGGTGTGGATTGATAACATGGCCAGAGTCCCAAGCTGCAGCTGTCTCTACCTGTCATTTGTTTACAAGGAAATCAAATCATCTCATTCTCAGCTGTATTCATTGCTCAGTCAGGAAAGAGTGGGAATATTTCTGGATGGATGAAAACAAGACAGTGGAGAGATCAGAGTGTTATACAGAAGGAAATTAGAACTATGTAGTGTTGTACACATGACCAAGAAGCAGCAAACATCATCTCTCTGAATTCCTCTAAAAACCCATGATCAGTTTTTAGCTTGTGTTCCTGAAGTCCTGGATTGTTTGTGTTGGGATGTCATTTTGATTTTTTATTTATAGGAATTCAGAATATTATGGTGATATTATGATATTAAGGGTTTACAGCAATTTTCTAGTTGAATATAGCTTTAAAAATAGAGACCTCACCACAACAACTTCACTGAAACAGTTTTGCCTTTTAGAAAACCCAAACTATTTTCCATCTTGCCTTCTTTCATTGGACATTCAGGTGTCTTTGTTGAAGCCAGTGCTTTATGTAATAGCAAAGCTCTAGTTCTTTAAATTAAAATATGTGTCAGTAAAATTTTTTGTGACTTAAAGGACAACAATAACCCTAAACATCAGTGATCCTGGCATGGCAGTATGAGCTCTTACTGCACTGTTCCCTTCCCTGTGCCCAAATCAGACAGATGTTGAAGGAATTTATGCTGATTCCTCAAAGTCAGTCTTGCAAGCCCCAGAAGTGCTCAGGTGGTGCCGTGCTGTTTATCCTGTATCTCCTTTAATATGAATGTTTCCAGCATTTGGGAGTGCTGAGCAGTGTCAGTGACTTGCTGGGGGATCCACATGAGCCCAGGCCCACAGAGCTCGTCTTGGCATTGCAGCATTTCTGCCTTGTGTATTTGAGGTGTTGCTCATACTTTACTTTTAATTAATACTTTGGTGGCCATGTTCGTTTCTACTCCACCCATCACACCCACAGACTTCAAAGGATTTGTACCA
The DNA here is from genome assembly GCA_013397295.1 of Polioptila caerulea. Classification (NCBI taxonomy): domain Eukaryota; kingdom Metazoa; phylum Chordata; class Aves; order Passeriformes; family Certhiidae; genus Polioptila; species Polioptila caerulea. Next base: position 952,313 of record VYXF01001054.1, read on the forward strand.
GTATAACCTCAGTATTTATTTTATTACCAATGTGATTTCCTAAGGAAACAAGGCTTGGAAAGGTTGTTTGTGTTTGTCTGGTTTTCTGCCCTTCACCCCAATCCTCCCCATTTCCAAAACATTTCAGCCAAGCTTGGGAGCATCAGTGGTTCCAAAGATGTGAAAATTGAAAATCTGAGGAAGTTCCCCATCTGATACCCCCCTGAGGGACAATGTGCAGCTGAGCTCAGCTGTAGGGAGGAGAATTTGTAACACAGAGGAAGATGCAAAGAATACCTCATGTGCTGGGAAGGCTTCTGCTGGAATTTCAACCTTGCAGGACCCTAGTAAAATCCAGCCATGAGACACAAATCTCTTTTGTTTTTCTCTGGATCTGTTTGTTTCCAGGTCTGTCACTGCAGTCTCCAGTGAGGCCTGCTCCAAATGTCCTTATGGTGAGGATTGTGTATGGAATAAACACCTTCCCAGAAGGAGTGGGCAGGCTCCTCATCAAACACTTACTGTGTGTTCTGAAATCGCCTCAGATGTCTCCCAAGCGCCCGTGATCCCCAGAAGCAGCCGGGCTTTCAGTGTGTCGGGGTACGCGAGTGGGCAGATGGACATTGGAGGGCGTGGATGGGGTGGGCAGAGCTGTGCTGCCACCCGCGCTCCGCTCAGCGGAACTGCAGCGACTGGAAGCTGCAGGTGTTCGGAGGCGAGTAATTTGCAGCCAGCTCAAATTACTTAGGGTACATGACAGAGCAAATTATTTAGGTAATGAAGCTGAAAATGCAGGAAGATTAGAATATTATATAGTAAAATCATTCCGTGTTAATTCAGTTTGTGATCAGATATCATGTTGCTTTAAATACCACATTACATGCAGTACCCTTGTTTGAGCCAATGAATATGTATGAATATGTCACTGAATATGTATGCCTCCTAATTTAATCAATATACTTACAAACAGCACTAGCAGGGCTGTCTGGCACAAACTGCATCCCTCTAGAAGCAGGTTGGCCCCATTTGTGCACGAACCGTGTTCATTGCAGAGCCCTTCCCAATCGGCTGCACGGTCTGTGCACCCAGAGAGGCTGGCACAGGTGAGCCACAGCCAGGGAAAGGGCTCGAAGGGCTGCTGCAGCCAGGAAAGGGAGTGCTCCTTAAGCAGTGCCCCGAGCCCCAGGAGGTCCCAGCTGCAGCTCTGTGCTCTCTGTGCCCCACTGCAGCCTCAGGGCAGGTCCTCTGCTCAGCTGGCAGCTGGGTCAGCTGCGATGCTTTCCCTGGAAGGAAGGCCAAGCATGAGAGGGGTGCACAGTGCCCACAGAGGCTTTCCCCAGAAGGCCATGCATGAGAGGGGTGCACGGTGCCCACAGAGGCTTTCCCTGGAAGGAAGGCTGTGCATGAGAGGGGTGCACAGTGCCCAGAGAGGCTTTAAGGAGCAGAGACTGGTCTGGCAGACTCAGCAGGATGTGCTTAGATCTGTCCATGCTGAGTGGAACAGTCTATACCTGGAATTTCTGGACATTGTGCCCTGGGAGCTGTGACTGGCAGCTCCTTAGAAGTGCTCGTGTCTCAGTGGTACCACTGAACACAGGCAGTGGGGATCCCACAGACCCTGAGAGAAGGGAGCACCTTCTGCACAGGTTTTCCTTTCCAAAAAATGTTCATTTTTTTATTCAGAAATGGTAAGACACAGTAGGATTTATCTTTCACCTTCTACAAGTTTGGCTTGTAATTAAAATATCATTAAATTCCTTCACCGTTGAGTGAAGAGGAGGCCTTTCCACTCAGGGGTTCATGTTGCTTGTTTTAAGATGAATCCTATGCCCTTTTTCCTTCTTGCTTTCTCTTTCTCCCTTCCTTTCCTCTCTTCCTCCCTTCACTCTAGAGCAGACAAGACAACTTCATTAATTACCCAGCTTTCTAGATCACTCAGGTTAGCTGGGTGGATCTCTCCTAAAAGGCAGACATGGCACCAATTTTTGCATTCATCGAAGAGCCCTTCCCAGGGTACCACATCTGAGGTTTCTTACCTGTTGTGAATTGGGAAAAAAATGTTATTTGTGTGCATGTACATTTTTAAAATAACAGTGTGAAAGCAGGAGGAAAGGAAAAATCATTTTTCTACCACAAGACAGGTAATTCACTAGAAACAAGCATTTTATTCATAAATGTTAATGGGGAAGAAAAAAAAGTCTATCTTTGAACAACAATTTTTTCTTTTAAAAAGTGTGTTCTTCAAGGTAACACACCTTCCTGTGCTGAGGCTCCGTGTGTTTCTGTTTAAGTGCAGAACTGGGGAGGAAGGTGACCTGTGCTTTGCTTGGCTGTACAGGCTCCTGCCCTGATCCGAGTCTGCCCCATAGGATAGAAAGAGAGAAATCAAAGATTGTGATGAGCTTGTACAGTGCATTCCCTTACAGATACAGAACTAGATTTTCTTACTTCTCTGCTGCACAAACTGGACAAGGAATAAAGCAACATTTCATGATGTGGGGAATTAATTAAAGGGGAGAGACTGTCTAGAGGGTTTGGTTGGGGGAGGGAACTTGAAAAAGGCAGGCAAACGCAGTGAAACAGTTCCAGGCTTGGGGAACAAACTGCCCTGGAGCAGGAGGGAATAAGGCATGTTCTCCCGTTCCAGGTGCCAGCAGAAGATGTCAGTGAGTGCTCTCAGTGGCTGGCTGCTGGCATGTTCCCCAGGAATTAGGTGGAGGCAATGTGTTATTTAAGCATACCACAGCTACCTCAGACAGTTGCCGTGTGAAGACACAGTGGATGGAGGAAGAATAAATGTGCAGGGGGAAAAACACTGGCTTTTTTTCCCTGTAATACTTGGGCTCAAGTTCTTGTTCAGTCTGGTTTTGAGCAGATAAGGGTCACACTCCTTTTGCTGGAAGCTCATCTGCCATTACAGCAGGAGGACAGTTACCAGGCAGCCTGGTGACAGGAACAGCTCCAGTGAAGGCACGGTATTAGCCGGGGGTGCTGGGGGGTGGCAGAGGCCCTTTGCTATGCAGATGAGCTTGTTTGACATGGGTTTGTAGGGATTGCTGCCTCCTGCCCTCGGAAGGTGCCTTCTTTCTCTCAGGAGCCCTTTCTGTAGCAACTCGTTTGGTGGCGCTCAAGCTGCCATTTGTTGCTCCTGGTGGTTTGTTTGGGCTTTTATTCCTCCTCTTTGCTGCCTTTGGCACAGGACAGCCTTGGTAGGATTGTGGAGCGCTGTTATTTCAGGGTGTGAAAGAGTCTTAGGCCTTTAATCTGGGAGTACAAACTACATCTGTCACCTGGGTATCTGTGGCAGTTCCTAAGCAACCACAAGAGTTTATTTTTTTTCTGCAGTTCATATTTAAGAAATAATTTGCTCATGCATGAACCAGCCTGAATCAGCCTAAGCACCACCCCAGGAGACAGAAATTGTAAACTGTAATTTAGGCTAATTCTAGTCTAAAGCATGAATTAGAGTATTTTATGTAATCTTGAAAAATATACCATATAAATAAATGTAAGCAGAGAACAGGTACAATTAATTTGAGCACAGTAGGAAGCTTTAAGTAACTCTGGGAATGTGAGAAACCAAGTCGGAACATATTCTTGACATGTAAAAATATTTCCCACCTGCCTTGTTTGCATAAGAACAAGGTTTTAGCAAGTACATATTTGCATGTCAAAGTTAAAAGTGGGGAAAATATTTTCACCCTTGTAAGAAAAAATGCATAATCTTGGCACAGGCAATTTGCATTTAGTAAGTTTAAAGTATCTTAAGTCCTTTCATGCTGTATGGGAAGTGTATGAACGTGCGACAGGGGTTCCATTTCAATGAGTTGATTTGCAAAGGCACCACGTGGAGCAGTAATTGATCTGATCTCTCTGTGCATTAATTTGTATTACAATTGGTTGTGGCAGTCCCGAGCGATTTGTGCTTCTGAGATTCATCCCATTGTCCTGCATCTCAGAGTGCAGCAGTAAGTTGCAATTTTATATCCTGTGTGCCTAATTGAAAGTAAGTACCTTGAAGATGTAAATTTGAGGGAATCAGGAATTCTAAAACTATACCTGATTTGGTGCCTGCACTCATAAAAATGATGTTGGGCAAATGCTGGCACAGCTGGAGCCTGTGAATCTGTGGAGAATCTCTTATACCAGTAAAGCACCCTGGAAAATGCATTTGGGACTAATTATGGCACCTTTTAGACTATTACTAACCTAGCTTTAGGCCATCACTTTGAAGGCATGTTACATTCCTTCAGAAACACTCTGCAAATGTCCTGTTGCTTAGGAAATAGGGATTGCATAGACAGGCTTCATGGGTGATTTAACTAACGTGCTGGAGATTGTAGATAAACTAGATCCAATTATATCATACCTATTCAAAATAAGGCAGTAATTATGTATATAAAAGTGAAATGTAAAAAATACATTGCCATGTAGCTGTGGAGATAAGCCTTGTCACTACCCTGTCCAAGGAGCTGCAGAAGGCTGCTGATTCACTGCACCAGAGGAGAAAAATAATCATATGTTGAAAAGGCACAACTGGGATTTGGTAGAGCTATTCCAGAATTTGCCCACAGGATTGCTCTCTGAATTTGAACTGCACATGATACAAATGCTGAGTTTCTGTGAATTTCAGTCTGTTCTCCAGTTTGTTGGTGTGAAGGGGGGGTTATGCCACCCTTTCTGCTACAAGCTCATCAACATACGAGGCTCCAGTAATAATTCATGTAGCACATTAATGAAACAGCACACGCATTATTTTTCCCTTTTATTAGTTCACTTCCTGCTCCATTGTGTTTAATGTGTTAGCTCAAAGCCAAGGGAAATGAAAACCATTTTTGGGGAAGAAGTATTTCCTTCCTTAAGTGTCCTAAACAGACCTCTTAATTTCAGCCTGTCATTTTCTTGCTGCGAGGACGGTGGCGTTTAGAGGTCCTTCTGGTGGAGGCAGATCCCAGCCGTGTCCTGCTGTGGAACTGCCTGGCAGAAGCCCTGCAGTCTGTAGCTGCTGGGCACTGCCTTCCCCAGCAGAGTGTTTTCACTGCTCTTGGCTTCTCAGGAGCAAATAGGTCCCATTTAGGTGCTGCTCAGCTGCCCCATTGTTGCACTTGATGTCACCTGGAGAATATTTTGAAGGGCCATTTCAGCACAGTTGGTGCTGTGCTCCAAGTCTGCTGGGCTTCTACTTGATAATTATCTTGTGCTTTGGGCCAGATCCTCAGCTGTGTCCAGCTGCAATGAAATGGAACACACAGTAGCACTGCAAGATGATTCTTGATCAATAATAAGCAGCCAGTTAGGGGTTCAATGGTGTGCAAAATGCAATGGTTTTAGAGTGGACATGACTTTTTGAGAACAGAGTACAGCTGAAGTTAAGCTAGTGTGTTGTGAGACAGTAGTATTAGATGTGATTTTGTGTGTTGTCACAGACTGGATAGCCGTAAATTGGATGAAAGAGGAGCTCTCTTAAACAGTGGGCAGCTTGTGAATGGATTTGAGCTCCTCAAGGAGGTGAACAGCACTTGTTAGCGTGTCACAGTTACAGACACAGCAGGAGTTGCACTTGTACTGTTCCAACTGAGCCGCTTCCAGAAAACTGATGCAGCTCCATCCTAACACACTGCGGCAGAGCAAGGGCTCTCCTGGGATTTCAGTCACCTACCTGTGTGTGGTCCATGTTTGTGAGCACGTGTGCCAGGTGCCCTGCTGGTGTTTGGTCACTAAAGCACTGCCCCTGCACGCTCTGTCCAAACTTGCCAGCAAAACAACTGCAGCCATGTACTCCAAAAGCATTTCAGAGGTGTCCCTGAGCATGCAGCAGTCCCTTCTTGGACCCATGTACTCACACAGGAAGGTGCTTGATTTAGGGACAGTCACACTCCAAACTGAATTCAGCAGGTGGGTTTATATGTATGAAATTACTTCTGTCAGGGCTTTCATGCCTTATAATGGCATGGCATTTTCCAGACCGTGCCAACTCCTCTGGGTTCAGTAAACTGAGTGCTGCTGCATTTTCCTGCCTGTGGTAGATAATACACAAATAGACACTGATAATTCAGTTTTGATTCAGATAGGTAAGTTTTGGATTTCTCATGCAAAATGGGGTTGCTCTTTGCCTTAACTTCTCTTTAGGGCTGGCCAGTTGTGTGGGCCGGTGGATGTTGGTGGCTGTGGTAATGGTGGTGCATTTGCTTCCAGGCAGGGCAAGCTTTAAAATTACCTGCTATGGTCTCACATGAATACAGTTGGAAGAAACCTTTCTAGTGTCATCTTAGCTCTTTGGCCAAAATATGAACTCTCCTATTCTTTTTGGCTTTGAAATGCTGATTCTAGCCTTCTTGTGGGTTCTTAAACACCTTCTCAAATGACCCATTTTAATAACCCAAAAGCTATTATATAACGAGCAGCCATAATTTAGTCCAAAGCTCTAGGGGATCCTTGCAGTTCAGCAATGAATAGTTAATGCAGTATAATGTTTAGCAGGTTATTAGTTTTCACTGTACAAATGCTGATCAGGGAATGCTTTTATAAGGTGTTTAAAAGAAAATGTAATTAACTGGTTGCGTGCTTCTGTTGCAGCGCAAATTGAAATTATTCCATGCAAGATCTGTGGAGACAAATCATCAGGAATCCATTATGGTGTCATTACATGTGAAGGCTGCAAGGTAAGCTTCTAAAATATTAAGTCTGAAAAGAAGCATTTAGCCTTTTGATAGTGATTATTTTCCTTCTTTTTTTAAAGAGCAAGCGTTGCTCCTAAGTTGAATATAAAATAGTTGGGGATTCTGAAGTACTGCTTTTATTTGGGCTTTAAATAGGACATTCCTGTGACACACACATGGTTACACTGCTACAGATTTTAGGACAATCTTCAAAATCACACTCTTGTGCCAGGTGTGCTGTACATTGTCTCTCTCTGCACAAGCAGAAGAGGTACAGAGAGATGATCTGCTTCAAGTACACCACCAAGAGCCTGTTCAGTGCATTCAGCCGAGGGAGGACAAGTCTGGCTTTCTTGAATCTTCCTGTCTGGTTTTACTCTGTAAATTGCTGTGAAGCTGTGTTGAAATAGGAGAGAGCTCTCCCCTCTGCACTCTGCTGCAGTTACAAATCTATTCTGTTTGGCAGGGGAGATGATGTTTCACGGTAGCACATGCTCCTGGTGTTCAGCATGCTCAGGTCTTGCTGAGAGCACTGCCTGTTCCTTGCAGGGCTTACACTGCTGTGTAAGCTTTGGGCTTTGAAGATTTTCCTGGAGTTGTATCTTTGGTAAATCTAGTGAACAAGGATTGCACTAGAAGCATTTCTGTTTTGTTCAGTGCATGTCACAACCAGGAATGAAACTGGACAGTGCCAACACCAGGCAGGAGTGAAGCTGATCACTCCTTTTGATCTCTAGTGCAGAATTACAGCACTGGCTTGGGATGACACAGTGTGCACAGCCTGCTCTGGCTTGCAGCTCTCTTCACGGATGTATGTTGCAATCCCATATTGATAGGTTTTCTCCTTTTAATCTATACTTGAGGTGTGAAGAAGTGATGATTATGATAGTTTTTTAGTCTGCTCTTCTGATGTGCTTGATACTACAGCCCATCTTCCAAAAGTAACTTCCTTGCATTCACATTATTAAAGTTCTCTTTTGTGTTTTTCCCAGGAAGATTTTTGTGTTTTCATTAACGTATCTCAGTCTTGTGGAAGTATTGGTAACAATGAAGGAAAAAAACTAAATGTAAGAATTTTACATCATGGAATGATATGGGAACAGCACCTTCTGCCCTTTGTGGCTGCTGTTGCCGTGGAAAATGCAAGAAATGCACAAAAAACGCATTGATAACAAAGTTTCCAGCTTTTTGTTGTTAAGTAGCCTTTGTCAAATTTCAGCTGTGGGAAGTGCAGACATTTGTGGTGACAATTCTGCTGTTTGACTATCTTGTCGAGGATCACGTTATGTTCAGGGTCTGAGAGCTCTGATCTTTAAATGGTCTGGGACCAGAGTACCTGGGAGAGAGATCCATGACATCCAAACCTGAGTGCAGACACAGCAGGGTTAACGTGGTGCTGGTGCTTGGCTGGGCCTCCCTGCAGGGCTTCTTGCAGAGCAGGAGCCCAAGGACAGGGAAGCCACCAGCTGTGTATTCCTTCCTTCATCTTCATGCACTTAGCCAGAAATGTGTGTGCACTGTATTATGTTTTAGAACAAATGATTTTCCTTCAAGTGCTGTATAAACCAAGTTCTCTTGGAGCACTGTGCAATCCTCTGCTTCTGAGAATTCCACCAGAATGGTCAGCTGGTGAGAAGGGCAAAAGGGAAGGCAGGCAGGCAGTGATGCTCCGCACACTGAACCCATTTGAACCTTGAAAGCAGAGTGTGAGAAGACAGTGCCCCAGTGAATGGTTTAGGCATTTTCCCCTTCTCTTGAAGGAGCACAATCAAGTTTTGTAGCCATACAATTTCAGACAGAATTTTAAAGCAAATCAATATCAACTTAGTTAACCAAGTTATTTTCCTGTGAGAAGCTCACTCTTAAAGAAGCTCCATCTTCTTTAATGCCAGAGCCCAGATGACCTGCAATTAGTGACAGACTGGGGTAATGCTAGTGGGCATAAGTCACAGGAAGAGTTTCCATGACCATGGCCTAGGCAGCATTTTAAATGCCCTGCTGTGTCTGATGATTCTGCTTGTGCTTGTGCTACACTCTTCCACAGTAAAGTCAACAAAGTCTCACCCAACAGAAATATTTTGGCCAGTGAAAAGGCTGGCATAGCTTGGCTTCTGCCAAAGCAGCCAGGTGTGCATTGGTATGGGTTTCTTTTCCCAGCTTTTCTGTGGCTGTGATTGCTGCAGGTTTGAGCATGCTTATGCTGCTCTTCATGTTGTGCTAAAGCTTCCTTTGTAAAAAGCACCTGGCTGCAAAGACCTCATTCGCAGTCGGTGCCTTGGCTCCTGCAGCCACTGTCCTGCACACTGCCCGTGAGGCTCTGCACAGGTGCCACAAACCCACCCACGTGCATCGCATGGCAGGAGCAGGGCTGGCGGTGTCACAAGGGAGCAGCTGTGCTGCTGCCCTCAAGCCAAGCCTGTCAGGAATGATCTACAGGCAGCAACAGCCACAGCAAAGTGGGGTGTTTTCAGCTTGGACTGGTTTCACTCCAGTTTGCTGTGAACTTTAATGTTACTTAATCCTAATGTTAACTTAAATGTTACCCTGTAAATACTGATAACCAGCAGAAATATAATTTATTCAAAACCTAATCTGTATCATGGATGAAATCACGGACCAGCTCTTGTCAAATTGACTTTTGCTGATCCCGTTGCTCTTCTACAGTTTTGCAATCCTTGCATTTCACAGACTTGAAAGTATTTTGACCAGGTTGAGTTGTTACGTTGCATTTCACGTAACTCGACTTAAAGATTTGCAGTGAAACCCATTAGTGTTTCTTGGGTAGTTTTCATTTCCTGCCTTGCTGTGATGTTGCTGGCTGTTTTTATGAAGTTAGTGGCAGTGTTTTGCACAGGCATTGAGTACTCCCAACCCATCAGCCTATTTTAGCTCAATTTGAATCTGCCTTTAAAAAAGTACAATTTAACACCCCTTCATCATCTCCCCCTTAACTGAAGATTTGAGGTTTTAGCCAGGCTGTATTTTAAACTTTATCTAGGAGGGCTTCTGTGGCTTATTATAAATAAAATAAATTTTTTATTGTGGGTAGTTGTAGGAGCGCTACTGACAAAACTGGTATGGAGCACTTCACTCAACCATGAGCTGTGGGAACCCATTAAGGACCTTTTATGCTGTAGGAAGGACCATGCTGGGAAATGAGAGTGGTTTGTACACATCCATGTTCTTTTCTCCTAGCTGGAAGTTGAATTCAGCTCCACGTTGTCATACAATGAACTGTGTAATTTCATCTGCAGATGCAGTTACTTGGTTTTGCTGTCAATAGTTCATGCCCAGCTGACCTACCAATGCAGTAGCCACCCCTCTCTTTACCTGACTGCATGCAGCTGCTCTTACAAAACCACCCATGCGGGGCATTTTTGGGCATTTCAGATGCTCTCAAGGGTTTATCAGTACTGCTTTTGTCTCTTGTGTCTTTTAACACCTCAGATGATCTTGTTCATTGTGAGTGCAAAGAACATCTGGGTTCTTTACCTCAGGACACAATACCTGGTGTGCTGTCCCTGCCCATCTTGCTTTCATTTGCTGACAAACACAAGCTCACTCCTGTCTTTATTACCAATGTAAAACCGAATGGTTTTGCTCTGTTTTCAGTGACTCTATGACTTTGTTACCAAATACTTTATTAACACAGTTTATTAAAAAATAATGGCAGAGCACTCTCCTCCCTTTACAACTAAAATACATGCTGGTGGTCATAAAAGGGTTAAAAATCCAATTTTAATGTTTGCCTGTCTTTTGTGTTACAGTGTATTTTTTTGATGTTTCTTTGAAGAAAATTTGTGTTGGTTTGCTTTAGAAAACAGTAAAAGAATGACTCCCCCCAACTAATTGTTAATTGCTCAGAATATTGCAAAACTTAATGATACGTGGAAGTCTTTAAGTATTAGCCATAAATCATGGGATTATGAATAAGCCTTTGTTGTCACAGGCTCGCATACAGTCATTCCAAAACGTCTGCCATTAGGATGCAGCAAGGCAGCTGTCAGCTGTTTTCTTGTAATTAAACAGCCAATGAGCAGCTAATTAAGACATATGTGTATACAGAAGTGGAAGTGGGTATGTTAATGAACTGTAGGAATCAATTCATTAAATGAAAATTTGTCAAAAGACCAAACATGAGCTCAGCGTTTCAGCCCATGCGCGGGGGAGAGGGAGCCTGTGCGGTGCCATTTGGGACACGAGGGAAGCACAAGTGGCTCAGGAGCCAGCTCAGACACCAGCGTCTCCAATGCAGAGCTGCTGAGCAGAGGAGTCACTGAAACTATTAATAGACTTTGCAAAAACTGCTATTTACATTTCAAAGTCCTTTTTTAACAAGTTGTTATTCCAACTGACTTGCAGATGAAAAGTTCTTGTGCTCTTTTTTCCCCAAACCTGATTTCATGGCAGCAAATGAAAACCCATCGTCTGTGTTGTGTATGAAGAGGAGTCTGAAGCACAGGGACCAAGCTGTGGCTTGTAACGTGCTCTGCTCTTCTTCTGGCACCAAGTGGATCCATCTGCAGGAAAAGGCAGTGTGCAGAGCTTGAGGCTGGATCTCTGTGCTGACATGGGGAGGGGCCGAGACTTGGCCCAAGCGTGCCCTGGGCCGGAGTGCTCCGGGCCTGGGGCTCCCCTGTGCAGCACCAGCGTTGGCTCTGTGCTTCACCAGGAAGGGTGGCTCTGCCTCGGCCCACGAGGTCACACGGAATAATGGCTGTAAACATGCAAGCAATAAAAACCATGTGGCCTGGGCTGGCTTGCATAAGGCCTGAATGTATACACGTGTACCAAGCATGCATCCACCTCCTCCTTCCTGGTGGAAAAATTATAGCCAGCTCCGTGCCTCTGGCAAAAGTGAGGGAATAGAACAACAGGACAGAGCATTTCTTCTTTTCATGAAGGAGGGAAAAAACCTAGAAAGAAACTGTAGGTACTTACAGAAGGCTCCTGTAATAGGGGCTTCCCCATGTGCTTTACAGTGATGTGAAAGCCCAAGGTCCACCAAAAGCTTACAAAACGCACAAGTAAATGACAGCACCATAGAACAGAAAATCCTCCCTTGACCATCATTGTGGATTCACTCACAAATCTCAGACACCTGTGTTTCTGAGCTCTGGACAAGTTTACATTAGTTTTTGAAGTTTGTGGCAAGGTTTCTTCTTTCTTTGGCTACTGCTGATGTTTCCTTGGCTTTTTTTTTTTTTTT